>JAOQMQ010000001.1:14026481-14036832 GCA_027563845.1 Erythroxylum subrotundum | reverse complement strand
ATGATGATGATGATCATCATCATCATAATAATAATAATAATACTAGGGACTACTTAGATTTTTTTTTTGTTAGTTATTCATTTGTCATTCCAAATTTATTTTTTCAAACCAAACATTAGCATTACATCATCATTAGAAAATTTTAAGAATAAATCAAACTAAAAAATTACTCATATCATTCCATTTCTTATCTATTTTGTTACTAAAGAATCATTATTTCATTCCTTATCTATTCCAGCAGGTGAACCAAACATCCTGTAAATCCTTGGAGCTCTTACATGTCTCCCTCATGGAAGTAATCTATCTAACCTTCAACTCAAGGTCTATCTCAAGCTATCTTTTGGTCTCACATTTGAATCTTGCATCTAATTGAAAATTTCCGCCAATGTGTACCAATACATTTCAACTCATTGACAATACATATGTTTTTTGTATACTCGCAAGTATTTACCTTATTTCATTGTCTCAAGTGTCAAATAGTTGGGTAACTTCAATTGGTAAGAGTTAGCTGTAACTAAAAAACTACTTATAACTTTTAAACAAATGATATAGCATAATTTATGCCTATTGTAAGCCTCCATCTTGTACAGTAAACCTTTGTGATACTTTAATGAACTCCATCAGATATCTACGTATTGTTTTAGTTCATTATGTCCCAAAAAGTCCCTATAGCATATGTATATAAAGTAGTCTTAGGGGTAGTTTATAAAATGACATAGTTTGTTGGCCATTTACTTAACTCTAATTGTTGGCGATATGTTGGTTATACTTAACAATTCAACCTCTTCACTCATATTTTGTCAGGTTTTAATTTCTTAGTTTTAAAATGGCAAAATTGTAAACTTAAGCATTCATCTTAAAACACAAATTGTTTATGTATAAACAAAATACATGTATGTTATTCACAATGTTTAGTAAGCGGAAGGATAACAGAAGAATACCTCCAGCCATTGCACTGATACTGTCCAGCAACGTTTCGAAATTTTTTTAATCTTCTAGCCTCTGATCTCCACAACTTGATGGTGTCCAGCGATTGTCGCATGAAACCGAGGATAGGGACCAAAAAATATATAATTCATCGCTTTATCATCTATGCCCATCATAGAAGATGAAAATGATGACATATGGGCGTTTGTGTGATTAATGGTTAAACCATTAAATGGACTAGATTCTGAACAGTAGGAAGATTTTGGAAAAAAAATCTTACATTCTCCAACTTGGTCCATTTAACCCAACATCAAACATAACAAGAAACCAAATATATGAATCATGGCGATAGGTCTTCTTATAGCGAGTTTTATCTTCCATGTATTACAATATATAAAGTCTCTCATTACTAGCTCTTAAACTTAATGAATAAACGATACATTTATTCTAGGTCCAAATTAAATGATATTTCTAAAAAAAACAAATCTATGTACACAAAACCATATGAGAAAACATCAAATTAAATAAGAGTTCCATTGAAGCAACAAATGTACAATAAAAATCACATTATAGAACCAAGTCCCACTCGCACTACGTGATCCTTAAACTGATTAGGTGGCATGTCTTTAGTTAAAGGATCCACAATCATCAACTCAGTGCTAATGTGCTTAATGACAACTTTCATTTCCTTAACACATTCTTTTATGGCTAAATACTTAATGTCAATATGCTTACTTCGACTTCCACTCTTATTATTTTTAGCCATAAAGACCGCAACTGTGCTGTTGCAGTACAACTTTAATGACTTAGAAATTGAATTGACAACTCTAAACCTAAATATAAAACTCTTCAACCATACACCATGCAAGTTGGCCTCAAAACATGATACGAACTCAGCCTCTATAGTAGAAGTAGCAGTTAGGGTCTGCTTGGCATTTCTCCAAGATATAGTTCCACCAGCTAGCATGAAAATATAACTAGATGTTGATTTTCTTGAATCAATGCAGCTAGCAAAGTCTGAATCGGAGTATCCAACTACTTCTAGTTCTCAGTTCGCCTGTACATAAGCATGTAGTCTTTTGTGCCCTAAAGATATATCATAACCTTCTTTGCAGCTTTCCAGTGGTCAACACCTGGGATTACTCTGATATCTACCTAACATTTCAACAACATATACGATGTCAAGTCTGGTGCAGACTTGAGCATATATAAGGCTTCCAACAACTAAAACATATTGAATGTTCTTCATGTGTTCCCATTCAAAATCATTTTTTGGGCATTGATTCAAATTAGAGTCTATCACCCTTCACTATAGGTGCTACACTTAGTGCACAATCTTTCATGCAAACTCTCTTTAAAGCTTTGTTGATATAGGTCTCTTGAGACAAACCTAAAATGCCTCGAGATCTTTCTCTATAGATCTTGATGCCAATGACATAAGATGCCTCACCCATATCTTTCATATCAAAATTCTTAAGTGTGAGTATAAACATTGTTTCATTATGTTCTCTTCAAAACCGAATGAAGTGATAACCCTTTGGCAATAAGTCTTGCCTTATGTCTCTCAATGTTGCCTCTGTTAAGTGACCATTTCACCACAACAGCTTAAGCTGTTGTGTGAGGCCAACTTAATTGATTTTATATATTCACTAATACACCCCCTCAAGTGAAAGCCCTTTGGGCTTGAAACTTGCACAGGCTCACTCTACCTTGTGCTGAATAATAGGTGGCTGGTAGGATTTGAACTCACGACCACTTGGTCACAAAGGCTCTGATACCATGTTAAGTGACCATTTCACCACAATAGCTTAAGCTGTTGTGTGAGGCCAACTTAATTGGTTTTATATATTCACTAACAGCCTCGTGAGTCTTTTTTTGTCTTAAATACCCATTTACATCCAATGGCTTTCACAACATTGGGCAACTCGACAAGATCCCAGACTTGGTTAGATGCCATAGAATCCATCTCATCTTTCATAACATTATGCCACAGGTCCGATTCCTTAAAACTCATGGCCTATGAAAACGTTTCAGGATCATTTTTGGCTCCAATGTTATAATCTGACTCTTGTAGATACACTATATAATCACTAGGAATTGTTGACCTTCTAACTCTAGTAGATCTCCTCAATGTTGTATCGAAGAACCTGTTGCTCAATCTATTGTTCAACCAGTTGTTCAACAATTTCTTGTTGTTCCTCATTTACAACTTGATATATTGGATTGGTATTAACAGCTTGTGGAACTTCAGTAACTGGTTGTCCAACACCCATTTCAACTTGAGGGGTGTGAATGAAAATTAATCTATCACTTGAACCAGAGGGTTGAGCTTCATAATGGTTTTTTTTTTTCAAAAACTATGTCTTGAAATTGATCACTCCATTGATCAAGTCATTCTCAAGAAAATTTACATTTCTTGATTCCACAATTCTAGTTGTTGTTAGATGGACAATAGAATCTACATCCCTTAGACCTTTCAACATATCCTATGAAATACCCACTAATGGTTCTTGGGTCTAGCTTCTTCTCTTGTGGGTTGTAAATTCTCACTTTAGACAGGCATTCTCAAACGCGTATATGCCTCAAACTCAGTTTCTAACCCTTAAATAGCTCAAAAGATGTCTTTGAGATAGCCTTGGTTGGAACTCAATTATACAAAACCGACTTTAGAGCTTTAGTCCACAGGAATTGAGGAAGTTTTGTGTTACTCCTCATACTTCTCACCATGTACATTAAAGTTCGGTTTCTTCTTTTCGCCATACCATTTTGTACCGGAGAACCAGGCATGGTGTATTAGGCAATAATCCCGTGTTCCTGACAAAACTTTACAAATGGACTAGGTACTTGTCCATTCTCAGTGTATCTACCATAGTACCCTCCACCTCTATCTGACCTTACGATTTTAATTAGTTTTTCACATTGATTCTCTACTTCAGCCTTAAAAATTTTAAAGGCATCTAAAGCTTTGTCCTTAGAACAAAGTAAGTAGGGATACATATATCACGAATAATCGTTTATGAAGGTGATAAAGTATTTCGAACTAATTACGTCCATATCTAGATAACAAATATATGTATGTATGATTTGTAACAGGTTTGTGCTCCTCTTGGCACCCTTTTTAGACTTGTTAGTTTGCTTACCCTTAATGCAATCTACGCAAGTTTCAAAATCAGCAAAATCCAAAATACTAAGTACCCCTTAGTTAACTAATATCTTAATTCTCTCAATGGAGATGTGTCCTAATCTACATTGCCATAACATAGAGGATTCTTCATTCACAATACATCTTTTCAACCCATCAGTGACATGCATCGAATTATAGGCATTATCATTTTGTAACTGAATGGAATAAAGACCATCAGATAATGTGCTATAACCAATAACTTCAGATCCATTACATAAACTGAAACCAGAATCTGAAAAATTAAATGAAAAACCAAAAAGTACAAGTCGATACATAAATCAAATTTCTAGAGAAATTTGGAACATAAAAGGTCTTTCCAAACACAAAATAAAGTCACTACTTAAAACTAAACTACAAGTGTCAATGGCTTCTACATGTGAACTCGTCTTACTTCTTGAATATATGTATTGTTCACTCCCCACCGACTTCCTTAGGTTTTGCATATCCTGCAAGGTGTTTGAAACATGGATTATAGAACCAGAATCAATCCACCATGTGTTATGATTAATATTAACCATATTAGATTCTTAACAAACAAATGAAAATGGAGTACCTATCTTTTCAAGCCAGTTCTTAAATTTAGCGTAGTCTTTCTTCATGTGTCCCTTCTTTTTGCAGAAGAAACACTTTGATGGTTTCTTTATATCGGACTGAGAAGAAATTTTGCCTTTTCTCTTGTTTTTGGCATCATCTTGTCTTTTCTTTCCTGAAATAGTTAAATTCACGCTTTCACCCTCTTCCATTAACAACCTTTCCTCTTCTTGCACACACATGGTTAACAGTTCATTGATCGACCACTTGTCCTTATATGTGTTATAAGAGATTTTGAAAGGACCGTATTGTTGGGGCAGAGTGCATAGAATATAATGTACCAGGAAAGATTCCGATACGGTAACCTCTAAGGCTTTTAGTTGAGCCGCTATGTCCCTCATACGCATGATATGATCATGTACGCCCCTTATGCTAGTAAGCTTCAAGGATGACAATTGAATAACCAAGGTGCTGGCAAGGGCCTTATCAGATATGGCAAATTGGTCATTAATGGCCTTCAATAGATCCTTGACTTTATTATGCTGTTCGGCAGAACTACGAATACCAGCAGATATTTTGGTCTTTATGAACATCATGGAGAGGCGATTAGATCTCTACCATTTTTTATAAAGAGCAATAACATTCAAAGTATTGGTTTCAATTATACTCGGTGGTTCATCTTTCCTAATAGCATAATCTATATCCATCTAGCCCAAATGAAGTAAAATTCTCTCATTCTACACTTTATAGTTGGCACCCCTCAATTCGGGAATATCACACTTAATATCATAAATATTCACAGTCTAAGTAACTGCAAGTTCAAACATACATGCTTGTTATATATAATTTGACATTGATAATAATTCATGCTTTACCATTGTAAATCATGCTTTTAATACATGAATCTAGTGACATAAGACTTGCTTGTGGGCTAAAGTTCTACTCAATTAGATTCATCTATAACTTTATGACAAAACTATTGAATTATGTTCCTTTTTATAATTCATGTGGGTAGATTAAGAAATATAATCCGATATTTCATCCTAATTAATCATACAAATATAACAAAATTTATATGGGTAGATTTTATCATATCACGTATGATTAATTACAATTAATGTTTTAACATGATCTTAAAACTAAATACATAATCCTAATTAATTAGATATGTTGTGGCTACTCTCAATTAATTAAAATCATGTAGATCATTCACATTACTTTAAGATTAAATAAAGCCTAAACATCTGCATCAAGTGCTTAACAATGCAAATAAATCAAATAACAATGCACAAAATTATTTAATCTAATTTTGCATGTATAATGATCATAAATTTATACACACAATTTTCAATTAATCACATATAATTTGTGCAAATAGTTAAACAATTATAACTAGCATGTTAAATTTAATTCAAATATTAGACATACAAATTACAAAATTAGTGTTCACAAAATATTAATACCAAAAATGATTTTATAATTAAAATCACAACAAAATGGGTTAGGTGCTTGATTAACCCAACAATTACTAACATTAACAAAATTAATGAATTACTAAATTAGTAATTTTAAAAAATGACAGATCATTGTCTTCAACCTCTAACCGGGTCGATGTGACCCAGCTCCAATCCGATGGCAACGAGGTGCTCGACAGTCACCGGAAAGCTGAGGATGGCAGTGATGGAACGACGATGACGAGCCAAGGAGCATGACACACTAGAAAACAAATCATACGACTTTGCATGGCTGGCGACATCCGAAGGCCGCCATGCACCATCATCGTCGTCCCTCCTCCCTTCACCGTCCTGTGACCAGTAAATGCAACATGGAGTACCAAAACATGATTCCAACATCCATCATGTACACAGACGTCGAGATTTATTAACAGAACATGCTCTGCTCATACAGCAAAAATGAATATGAGAAACAAAGGAATATTTTCTCAGATAGTTCATATGCAAGGCAAAGGCACAGTGGCTCTTATACCAAATGTAAACTTAAGCATGCATCTTAAGACACAAAATTATTTACGTACAAACAAAATACATGCATGCTATTCACAATGTTTAGCAAGAAGGATAACAGAAGAATACCTCTAGCCATTGCACCGATACTGTCCATCAATGTTTGAAATTGTTTTGAATCTTTTAGCCTCTGATCTCCACAACTTGATGGTGTCCAGTGATTGTTGTGTGAAGCCGAGAATAGGGACCAAAAAATATATAATTCATCGCTTCATCTTCTCTGCCCATCGCAGAAGATCAAAATGATGATGTATGGGCGTTTGCATGATTAATGGGTTAAACCATTAAATGAACCAGACGCTGAACAGTAGGAAGATTTCGGGAAAAAAAAATCTTACAAAAATTGAATTGCATACCAAATGTTTGAAACAATGTCTTTGTGAAAGTGTACACCAAGTAACGTCTTACTAAAATGAACAACAAGCGTTTGAGGAAATTCCATTGAGAATTTAGTAAATGAATTAATATTAAGCACAAATTAAGCTACATAGGTAAGACATCCAAGACGTTTCTAGTGCCATTATAATGGCAGATAGATTGGTTGATTTTAGACAAAATAAAGACAAGAAGAAACTCCAATGACAATGAGAATGACAAGTTCAATGAAGAACTTAACAAGTTAAAAAGGATGAGAATGGCAAACATCTCAAAATTTTATATTACTTGTTTTATACGAGTGAATAATACTATACAAGAGATTGCCCGAAAAAAGATCAAATTGAATATATTGTTGGTCAAAGAAGAAGTTTGGTGATAGTCAACTTTATAACAACAACAGCACCAAATATAAATCTCACTGATATGCGAGATTTAGAAAGGTTCAGTAATATGTAGCCTTACTCTGAACTAGTAGAAAGATTATTTCTAAATAATCTACATAAAAAGAGAGAAAGAGAGAGACAGGGCTGGAGAGAGAGGTGATAGTCAACTTTAAGCATAGTAAAAAGGTGGCGATTAAAGTCATGGTTTATTGGACATCAAGTTTAGGTTAATTGAATTTTGAATTGAACTCGGTCATGATAATTAGTTCGATTTTAACTTAAATTTTTTAAAAAGTTTTGTTTTTGTGAGAACTTGATAAATAAATTAAGTTGCGAGCATATACACTTGTAAGCAGATTAAATTAATTCCAATGCCAGACTCTACCTTTTAAATTTATAAAATATAAAAATGAAGGATATAGTTTATTAATAAATATTGATAATGATTGTGTTATCTTGATCATATGAGATAAAAAAAAAAATATGAAAAAAGCTAATCTATACAACAACAGCAGCAAAAGTGGAGTTTCGGGAGTTGGTAGTTACCGCTAACAATATTCTTAAATGGATTATATATTACCCCTCACTGCAAAGTTGAACATTAGATGTAATACACCATCAGCGCATTATAGTCTTGTGGGGATCGCACCAAGTACAAAAGACGAGGAAGCATGTTCATTAATCATTTGGCCATTCACAAGCATGCCAGTGAACAATTTCTTTAATAAAGTGGCGATGACTGATGGCTAGTAAGGAATAATAATAATAACTAAAATGTTTAAATTAATAAAGACTTTGTTTTGAAAACAACTTTTACAAATTTAATAATTATTATTAATTGTTGGATGATGACTATTGACTATGGGTGGGTTTGAGCGTGACAGGAAAGGAAAAAGATGCCCGCATAACTTCCGAAACAAATGGCTGCAATTTGGTACATAGGACAAGATGTAGGAAAGTGGCCGTGAAGCCACGTGATGCACAAAAAGGCAAAGAAGTACGAGAAAGCGCCACACATCATTAAATTACATGTCAGAGCTCCAAGAATCTACGTCTCTTTGCGAGTTCGGTGCCCGTGAAATTTTTAATAAAATAAAATATTTTATAATAAAAAAATATAATATTAAAATTTTATTTTATAATAAAATAAATATAATATTAAAAAATTATTATTTCCAAAAAACGAAAGAAATATAGCGAAATATTATTTAAATAAAGACTTAATAGTATAATATAATGTAAAGTTGTATAAAAAAAGTTTTTATTTTTATTTTTATTGTTTAGAATGTAATGAGATGCAATATAAAACTCTCTCCTTTCATCTTATTTTATTATATTTCATTATAAAACTTTATCTAGAACGATTGAATAATATTATATTACATTCTATTTTATTATAAAACCCGACTAAATATAGCCTTTAAGTGGCCTTAGCCACCATGCTGTAATACAATTTCAAAACTTAAAGCAACTGTCTTCCCTTTTTTGTGTCTATATATATATAAATATAAAAATATTTATAAAAAGAAAAACATTTGTAAATTACGATTATTAAATATAAAAATTTTTATTAAAAGAAAAATATTTGTAAATTACGATTATTAAATAAAAAACATTAAGTTATCCAAAAAAAATTGGGCTTTTTGTTTATATGGATCTGGGGAAAAGCATAAAGAAAAGAAAAGAGAGAACAAAAGGAATTTTTTAGCAGAAAGCGATTCTTATCTTATCTTCATCCTAAACTGGTATGGACAACAGCAATTCTTACCTTATTTAATTAATCCGGACACAATTAAATAAAATAAAATTCACATGCATCATTAATGATTAAACAACCACGGTCCTCCGGAGGAAAGCTCGAATCGATTGACTAAACAATTCGATAATGATTGGTCGGAATTAATTATAAAAATTTTAATTCGTTATATTTTTAATTAGTTTTTTAGTTTATTTTATTTTAATAATTTTATTACTAAAAATTGATCACTGGATTAATTAATTAGTAAATTTTTATAAATTAATAAAATTTCATAAAATAAAATTAATTTCAAAATTTCAAAATTTTTAATAGATAAGGTAAATCTCTTTTAATCATATTATAAATTCTTTAATTATATTTTATTCAGTTGAACTTTTTTACCTTAAATCTCTTATCTTTACTGATTTAGCTTCTAATCCGATTTTTAAAACATTGATATTCTCACATGTATTTAATATCGATTCTTCTTGAAACTTAAATAAATTAGCCTACATTAGCTTATAAGCCGTATAATAATATTGGAAAATTTTGAAAATATTAGACAATAAGTAATTATGTTTCAGTTTAATCAATTTAAGGTTATACGAATCGAATTTGATCAAATAAAAAAGAAATAAAGTAGCCGATAATTGATCTGAATTAATGAGCTGAAGTTCAATGAAAAAAATAGACCATAATTAGTATGAGTTGGACCGTGAAAGAAAGCTGGATATGGAAGTTATATATATAAAGTTAAGATCTTCTACAACGTTTAAATAATTTGTGAATGTTTAAATTCATTAACCCGTCAAAAAATTCACGTGTTAAGAAAGTTAAAGAAAGACGTTAATTATATTATTGTAATTAACTTTTGTGAAGGTTATTGTAAAAACAAATTTGTTTCGGCTTCAAAAAAACTTGCTAAAAATTATAAAATTGAAATTAGGTATTTAAAAAATTAAGATGAAATTTGACGTTTTTAACTCGACCCACATTGTTATGCATAGTCACGAGTCACTTAATTTCTGACTCTTAGAAGTTAAAAAGTTGTGAAGCTAGCTAGTTTTTAGGCATTGATTTGGTACGTCAATACTCATAGGGTGGTGAGCTTTTCACCTTATTCAACAGAATAGAAATTGAGGCCGGGGGTAGCTCGTTTGGTTATTATAAAGAAAATTAGGTACAA
>JAOQMQ010000001.1:13998656-14015634 GCA_027563845.1 Erythroxylum subrotundum | reverse complement strand
GTAGAACACAGCAGAAGGTAAAGAATTTACAGTGGATAGCATTGTAAAGACGAGGGAAAAACATAGAAACTTGACTGAAATAATCTGTATGTAGAAACTTGACTGAAATAATCTGTATGTCCTTGTTGGAAATCACAATAAGGAGAAACTAACTACCAATAAAATACAAATGAATCATGACAGTTGATCAGTGGAGTCTCAGCTACAGCTGTTCTTCTGCACATTACTCACCCAGTTACTGAGTTTCTATAGCTGCTGTTTCATTCTTGATTTGTTAGTTCAGCTGACTCTTCCATTTATCCTGCTTGGCTATGTTGAAGCTTAGTAATACCACAATTAAACCCATTCTAGTTTGACGAGCGTTTTATCGTCAGACTGATCTAAACTATTGAGTTCCTGATCATGCAGCTTGTTAAAAGACATGCAGCTGAGATTTTCACATCTGTCATCTTATCAACCTTATTCTCATTGTACTCTACTGCTCTTATCGGACGTCTTGTCGGGCTAGAACCAGTCTTGACTATATCTATTCTGCCCAGATGCATTACTGTGGCACTAGCGCTCAGTATAATCTCATTCTTTGAAGGTATAGTGATCTGTTGTATATATTATATATATGCCTACTGGTTTATTGCCAACTCTAGAGATACTGATCCAAGAATTTTCCCTCTAGGTGCCAATGCATCTGTCACTGCTGCCGTAGTTGTAGTAACCGGTCTTATTGGAGCAAATTTTGTGCAAGCAACACTTGATAAGTTAAAGTTTCGAGATCCTATTGCTCGGGGGATAGCAACTGCTTCCAGGTATTAAATGTTTCTTACAGTTAAATGAAATGACAGAGCAAGATCCTAATTCAACCTTCCTCGAGCTTGAGCATGAGATCAAGCTTGAGATTGCTTTGGCAGTGAGTGATAATAATGGATGATTCTTGCTATGCAAAATGTCCAACATGGTATCCAATATGCAGTTAGATAACAGCACTTGCAATTTCTATTTCCCAAGAACAGTTAAACTACCTAGTGCTATAATGCTTGTTCTTGTCTTGAACCAAAAAGTTCTAACCATATAGTAGCGTCCAATCTTCTTGATTTGCAGTGCTCATGGACTTGGAACAGCAGCACTGTCAGCAAACGAACCAGAGGCACTTCCTTTTTGTGCCATAGCATATGCTCTTACTGGTATATTTGGCTCTGTAATTTGCTCTGTTCCGGTGGTTAGACAAAGCTTGTTGGCAATTGCGGGCTGAATTCTAAAATAAAGAGATGTATGTACAAAGATTATAATAAATAAAATGAAATATAATATCAGAGATGTTTTAATCTAAGGACCACACACACAAGCACATTGGAAGAAAATACTGAAATAATTATTGATGTTTGTTAATAACAATTATTCATTTGTCAAATTTTGTCAATTTTCGAAACAACCTCTCTACTTCTCTACTAGTTAAGGATAAAGTTACGTACTATTGTACTAACTCTACATTTCAGAGGAAGTTTTTACCTGTTGTTCTTATTATTATTGTTGTTAATTATCTAAAAATACCTTATAATATTTAAAATGTGAAAATTGAATCTTTTATAGACTCTTGTTAAATTATATTAAATAAAACTGGATATTAAATAAACCTAATTTTAGTAACAAGTATATTAAAATAAATAATTAAAACTAAGTAGAATTTCTTTTTTTTTTACGACTTCGATTTAAGTAATTTTTAAATAATAAGAATATCTTTTAACTCATGAAGTGATGATCGGAGCGTGGTTCGCACGAGAGAAGAGGCAAGTGAAGGAGAGTAAGGCAATGGAAGTTTTCGAGATTCGATAAAACATTATTAACTAAACAACATCTTTGAGATATGAGCGGCTAGTGCTCTAAATGCGAGCATAGGTGAGAGAGACTAGACAGTAGACACAACCTGCTACCTTAGTTTGGTTCCATAACTTGGAACTAATAAACACTCTCACTCCCTTACTCTCAGTTACTAAAAACAGGTTTTCGGAGGCAATAAGTGAAAAAGCAGCAGCCTTGCATAGATCTTCCAAGCTTGTAAGCTCCTTTTATATTAAAAATTCTTTCTTTTGTGTAAATTGTTTTGTTTCGTTTTAAAGGTTGTCTTTTTTGATGCTAGTTTCCCCTTCTTTTTTTTTTTTTGTAGTTCATGGTTTTGGGCTAGTATCTTGTGCTTTGGTGTAGAGTTTTTCGTAGTGATTTTTGAAGCGATAGGTGGATTTCTTTTAGTGGGTTTTAATTGGTTTTCGGATTATAGGTTTTGTTATGAGTTTGATCTGTTTTGTGGAAGCTGGAGGCAGTCTGCATTTTTGCTGTTAGTGCTATGGTGTTATTCTTTACACTCAATCATCTTGTTTCCAGTGAATGTCCAACTCTTATGTTTGGTGAAGTCAGTTGATTGAACTGGCTAGTTTTCCACTTCCTTTTAGTATTTTCCAGCAATGGATTGGGTTTATATCATGTATGTTGCTACTTTTTAAAAGTTTTGTTCTTTGTAGATGATTTTAGCCATTAACAAATTAATGAGGTTTTACCCTCAATTTCATGATTCTCTCGTGGAATTTCTAGTGAATGGATGCCTATTTATGAGGTTTTAACCGGTGGCTGTGTCTGTTGGGTGACTGGTTGGCCACCCTAGAGTTGGGGAGGAAGGGGGCTGTTGGGTTAGAATGGCAGCTTTTTCTTTCACAGAAGGGTAAAGTCCTGTTATTTTACACATTTTTCATGGGTGACTACCTGGGCCCTTTTGTAATTATTATGTGTGATAGTTACTAAAGACAAGTTCTAATCATCTTCTAACAACTTGTGTGTTCATTGATGTCCATTTTTCTTTTCTTAGCATGCTTTAATATCTTTAATCAATTTACTGATGGAGGTTTATAGATGCAGTTGTAGCTTCAGTGTGTAATATAAGTAGGCATTAGAAAATACAGTTGGATGAGTTTTCTTCAGTCTTTTGCTAAGCGATCCATTGTGCTATAACTATATCAATTTCTTCTCAAAATTGAATTTAACCTAACCGGCTTAGACTTTTCCACTCAAATCCTGAACATGGGGACATTTCTATTTTCAACATAAAGTTATCCTATATATTAATGTTGGTTTATTGTCCTTTTTAAAATCTCAGAACTTTGCAAATTAGGCGTCATCCTTGGGTCAGTTACTGGGTTGAATTTATGTATCGATATTGCATTTGTATTAGGTACTTGATTGATGATATAGAGTGAAAGGCAATTGAATGATGGAATTTTGATTTTTTTAAAACAGTTTCCTGATCCTGACTTACAGCTGGTGCCGAGGCATCGATTAAATAGTTCTGCAGGAAGATGGGGACATATTCCAATAGAAACCATCTGCCACTAGAAGCTAGTTCAGGGGCATCTGTATCCCACTTTACCTGGTTCTATCCAGGAAGCTTCTTATCTGCTCCAAAAAACCATCCAAGGCCACCTTCAGGAACTCAATTTAACCCACAGCCAAGTCTTTCGGTCCAACCTCTTCGATCTGTTACTGCAACGACTGAGCCTGCAAATAATAACAACTCAGTGACTATCCCTCCAAAGGCAAAGAAACAGAAGTCCTCCTTGAAGGCTTCTAATAAAGTTCCTGTCGATCCTTTGAGACCTAAGCAACCAAAAAAGCATTCTTCCAAAAAGACTAAGGGACGGATCATTCCTGAAGCAAAACGGGAGAAAAAGAATCTAAATATCAATATTGACCAAGCAAATTTCGATTTCTCTGGGGTGCCTACTCCATATTGTTCTTGCACAGGTGTGGCTAGAAATTGCTATAAGTGGGGTGCTGGCGGATGGCAATCCTCATGCTGCACTATTAGCATTTCGGAATATCCCCTTCCCATGAGCTCAACAAGGCCTGGAGCTCGAATGGCTGGGAGGAAAATGAGCAACGGGGCATATTCGAAACTTCTATTGAAATTGGCAGCGGAAGGTTTTGATCTATCCCAGTCAGTTGACTTGAAAGAACACTGGGCTAGACATGGCACCAACAAGTTTGTGACAATCAAGTAAAAGATGTGGAGAGATGGTGTATAAATTTCAAGTTTAACTCCCATCATCCTGTGAAATGTAATTATTGGTGTGTTGTACGTATGTCTATTTTCTAGTTTGTAGATATAGTGTTTCTAGTGCTTACCAAATGTCTGGAACCATTTCCTAGTGTGAACCGTGGATGGAGATTCCTATTACCATGAAGGGTGTTTACTGTCTTGTAAGCATCCCGTTTGTTTGCTAGTTTTCTCTGTATTATTTTGAGTTAATGATCTTTAGTTCATGATGAATTGGGAATTTTGCTGTTGATCAGCTCCGCTAGCCTCAACTAATTTTGCCGTTGGTGCATTGGGAATGATAATTATAATAATTCATGTTCTTTTATTTTACTTTTCTGATGTACTAGTGACGAAGACGGTTTTAACTTAGAAAAATCAGTATAAGCACTTGACGATTGTTATTCTTTCTGGCTTCAAGCAGATCAAAACACTCATGATTGTTATTCTTTCTGGCTTCATGCATATCAAAACACTCAAGAGGCATTTTTGCGTACAAGTAAATCCATAATCATGCACGCCAAGTTAAAGACTCGTGCTTAAAACATTCTTTTTCCAACAAACAATTTGTAACTGTCAGAAAAGAAATCAAAGGATGTTAATGAGGGGGTTGTTCTAGAAAAGTAGTAGTAGTAGCGTAAGAAGAATCGAAATTTGGTGGTGAAGATCCATTCTTTTCTAAAAATTCTCAACTGCAATATCATCTTTGCTTTTCATTCTCTACATTATACAGATACTCCACAGTATTTCAACATGGAATAGATTTCATTCTTATAGGGGATTACCTAAGAAAAGAAAGGAAGGGGATTTTGATCAAGGCAGTTTAATATTTTAGGCTTTTGTGGCTTCTACTGGGGTCTTGGCCTTGCTGGCAACAATTTGCTCAAAAAGATCCCTTATTTTCAATCCTACGATTGTTTGGAAGAGACCTGTTCCATTGTTACTTCCAGGGAAATCAGCATGCTTTAACATTTGTTGGGTCACTTCTCCATAGAATTTGGTGGAGATGCTGCTCAAGTGGCTTTCAACATAGATCAGCTCATCTAATCTATCAAACTGTCCATCCATCTCTAAAACAGACACCTGGGATTGAAACACAAGAAAGAAAATAAAAACTTTTGAGTAGAATTTGTTTTACTTTTCCTGGGGGTGCCAAGAAAAGAGGGAGTCCAGATTTGTTCAGTGCATTAACTCGAAACACTTTTCACATGGCTTGTAATGCAGATCAATAAAGATTCATGTTCAGAAGTTTTAAAGCAGATACCTCATGTCCATAGTAAGTATCGGGTCCATAGTAGAACTTGATGCCTGGGTATGAACAAGTAAGCTTCCTTCCACATGGTATCCATGAGATGGTAGAGCCTTCATCAAACAGATAAACAGGGCTAAATAACTGAACCCCTTCTTTCATTATCAACTTAACTCTCAGGGTCTTCCCCTCATTGTCATCTGGAATGAGCTGGGTTGGCAGAACTTCTATAACAGCATCAGCATATTGCTTTTGCGGATCTGTAACCAAGTCATATATGAAGAAGCATAACTATGTCACACACCATTGGCATAAACAACACAAGAATCCATATGAAGTTAATAAGGAACCCTTCATCTAGAAGAAACAATGCTATTAATATCAATCCACTTCAGAGTTTAAGAAGAGGCGATTATTAGAATGATACCGATATAAGCATCAAAATCTGGCTTGCGAGCTTCAATGCTAGCTTTAATGCTTTCAAGACTGTGTCCTCGCTCTGCCATATCTCGCTGCATTTATTCGTTGAGATGGTTAGTTCACAAAACCTAAAGTATATCACTATGAAAGACTTCTATAAAATCTGCGGGAGGGGCAAACCTGAATCTTCCATGCAAACTTAACTTCATTGCTGATGTCCAAGTAAATGCTAAAGTCCAACAGTTTTCTTACACGCTCATCAAACCTACACGTTTTGGCCAGTGGAATTAGTGGATTCATAAAACATTTCTGTAGAACTGAAGTGGCGATTCATTAATGTAAATATTTTTCTTAGGGACCAAAAGCCTCTACAGACTCAAACTTGCAACTGAGTTCAAGAGCTTGCTTTAACAATGTCTACTATAAGCGTTTTGCTTGTTTCGTTTCCACTTCACAAACTATCGGGCAGCTCTTCTTACATTTCCTATGACCCATGTACATTCGTGGGTCAACAAGCATATAGTACATGAAACTGTCAGTATCAACTCTTAAAAAAGATTTGAGAATCTCAATGTCTAAAACAGCTTCAGCAAAGAAACAGAAATAAGATTTGATGTTGTAGAGTTAACATCCTTTTATCGGCAGAAACGAAAAGTATCAAGTTCGTGGAATCTTTAGTATAATTTTTTTACTGAAACAAGAGAAAAAGTGTTGTTTCTTTAATAGGAAAAGGAAAGTTTAAAACAACAAGACGAAAAGGAAAACATGGATAGATAATTTCAAGGTTTCACAAGCACGTCTATGGTAGAGACTAGAGAGAGAGATGAAATGTTGTTCTTACATTGGATGCAGACCTTCAATGACAAGGATCTTAGGAGGCTTGATGAGCTCAGGAGGATCCAAAAGACCAGTAACATGATTGTAAATAGGCTTCTCAACAGCAATTCCATCCTTAATAGCCTTAACTTGTTCATACATGAGATCAAAGTCGTTAGCTCTTGGGTCGAGAGCAGTCACACCCTTTTCCTTCCTCCCAGTCCTATCAAGCGAGTGATAATCATCCAAGCAGATGACAGTGGTTGTGTCACTTATGAGTGTGTTTGAGTCTGGGTTGCCACCTTTTGGTGGCTCTGCCGCGCCGCCAAAAACACTTGTCAACCTCCTCATAAAGGTACTCTTACCACACCCAGAGTCTGCTGCTAGACCAATCACCACAGTATCTCCTGCGCATGTTATGACACTTTTACTA
Organism: Erythroxylum subrotundum; assembly: GCA_027563845.1. NCBI lineage: Eukaryota > Viridiplantae > Streptophyta > Magnoliopsida > Malpighiales > Erythroxylaceae > Erythroxylum > Erythroxylum subrotundum. The sequence continues at coordinate 14,008,641 of JAOQMQ010000001.1, read as the reverse complement.
CACCTCCTTTTGGTCTTCTTCCCACTACTGCTAAATAACACTACATGCCTCTGAGTAAAGCCCAAGTGGGTCTTCGATGGTGTTGAGATAGAGCATGCTGAATTGAGGGACTGGGTTGTGTAGACTGTGCAAACAGTAGCAGCCATTCTTTCTCAGAAGCAGAGGGGGATGTTACTTTGAGAAGAAGAGGAAGAGGAGGAGGCTTTCAAAGCACAAAACTTTTTGTTCAATTTGTTTTCGTTTCAGTACAAAGTGTTGTGTGGATGGCTTTCCATCAGAGAAAAGGAAAGGAAAGGGTTGAAGAAAAACAGATGGCAGTCTGTATGGCAAGAAGTGACTCCCTGTTCCTTTGTCTTATGCGTCTTACGCTTCTTGTTTATGGGTTTCTGTGACTACCCTTGGTTTGGACAAACTTGGGGATAATATTAATGCAGAAATGGACGTGATTGGATGGGTATTAAACCAAGGAATCAAGGGCGAAGTTGTCATTTAACTACGAATTCCCCCCATCTCTCTTCAGCTACTGTAGAGCTAGAATAGATAGTTATTTTAGTTGATGGAATTGTTGATGAGTTTGGGATAGGACGAGGCATGGAGACTTGCTTGGTGGTTATTTGTTGCAATTTGGATATTTAGAAGGACACGTGGCATTCAGATAGTGTATAGATGAGGATGAGGGGTTTGGGGTGTGGAGTGAAAGAAAGAAGGTATGGGACCTGTTTCTTGCCAATTCAATCTGTGGACTCTGATATCGTACGAGTTTGTGGGCGTCCTTTTGAAATGTTTTTGCTCCCTTCCTTATCACTTATAACATGGTCTTTTGCCGCGAAATTTTATGGGGTTCATAAGTTTGTGTAGCAAATTGCTAAACTTTTTTTTCAATAATTTAAAAATCAGATAAAACTTAAAGATGTTTAAAATTTAAAAGTTTAACTTAAAGAATAAATAAAATTAAAATTTTAAAATATGATTAAAAAATTATCCTTATCTATTAAAAATTTAAAATTTAATAAAAAATTATTAATTAATTTTAATTTATAAAAATTTATTAATTTACAAAATTTGACTTATTAATTAATAAATTGATCTATTTTTAACAACAAAAATTATTAAAATAAATCAAACCAAATAATTCAAAAATTTTACGATTAAACAAACCGGTTTAGATTTTTAAATGTTAATTTTTTAAAATTCTATTTCTAACGAGAGCTCAACACAAGCATTTCTTTTTAACACTTGCTTGAGGGAATTAATTCGATGGTGCTGTCCAGTTACTCCAGTATCATTAGAAAGGCAAGTTCTCCTCTAGTGCGATAGCTGTCATGACATCGACCATAAATAAAAATTTCACTTAATTATAAGGTCTGAAGAGGTAAACTAGTACATAACCTTATTCTTATATAATAAAGAGACTATTCTTGATAGACCTACATGTAAGGTGGTCTTATAGTGCGATAATATTAGGGTAAAACTATATGCTTATTCTAATTCTGTAATGTAAAAATTTCAAGATAATAAACTAATCTTAAAATAAAATCACAGAAGTGTTTCTTTACAGTTTTAACCACTTGAGGAGCCTTGCTGTTGAACCAATCTTCAGATCCAACTATCCAGAAAGAATTAATATATATACATACATATATATATATATTTGCCGTCTTCAAGCTCAGAATATTATTTGGGTAGAAAAAGCCAAAGTACTATCGTCAGTACATGAACTAATTTTATCACCATAAACGAAAAAGAGAAAAAGCATTATACGGAAGGAAGATACGTGAAGAATATACTAAAACCCCAAAGAAAGTAGCAAGGCCAAGGCAAAATCTGATTCAGGTTTACCCCAACTCCCCTCAAGGATCTCATTTATGCCCTCTGAAGTACATATAAATTTTCTGCACAACCCAAAGAAACCAACCAAGTCAGCGATCTGCAATAGTTAGAAACATGTGAAATCAACTAGCAAATTCGACAATGCAAGTAGCAGAATTTTGACGATAGATACCGTATAAAATGTTTTACAGCTAAAAATAGTCTACATCAAAGTTAAAAACTCTTCATTTTGTGAAAAAGTTCCTCCTCGTATTTCCTTTCTGTTCCAATTCAAGTATCTAACATCTTGGGGCACCTTAGATAGTAATGATTGCAAACGTTCACACCCTATACCTCTACATGGCAATGAACCCAGTCAGACCCGAAACCTGAACGTCATTTTGTTAAAACTTAATAAAACAACTTTGTTTTGGCCACATGATTCTTCAGCCATTAAACAAAACGAAGTTTTTTTGGTCCAAACTGGTTCAGATGGGGCCGGGCTGACTCTCCCGAATCCAGGCCTAGCCTGAAATCCGAGCAACTTGGACTTTATTGATTTTGGGTATTCACACGAATGATAATAGCATAACAATAAAAAAATTAAGAAGCATTAGCAGTCACCTGGAGAACCCACAAGCTAAGAAGTGACTCCAAACAAAAAAAGCCAAAACCTAAAAAGTAGAAAATCTGCAAGACAAACGAGCCTTAGTTGGACATGAAAATCAATCACATTGACTAGAAGAAAATCATGTGATATCATTAGATTCACTGCATACAAAGTAGTATCAATTGGTATCTTTATTCTTAATCATTTATCCAGTGATGTTCTCTTGTCATGACAAACGAGTATTAGTTAGACATGAAAATATAACATTGAGCACAATAAAATGATGCGACATTAGATTCACTGTGTATAAATTATCGTAACTTAGTATTTTTGTTCTTGATTATTTATTCAGTGGCATGTTCTATACTTCAGTAGAAGATCAGTTATATTTTCATGTTCCATTCTCTACATTTTGATTTACCTAAATCAGCCAACGAAAACAACACTAGATCTTAGCTCATTCTTGGACCCTAAAAAAATTATTCTTTCAGTACATGCCCATAAACACAGAAAACCACATTAACTTGTCTCCACAACTGTTATTAAGTGAACTAAGAATCCACCATTTTGCGTAAGTAGGAAATATACAAGTACTAAGTCTGCAATTAGTCAGCAAGTGCGAAGAAAAATACTCAGTCTGACATTTGATGAACAAGAAAAGATCTTTATGCCAATGGTGTCAAAGTAAGCATTTAAAAGGAATTTCTACTAAGGAAAATAATGCACTAAATTTCTTAAGGGAGTGGATGCACTTCTGTAGAATCACTTACAATGATATGTAAACTAAACAAACCTCGATTCAGAAGTAGCAATTGTAATTTGAGATTATTGTAAAGAACTCTTAGATGCAAACAACAGATATATCTAGAAAAACATTACAAAATAAACTAATAGGCACTATTTGCTAACTGTTGTCAGGTAGTTTCCTTAAAGCTGTTAAGAAAGAAAGCAAATCTTTGGGGAAATGGCAACACTACAGAACTTACCCCAACCAACACACTATCAGAAATGACATCAATTGCCGGAAGAATGCCCCTGCAGCCGAAAATATGGGAAATTAGAGCTGAAACATGCCGCCACATTTTACTTTACGTGAGAATCACAATAATCAATCAATTCCCCATAATGTCCTCAGTGGTATCAAATTGAAATTGAGACCCTATGCACTTACGCCAAGGACTTCCCGTGGAAAACGACAGGTGGAGCAATTGTAGCAAATACAGAGAATGCAATATGAAGCTGCATTTGAGCATTTTATCAATAATTGCCAGAAAATGATCAACAAGAGGAAGCAAATGAACCATCCATTGACAGAAGATGGACAAACTCACCATGTAGAACAAGAAAAACCAGCCAAATTTTAATGCACTATCCGTCCTGCAAGTTCAAACGAGAATTCATTGTACAACTTTAAAGCAGATGTCTGAAGCTAAGCCAAGGAAATGACTTTACTCGCATTACTTTTATCAAGATGAAAAAAGCAATTGGACAAGATAAAGCGAGCTTAACAAATGCTCTGTGTCAAAAAATAGAAAGAAACAGGGTCATGATACTTGCCTCATTGCTCGATATAGGGGCCTATACCATAGCACATATGAAAGAGGGCATCCAAGCAGAGCATATATTGTTGATAGGAGAAATATCTTGGGCCCTACATGTACTCAGCTTTTTCAGATAATGATAAACTTTGTCCTTGAACATAAAACTTATGACCAATACACTATTATAATTGGAAATAGAATACTCACCTCCACCTTTAATCCAGCAGACCATTACAGCAAGTACATTATATGAAAGACAGAACACTATACCTGCAAGTGTCACAGAAAGAAGATCAGTCGTTTGCCACCAAGTATTAGCGTTTAAGTTAATAAGAACTGTATCATTGTTAATAACCTTTTCTGTCAGACACAGCACTTACAACACAAACATAGATCATAATTAAATACTAATTAGATACTTTTCTTTTTTCTCTTTTAAAAAAATTTACATTTAGAAGAAAGTAGACAAAAAAATCCGACTGCACATCCCAACTCAGAAGTCAGCAACAAGAGCTTTGAGGACTTCTATATCCATAGTTGGCCCTCTCATTATTAGACCTGCAAAGTTGCAGCAGTCGTTTTCTCTGCCAAATTTTCAGTATCATCTGAGACTCCTTTGGCATTTACACATACCAGACAGCATAATAATTTCCAATTATTAAAATGCAAAAGAAAGAAAAACGCCATGTAGATTAGATTGAAAGAAGAACAGGAAGAACTCCAGTACCTAGCCAACTGGCAAAAGCCAAATATTGTAGCTTCTGGGCATGAATAGGTATTTCATTTGCTATATCATGATGGATTAAAGGAAAGAAAGGAGGCCAATTTCTATCATCTACAGGGACACCAGCTGATAGTGAAATTGGAAGTAAAACAGTTAGTTACAGACTCAGAATGTAAAACCACTTATAAGCAAGTCTAAAGTACAAAATGCTGTGGGTTGCCATCTCGATTCTAACCTTTAGAAACAGCATCTTCTCTCCTTTTGATTTCCTATACATAACACAGCCAATAGTTATTATTCCCGATACATGTGTCACAAGCCATCATCAAATAATTATTCAAATGTTGTCGTAGAAACATATCCAAAATTTATGCTCCACAGAAGGCAAAGAGATCCTATTTTCAAAAACCACAATCCAATAACAAAATGCATTTAAATCATACAAGTCCAGACTAACCTGTTCCTTTCTTTTAAGCTCTGCTTCCCAATTAGCAAGCTCTCTCTCCTTTTTCTTCGAATCCTGCATGATGCATCAGGTAAAATATATCCTAAGCTGATCTACACAAGGAAAAACAAATAGACTTTTTAAACGTCATTACATTCATCGTATCAAGTGGAATGTCCACAGTTGCATCATTGTGTCCAAACCCAAAAGGCTGGGATCCCAGGGGAGGCATGCGTGCCCTTGATCCAGGAGCTGAAGAGCCATTCTGTCATGAGTACAACTAAGTCATCACACCAACTGCAACTAAATCACTTTTTTTTTGTTCGTTATAAAGCAGCAGGGGCTTCAATTAAGATTTGAAGTTGTTACAAACAGTTTCAAAAGGAGAACTCCTTAAGAAGGGTTCTACCTCTTGCAGGCACATAAAGAGCACAAATCAAAGGCAAATTAAGATACAACTGGAATTTGAATTAATAAGAAAAAAGAAAAACAAGCCTACGTGGTAAAAACAAGAATATAAGCCCGTGTGAAATTATTTTTGTGTTTAGGTTTCTAACTAAGTGTTATAACTCCTATTTATATACAACTGAAGAGACTGTTATTTAACATAGCAACTCAATTAGTAGTTTTTGAGAAAGATAGCTTAACGATAGTGGTGTCCTACTTGTTAAGCGGTGTCCCACTCTTCACCATGTCCATGTTGGTTTCTGGGTATCTAGTTACACGCTACATTCTCAATTCCATGTTTTCCTCTTTTCCAAGTTTTTTTCTCTACACCCTTTTGTGCTTGCTTTTATGAGTTCAAATGTTCTGCTTTCTCACCTGCACACACACCTTTCACAACTGCTGCCCAAGTTACTTCTGGTGAACACTTTTTGACAGCCTGGGATTTTATTTCACATGTACATTTCATAACCAGCACTAGTCTCAGATAAACTCTCCGTCTGGAGCCAAATCCAACTTGATGACAATATCCTTGTGTGTGTTCATCTTTGCTTTATCAGACATTGTATGCTGATACCAGATACCTCCAAAAAAGTCTTCTCCAGTTACTTTGGCTATCACAGCATGAGGACCAACCTTGTCAGCTTCCTGGAGTCCACGCCAGCCCTTTAAGTCCTTCCTCCTCAACTACTCCTTGTGTGCGCCCAAACTAAATCATGTGCCTTGAAGTGCATGTGCCAAGTGCTGGCGCCAAATTTCAAGTTTTCTGAAAGACTTGGGCATCACTTCTGTAAATTTGTAACGTACATATTCTTCCCTAAAAGTTTCATTGTGCACGACTTTTAACAGCCTTGTGCACCTCGTAAGAGTTCGAAATGCATGCACAAGTTGACTTATCAAGCATGCACACCGACTTAACAGCTCCTTGTGTGACAAGCACATACCAATCAAGTGCCAAAGTGCTAACTTACTTCCTCTTTTTCATTAATTCCCCATTTATTTTTCAAATTATCAAAATTTAGACAAGATTGGGTGCAAGCAGAAATAATCTGCAATAAGGAAACAGCAAAATACTAGTGTTTGGCTTCTTAAAGCAAGAATTTCGTCTGGGAACACGTATTGTAAGAAGTTTACAGAAACAACGAATCAGGACGTTAACACACTCGTCTGGTTTTCAAGATTGGAGTTCTTCCGGTTAGGTGTACAAAGCAGCCATAACAGTTAACATTGTTCGAATTCAGGTCCAGAGACGTAGCATTACTCTTACTTCACTACTAGAAACCAAAGTCTTCAATAACTCAACATCATTACGAATACGAGGACTATTTTATCCATTGGATATTTGAATTACTTAACTCAATAAAACTTAGTTTATCTTTTTAAATTCCTTTTTACAGCAAAATCACTCAACCTATAATTCTCAATTAGAATAGATTATTTAGTTTACCAATTAACAAACACGAAAATCCACAATGTACAGATCCAGATGAATAAACCAAATACCTATCCTACTCCCTCCCCTAAGGACCATGACAACCGCTAAACTTGAATGCAGTATCTAAAAATAGAAGCAGATCTGAGGGAATACCGAGAAAGGATTAACTTCATCTTCATCGAAAGGGTTAGGATCGTTGTGGTAGCGACTCATTTTCCGCTTCCTTTCTTCAAATCTCCGAAATGTGGGCTCAAGAATCGCACAATTTAGAGTGAAAGAAAAAGTTGGCCGCGTCTGTTCGGTTGGGTTGCGTTTTTCAAGTGCATTTTAGTAGTTAATTTATTAAATTCTTAAACTAATCGCCCTAGTAGTTGTACTTGCACCCCAGGCTAAGCAAGCTTGATGCGATGGGATACCACCTTTCCTGACACATTCTTGTAATTCTCAAGATTCAGACATTTGGCTGTATTAGTAATGTTTTCGAAATGGATCTAACGTTAAATTAATAAGATAATAAATTTAAATTTTAATATAAAATTGATTAAAATTTTAATAATTTAAAATAATTTAAAAAAGATTATCCTTAATTACTAAAAAAATTAAAATTTAATTGAAAATAAACTATTAAATAAAAGTTAATTGGTAACATCTCTCTATAGTAGTGAACCCGATTGGTCCGAATTTGGTTCGATTATATATGATTGCCAGTTGCCTTTAGCACACGGCCAGATATTCAGGTTAAATGGCTAAGTCGTCAGTCTAATGTCTTAGCTCATCGATTAGCTCGTAATTCCCTTTCGTTTTTTTCTAGTATGTTTACAACCTCTCCTCTGATATGTATTTCGGATTTTTATTAGTGTAATGGTTACGGTAGTTTTCTCTAAAAAAAAAAGTTAATTGATTTATTTTAGTTTGATTAGTTTACAAAATTTAATTAATTAATTAATTAAATAATCATTTTTAATAATAAAAATTGTTAATTAGATCAAACCAAAAAATTAAAAATTAAATCAAAAAATTGCCAATTCAAATTTTTACTATAAAATTAGTTAAATCAGCTGGATTTTTAAAACGTTGAATATTTTAATTGAAAAAACGATAATCATCACTGTTTTGATATTATCGCTTCTAACATTTTTATGTTATTCTTATCTTTTGATCCGTTGATATTTAAACTACTACAAGATCAACATGTAACCTAACTCCAAAATTACAAGACACTGTACAATTACACAACATTCAAATTAAAAGATTAACATAGTATTATTATAATTTTGTTTCTATTTTATTTTTTAACATCTTAACCAATATTATTCGATTAAATCGCTGATTATATTTAATAAAATTTAAATTACGTATTGTTAATACATAATTTAATAAATTAATAAATTGAAATTCAGCAACTCACTTGGTAATATAATTTCGTTATTTCATAGTTTGATTTTTGAATTTCTGATGTTTGCATAAGTATTGGGTGTTACTACCTAGTCATTCCGTACGGTACTGGTTGGGTTGGCATTATTAAATTAAAATGTTCAGATGAATTGTTTTACGGTACGCTTTGGACCATGGAGCATGGAGTCTCAATTAATTAGACCGACAAGAAACTTTCTAACTCCAACTGCGCGGGGATCTATGCTTATTGGTATGTAGCTCGTTATGGATCCAATTTTCAATCTTCGAAATCATAAGATGGATCTACGTTGGTACATTCAAGTACGAGATTCTCTGTTCAATATTATGTTATTTTATTCTGTTCTATAAAATTTAACCATTTATTTATGCGAATTTCGCGTTCATTTATGCAGAATCCACACATGACTCACATAAATAAATAACTGAGATTTATGGAACAAAATAAAATACCATAATATTAGACAGAAGATCTGGACTCGCCTCAAGACAGTTGAGGAGGTTATCACTCGTGTCCTTTCCTCAGTCTTTCTTATCAAAGCTTCTCAAAATGAGGGCTTGACTAGAGTTTAGGTTGGTATGTTTTTTTTTTTTTTTGTTCTTTCCATTTGTGATTGATCATATTGATATTGCTTATTAATTGTCTCTTGTTTAACTTTTGTCTGTATATTTTTGGACCGAGTTATCTCTATCTGATATTAATATCCATTAAAAAATCCTAGCCATGTGATGTGGTGCTTGAGCTGAATGAATATCTACACTCTATCGCGTTGCATGTTCTACAAGTCATGTAAAAGTCATTTGTTACTAACCAATTGCACTAGGTTGTGGAAAAATCATGTAAAGTTCTGATTTTCGACATCTCTCTACTTAACTTCTTGCACCAAGTTACGGAAAACACCATAATTGGGCATTTATTAAGGTTTAGTTGCATCTTTTGCCAGTGATTATAGCATGTCGATCAAAGTTGGTGAATGGAAGATGGCACTTCCTGACACGAAACAGCCGGAGATGGAGGGGACGGACGAGTCAGTGATGGAGTAGGGTGACGTCACTGACGAGCACCAGGAAAGCAATGTCATATTGGACGAAAGAGACGTTGAATGTGCATTCAAGAAGCATAATAAATAGTTTGGAGACGGAGGAGACCGAGGCAGTGATGGAAGAGTTCACAGGATACAGCAAGGAAAAATATGAAAAGAGGGGTTTCACCAAAAGTGACGAGAGCGGTCTACGTTGCCTGTTTGGATGTGCTTATATCAGTATAATTTTTGTTAGTAGAACTTTTGTCAATAGAACTTTTCTAAAAAGAGCTTTTTTAAAAAGTTAGTTGACTATTTAATTGTTATTTAAAAAAAACTTTTTTAAAAGAGATTCATACAATAGACTGTTTGACAACATAAAAATAAAAAGCACTTTTAATTTTAACTATATTTTATTTTCTAATAAAAATTATTTAAAATATATTAAACTATGTAAAGCACATCATATTAATTATTATATAATTTTAAACCATATAAAATATAAATAAAAATATATCTAACCAAATCTTTTATATGGATTA
>JAOQMQ010000001.1:13946095-13957353 GCA_027563845.1 Erythroxylum subrotundum | reverse complement strand
AATTTGTGCACAAACAACAAAAGGTTTTGTTATTTTATGACCATCATAATGTCCAACATCTAGCAAGAAATCTAACATTCTATTCATAAACCAAGCATTTATTAGTTCAATTTCACTTATTTTGTGAGAAAGTGGTGGAAGAAACAATGTATATACAAAAAGTTTATATTAAAGACATTATTGTAACCTTTTTTTGTAAAAGTAATCGATAATGACAAGTTTATTTAGTATCAATCCTTATGTGGCCTAATAGAAATGTAAGTCAATCAAATCCTTAAGTGAGTAGAAGAATTTAGATATTACTCAGAATATTTATATATTATTCATAATTATTAGAAGAATCGAGATATTTCTAAAAAAATGTAGATGAAGATAAATAATATGTGGTGCAAAAGTAAATATTAAAATATGTGTTAATTAAAACAAATCGAAATGTATGACTATATATAGTTATTTTAATTCACCTATAAATACTTATTCATTTGTGTTTCAATAAGAAACAATTCAAGCATTTAAGACTAGAACTTGGGATGATCCCAACATTATAAGTTTTATGTTATAAATTAATAATTATAACTTATAATTAATGAATGTTTGTGTTATGACTTCTCTTTTTAGTAGTAATAATATTTTGGAATTTTTATTATTTTATTTTATTTTAATTGAATTGTATTTAAATTCTCTCCGCAATAATCATTTCAACACCTTTCTCTGATGTTTTGTTGTTTTTAACTTTTAGTATTATAGCGAATATAAAACTTGTTCTTGTACTTAGGTTGACACATGTAAATATCCCATTTTTGATCGTGTGAATGTAAATTGCGTTAAAAGGGTAAATAATCAGCTTACAATTCTTTGCTCGAAATTATTTCTAGTGTGCATACAGGTGGAAATGTTTGCTACACTATTGTTTAAGTGAATGGTAACTCAATAGAAAGTAACTTCAGGAATCAGGATACTCTCTGAGTATTTTCTCTTCTATTGCTTAGAAATGACTTCTTGATCCCATGAAACTCCCTTAGAACATCCTGAATACTAATTCTCTCTGCTGGTAGTTCAGCGGAACACAGGATTCCAATTCTAAGAATCGATGCCAGGCAGTTCTCTATTTGGGGGACGTTGCTCCTTTCTGTACTCCTGTAACCACTACTTGTCTCACCTTGTGCTTCATGCAGTATGAGCTTGGGATCAATGACTCGCATCACTTGATCGGGAAAAGCCATCCTCACATAAACATGTAGGCTAAGGTTGTCGGTGAACATGTTGTCTGTGGGCCTCCTTCCTGTGAACATCTCAAACAGTAGAATTCCATAGCTGTACATGTCACCTTGAGTTGAAGCCTTTGAGCCCGTACCATATTCTGCAATCACAGCAATCAACAGATGAGAAAACTTTTACTTTCTTGAATGGATCACTTTTCAATTCAGACTCTCTTAAATTAATATTTGTTTTCCTTATTTCTTGGCTGTAATAGAACAGTGAGAGAACTTATGGTATTACCTGGAGCTGCATAACCAATTGTTCCTCTGAGCCCAGTTGAATATGTTTGGGAGTGACCAGCACTGCCTAAAAGAAATCTGGCAAGCCCAAAATCAGCTACATGGGCAGTCAGGTCAGCGTCGAGGAGGATATTGCTTGGTTTTAGATCGCAGTGGAGAACTGGTGTCTGGCACTGATGATGAAGATAATCTAATGCTTCAGCCACATCCATTGCAATGGAAAACCTCTGCGTGAAGTTCAAGTTCTTAATTTCAGGAAGCTCGAGGGAGACAGGATGCAACCAATTCTCCAAACTTCCGTTAGGCATGAACTCGTAGACCAAGGCTTTGAAATCCTCACCTTGAAAAGTTATGCTTGAGCACGCTGATATGATCTTGACAAGATTACGGTGCCTTATGTTTTTCAAGGCTTCACATTCAGCAAAGAAGCTCTTGTTGGCGCCACTTGCTTGGAGGTGGAATACTTTGACCGCAACAACCATTTCTGTTGCAGTGAGAGTTCCTTTATAGACAGAGCCAAAGCTTCCCTCACCAATCAGATTGGCAGAAGAAAACCCTTCTGTTGCCTGAAGAAGATCTGCATAAGTAACTTCCACGTGCTGGTTTATCAAAGGTAAGACTGGAGCATGAACCCTTTTTGAATGTCTTTTCCAGTAATGGAAAGCACAGAAGCATAATGATAACAGAATGGCACAGGCAATGGGAGCAACAATGTAGAGTAGAAGCCCGCGGCCACTATGCCTATGATCTTTTTCTGTAATTTGTTTTGGGCATGATGGTAGCTGCAGTAGCCTAATTCCGCCACATAGCTTATGATTTCCAAAAACTGAAAATTTACTAATGTTTGAAAAGACTCCTTCAGTTGGAACTTCACCGTCAAGAATGTTGAAAGAAAAATTGAGTCGAGATAGGGATGTTAATTCACTTAGACTCTTTGGAATCTGTCCAGAGAGGTTGTTCTTAGAAAGATCTAGAATTCGTAGATTCCTCAAATTACTGAGAAACGAAGGAATATTTCCTTCCAACATGTTACCCTTCAGGTCCAGTGAGTCTAGCATAACGCAATCACCAAGAGTGCTTGGAATTTCTCCAGACAATTTGTTGTCTTCAATATACATTGCTCGAAGACTTTTAAGACTTCCCACTTGAATTGGTAGAGGGCCTGTTAATTGGTTCCCGGATAAATAGAGAAGCAACGAGAGTGACGGAAGACTCATAACCTGTTCGGGTATTGGACCGCTAAGCTTATTGTATGAAATATCTAAAGCTTGTAGGCGGCTGCAATCACCCAATGAAGCGGGTATTCTTCCTTCTAGTGAATTCCCCCACAAGGAAAGAGAACTTAGCTGAGACAGGCTGCCAATAGAAGATGGAATTTGCCCAGAGATTGAATTGTTGTGCATGAGAAGTCGTTGCAACTTAGCAAGTTTAGTAACAGAATCAGGAATGATTCCCGTAAGCATGTTGTCAGATAACCCAAGATATATCAAGTTAACAAGGTTTCCAATGCCTTCAGGAATGTTGCCAGATATAGAGTTGTAGGACAGTCCTAGGAACGTGAGATTGCTTGAGAGATTTGCAATTGAATCAGGAAACTGGCCCTTCAGTCCACAGCCAACTGCAATCAACATTCTCATATTTGTGCAATTGGATAAGGAGCTGATAAATCCCAGGTCATCCGTACTGTTCTCCTTCCCCAGAGGATTGATAGAGAGCTGTAATGTCTCTAAATCCTTAAGCATCCCAAAGTTTGTTGGCACTTGTCCAACAAAACCATTTTGAGTGATGTCAATATCTCTAAGCCTTGAAGCATTGAGAATTGTGGACGGAATGGGGCCAAAGAATTGATTTCCTCCAAGATTTAATTTCTGGAGGTTTGGAAGATTCAGGCCAAAATCATGTGGTAACTGTCCTTCAAAAGAGTTGTTGGAAACGTCAAAAGCTAACAAGGACGATAGATTGAAAAGCGAAATAGGAACCGCACCAGAGAGAAGGTTGTTATCTAGATTTAAGGACTGTAAGTTGGAGAGAAGTCCTATCTCTGGAGGAATCCGTCCTTCAAGATGGTTGGAATCAAGAGAAAGATTGGTGAGTGCTGTCAGGTTCCCCAAGGAAGATGGAATGGTTCCAATCAATCTATTTCTCGCAAGATTGAGTGAAACAAGCTTAGAGAAAGAGCTTATCTCCGGAGGAATCTCTCCACTGAGAAGGTTCATTGATAAGCCAATGGTTCTAAGCTCCGAGCAGTTGGATAAACTGGCAGGAATCTCTCCCTCGAAGGAATTATTAACTAAGATTAGATTACGTAAACGGAACAAACGTCCAACCTCTTCAGGTACATTTCCGCTGAAACTGTTCCCTGTCAGGTTTACGACCCTGAGGAAGGATAAGTTTCCAATGTAAGGAGACAATGTGCCTTTCAAGCTTAAAGATGGTAAGCTCAACATGGTCACTCTTTGATGTCGGGGGCTACAACTAATTCCTTGCCACTCACAGAAGGGCACTGAATCGTTCCACGACTTCAGGACCTGAAATGGGTCACCAATAATTTCACCTTTTATGGCGAGCAGAGCAAGGTGGTCGGTCTCATTTGTAAAGAGAAGGCTAGGGCCGAGCATAGCAGCATTGGCAGACATGTTAATGAAGTGGAAGAGAAAACATGCAACAAAGACAGAACAGATGACATCCAGTGTTAGTTGCATGTTTGTGTGCTCCATCTGTGTTCAAGGATGAAGAGTTGATGTGATAAGGTGATGAACAATGACCAATTTATAGATATCTAACTATGATCTTCTCTTGAGATGTCTGACTTCGGGGCTAGAGAAGTCAAGGAAACCATTTGCCTTCGTTCAAGAAAGCCTGTGCTCTCTCTTTCTCTCTCTCTCTTCATAAGCCATTATCGTTGTCAAAATTAGAGGTTAAAGGGTCAAATCGTAATAGAATTGGAAGCAGTCCAAATTAAAGATACGGAGATAACGAAGGATATCATAACAATACGCAACCTATAATAGAATGAACTTTAGTCTAAAGTTTTAAATAACAAAATATACTATTTAGGAATATAAAGATAACAAAATGTAACACCATATTGACTTTTCAAATAATGGTCCTCAAATTATCAATTAAAAAACTTAATCGATTAGACCGATTTAATTATAAAATAAAAAATTTAAATCGTCTAACATTTTAATTTAATTTTTAAAATTTTAATTTGATTTATTTTAATAACTATTGTTATTAAAAACTAATAAGTTTATTAATTAATTATTCTATTTTTGTAAATTAATAAATTATTATAAACTAATTAATCTTCATTTAACAATCTTTTTTTAATTAAACTTTAAAATCTTCGGTTGATAAAAAAATATTTTTCAATCATATTACAAATTCGTTAATTTGATTTAATTTTTAGTCAATTTTATGACGGTCTAATATCAATTTAACTTTTTAAGTCTTAAATCTCTTGTCTTATTGATTTAATTTCTGGTCCGTTTCTTAAAACATTCCGGGTAACAAGTACATAACTAATAAACATATTTCTTCCAATAAAACGTATTATGATTTAGACAAATGTTATTTGAAGCAAACAACTTTTATAAGAATAGTTTTAATGTCGTTACATATTAATAATAGTGATAATTACTTAATCATTTGCACCATCAATAAAGAATTAATAGTCAAAGTTATGATCTAATTGTTTAAAATTAATTAATTAAATAAGATTAAGGAGAAGGATACTAAAAGAACAATGGAATTTCAAGAGTTTGTAAGAATAAAGGAATTTAATTGATCTTAATAATTTATGTAACATTTTATTTATTTTAGTTTGATTTGATATGAAGTATAAAAATGTTAATATTAATTCCAAAATCAAACACTTGCTCTTTGTATTAACTTTAATATACATATAGAGTATATCTACGATCATGCATTAATTTGGACCGATTACAATCATGCAGTACTATCTCAAAATATCATTTAAAGTATTATATGTGAAAAGAATAATTTTGTGCTTTAAAGTGTGAAAAGCCAACTCATAGAAATCATTGACTTGAATCTCGCAGATGTGAGCTCCACTTGCATGACTTTAATATTTTGTAGCGTCTCCCTGTGCGTGATGAACAGCAATCCTTTTTTTTTTCTTTCCCAAAGATGTCTTAGGAGAGTCTCGACTATAGACAAATTTCTCCATTCTTAAGATTCGAACTCGAGACCTCTGATTAAGGGATGAAAATGCTGAACTACTTACGTCAACCATATTTGGTTGGCAATCAGGTGAAGCTTAGCAGGCCAGAGCTGTTTGAAGACATGCAAGTGACAATAATTGGAGTATGACCATGTTTTCTAAACTATACAATCCATGTAAGGCGCACAGTTCAAAAGTTGCATTTACCAATTAGTCCATCATTTTCAAAAGAGGGTAGTTATTTTGGAATAATTTTGTTTAGATCGTTATGAAAGCACGAGAATAACAATGAGATGGACTAATTGATAAATGGAACATTTGAATTAGATGATGAAGTAAAATTAGTAAAAGTCCACTAACAGAACATAATACTCCTCATCCTCTTGCTTGTCTTCAACCAGCTACGACCTGGTAAAGTCAACCATGATTGTTGTTCATCGAAGTCATCCAAGTGGAGCTCACAACTGCAGAATTCAATTCCATTACGTGCGTTATCTTCCAAATGCATGAGTTGGCTTTTCACATTCGAAACTCACAAAACATGATTTTGCAGGTGACACGTTAAATGATATTTTCAGGTAGGAATGCATTGCGAGTAAAGAAACTACAACACACTGCACAGGTTGTATCTACATTATATTGTCGTTCAAAGGCTGAATCTGAACATGAGAAGATGCTTCTTTCAAATGGAGAATTGGTTCTTTTCCTTTTTTTTTTGGGTTGCCATTAAAATAAAGATCCTCACTGGTCCACATCCAAAAAGCCAGAAGACCAGCTGAATTAAGGGATGGTTTCCTTTTCTTTTTCTCTTTCAGATGAATTCGTTTCTTCTTAGATATAATCACTTCAGACTTGAAACGTTAATTCAAGTTTCGTTTAGTTCAACAGACATAGAAAAGAGTAATTTTGGCCGACTCAAAAGTATCTAGTCATCACATACCGAAACGCGTGAGTTGACCATATTTCCGAGTTGGACATGTCAAATAAGAAAACAGTGACTGTTCCTTAAAATAAATTATAGCTTGGATAATTCTTGTCAAATTCGGAACATACAAATGTACAATATATATAGTTTGAACAATAATGTAGAACGCCGAGATCACAAAGTTTAAACTTTTAAACAAGTTCAAAATCATTGACGATCTTGGAATCTTTGAATGCAATAAGCAACTCTGAGCAGAACACAGCCAAATGGGAAATGTTAATCATCTTATTGAACTTTTAATTCAGAGTGCTCTGCACCCATTTGAACCACTTATTTCATCCCAATAGCACGTTCCACACCTTCTAATTGGGGCAATGCATCGCATCCTCCGGTCATCACAAGTACTTGAGCATACCGCGACCTTCAACACTAAGTTTTGTAGCTTGCAATTGCCTCTTTTTTGGCGCCTTAAGCTGTTGCAACTTTTTATTCATCTGCCATGAAGATAGTCAAAAAGTATTAGCCGTAAAGCAGTAACATAAAAAGGCAAGAGTTAGCAGGCTGACAAGGCAAGCATGAATGTCTAACGTGCATTGCCTCCCAGATAACAAAACGAAATCAGGATAAAGGACGGCTTGGTCAACTTTTGGGTACAAGAGGAGCGTTCATTCGTCTGAAGATTTCAAGGAACTAACAGAAAAGCATTGGCATTGAGAAAACAAACCTTCTGCCTACGCTGATCTTGTATAACTTGTTTGGCCCGGGCTCTTACTTCTTCAGGATCAACCTTCGATTGTGGGCGCACAACAAAATCCAAAGGAGTTGCTTCTGGCCTGGAAGCATGTTGATGACGGGCAGATGATTGACCAGGCCTTCTATCCCTGAAATTTCCGCAATATTGAAAACATGTAACCAGTGTATGGTTGAGCAAATAGTCAACAAAAGCTTGAATAAGCAACAAACAAACCATGAAGACCATATGGCATCATATCTTACCTTGAAACATCCAAATCAAGATCGCCATCTCTAGAATCCATTCCTGCTGCACTAGTTACTGGCCTGCAAAGAGGTTGAGAAAAATAGAAGAATTAAAAAGAAATATCAAATTAGCAGGCGCTAATATCTACAGTTTTAGTCACTCAGAAACCAACAGAAATATGTGGGGGCAATACCTTCTTGCAGTTGGCCTTCTGTAGGCCCGATCATCGTCAACATTTCGCATGTCCTCAAACCTTGTACTCTTATTAAAAATAGGTCGACTCTACATTTGTTATTTATAACAATAAAGGAAAATTATTAATACTAGGATACAAAGTGTATTATGCACAAAATCTTAATATTGAAGAAACACATTCTTCAAGCAAAGGAAATCATGCAAGGTGAACATCTAGAAAATTTCAGAGAAGAAATCTAAAGTTCTATTAGTTATATTAAGACCTGTGATCAATAAATAACTGAAGAATAGACATTCAGAAAAAAGAACACTTTAAATATTCCACGAACATTCTGGAAAATTATAATCTCCAGCGCATGACTTAAGCCATAATGCCACTTTATCATATTCTCTTGTAAACAAATGCAATTGATCAATCTGCCAGAATAAAAGGCTGCAAGAGCAACAATATACAAATTGCACAAAAGAGTTCAAAGAACTATACTCTCTTACCCATTTGTCAACCAAATCCTTCGCCAGTTTTCGATTGGCAGTGGTTTCCTCATCAGATTTGGATAAGAACATAATAACCTGCCACATAGTTTTCAAGTTCACACTGATGAAAGCTGTAAATCAGAACAAGTAGATTATCTACATGCAAAAATCCCTAACCTTCCCAAGACCACTTTTCTTCAATTGCTCTCTTCTATCATACTGTTCTAGATCAATTGGAAACTGCACAACAGAAGAAGAAAACACATTATGTTCAAGCAAAAATGAAGGACCGCATTCAAAATAATACATTATGTGGGAAGCACTATATACGTCAGTCAAAATCTTCAAGATTGCTGCTCGTATGTTTATATTGGGTAAACTTCCATCTGGGAGTGGTTCAAGCCAATTTTTTAAGAGAGTCAATACTCCATGATCAATAAATTCTTGTTGGAGCTGTTTCCTGCACCCAAAGACTAGATGAGCACAAGTTTTGGCAAAGACAAATTAAATACTATGAAGGAGGCAGCCAACAAATTAAATACTATGAAGGAGGCAGCCAACTTACTTTGATAAAACCTCAGTAAGGAGAGGCAACTTCCTAAGCTTATTAATAGCAGGTTTCCCTTGTCTATTAAGTTCTGCATCTTCTTCAGCGGTGACCTCAAGCTCTGCCATCACATTCTCAACTAGCAATGCAATTTCTGCAGGACTTTTCTCATTCTTCTTCTTCTTCTTACCCATCCTAAATAGTTGCTTAATTTCTTCATCCTCTTCACCTTCTTCAGCCTGGAAAGATCAGAGAAATCACAAATTGAACGTCATAAGTCAAGGAACTCACCATCCAGAAAAACAACAAAATATACAGTAGAGACAGGACACAGAAAATACAAGGCAATAAATCCAGGTATAATACATATAATCTCAGAATGCCAAGACAACTAAATGCAGTGTATGATATGTCGGTACTAAAAAGTGAGATTTATAAGAATTGCATGCTAACCTGAGGAGCATCACCAGGAGATCCTGGTTCACTGCCATACCGATCAGCAGGATCCAAACCACTATCATCAATGAAGTTGTCATCATCCACAGTCCTAGGACCCTCTTGATCATCCTAGTGCAAAGGGAACAGAGATATGGTTAGATCATCTTTTAGCATAAAAATAGCAAAAAAAGATAAACATGATGAGCCATTAGGAAGACTCGCACATTTAGTTACTGATCTTACCTCCCCCACCAAAAATACATATATGGACAGGGACCATTCTTGGGGTGGTGACAGAAAATACCCTTACTTACCAAGCTTTTAAACACTAAAAATTAATGCCATAGACGCTTCTGATTCTAATTTAAGCATATTTGTGGAAGACAATAAATCAAAGACCAGTATGACAAGCTCAATGCTCAAACAAGTAAGAAACATGAGCAAAAATAGGTAAAAAATATATTACTAAATCTTGCATACAAAGTTAACCATATGCAGTAAACAAAATATAAACAATTAGATTTAACAAAAAAAATAAATAAACAATTACTCACTCAAAAATGCACAATGTTCAAGGCTAAATGCACACAAAGAAAGTAACAACTAAAATTCACATCAGCCATACAAAACATCTCAACAGATCAAAAACATCTAGCCATAGAAAATACAAACATGAAATGCAAAATTACAACACAAACCAAAAGAAACTCTCCTTTCCGAATTTGCAATTACTGAAAATGGTCAACCACACAACATATCCTCGAAGGCAGGCTAATATCACCCCCAAAATTAACAACTTCGGCTCTAACACCAGCAAGTTCATTAATGTAGTCATTCTCATGGTGACGACATAGATAAACAAATCATAATGAAAAAGCAGCGCAAAGTTAATAAATAATGAGCATAACTAATCAACATAAACTTCAACTCTTCGAGCTGACACCAACTATAGAAATTCACTTAAACACAAAGTCCAGCAAGCCAAGAACACATCCAAGCATCAAAAAGATAAAGTAGAAACACAAACCTCAGAATCACCACCAGCAATAGTGTCCCACATCTCCTTGACCTCACCATCATCCTTCCCGGAAAACACCCCCTTTTTCATAAATCCTGATTTGGATCCGCTTCCCCCTCCCTTCCCAAACTTCTTCTCCACCTTACCAAACTTTTTCCTCTCCTTCCCACTGCCTTCCTTCGCCAGTCTCTTCCTCTTCATATTATCAAAACCATCATCATCATAATCATCATCCACAAAATCAGGCACCCCAAAGCTATCTTTTCCAACCGAATCACCACCCTTCTTCACCAGCCTTTTCCTGGGTTTACCCACTTTGTCTGGGTCGTAAACAGGAGTTGGCGACCTCTCTCGTCCTCTCTCCTCCCAACCATCAACATCATCGTCGAGCAGATCATGCGCTGGGGATTGCCCGCCGTCTGATTGCATATCATCAAAATCCATTAGTGGCTCTCCGTCCTCGTCACGGTATCTGACACAAAATGAACAATTTTTTTAAAAAAAGAACGATACCCTAAATTAAAACAAAAAAATCCAGAAAAAATGCCCAAACTTTCGACGTATTGGGAAGGCAATATAAGGAAATAAAAGAAGCCATAATTTGATGAAAGAACTCCCGAATTCGAAGAAGTCTTACGGATCGTCCTCGTAAGCCATGGCGGCGGATTGTGAGAAACCCTGCGGATGGAATAGTCGGAGAGAAGAGAGTCGATTTGCAATTTAGGAGAAGAGAGAGAGACTTCCTTATAGTCTATGCTCGTTTCTCTACATTATATATATACTATACATATATCTCATTAATCCTTATTCCTATTTACTAATACATTTCTTTAATATAATATTAACGGCTAAAAGTAAAAACTGAAAAAACACATCATGAGCCGTCCATTAATCCAAGCCCGTATTAGAAAAAGCTCCGCCGCACGATCGTTATGATAAAACAGCATTCACCTTCCAACTCATTTGTGGACTCTTAACTAACTAAAAGCCTGTCCGA
>JAOQMQ010000001.1:13932102-13945995 GCA_027563845.1 Erythroxylum subrotundum | reverse complement strand
CGCACGATCGTTATGATAAAACAGCATTCACCTTCCAACTCATTTGTGGACTCTTAACTAACTAAAAGCCTGTCCGAGTCCGACTCTGAAGTCTGGAGCTAGCTAGTTCTCCTCAAGTAAGCAGGACATTGTTTTTGTCTCGTGCCTCTGTACTGTAGTCAGCAGAGATACCCTACCACGACCCACACGATACGTTCCGTGAACCCCTTAACATCTACACCACCGGTCTTCATCTCCGGTCTCTCCCTATACCCTATTTCACACTTGGCTTCAAATTTCCCTCTTCTCCACCAATCCTTAGCCCTAATCTTTCCCAATTTGACCTGTGTTGTCTCATCGGGGCAGCGGCTTTTTGGTGGGCTTTTGTCCCTTGTTATAACTAGGGAGACGTGGTTGATCTTGCATCGAATTCAGCTGAATTAGAGAGTTTTAGCTAGTGGTAATTCGAAAGTTTACGTTTTTAGTTTGCATGAGCTCGTGAATTGTGCGTGCTAATTTGAGCTAAAAGCAATTTGGGTTGAATTGCTCTGTATCTGTGCACACGGGGTTCTCTTAATCTTAACTTTGATTTTAGTGGATATGTAGAACTATATGCATTAAGATACTGACTACGCTAAACCCATAACCGGGATCTGGAATTCGTAAGTTGGATCTTTTTTTAACTGAGTCTTGAACTTCGGAAAAAAATTGCTAATGCATGCTTATGGCATGATTTTTTTTTTCTCTGTGCTGGCTGAGGAAAATTCGAACTGTTAAAGTTATAGGCTTTCACGCTACAGGCTTGGAGCTAACGATGTTTATATGCTTTTTCTTGTTTTCTGAAGTTTTTGTAGTTATTTCAATATAAGTTTTAGCTTGAGTTGGTTTCTGGTTTTATTGATTGGTGGAAAGGATGGTTTACTTAGTAGACACTAAATGATATGTTTTTGGTTGTCGTAAAGGATGGTCTGAGGAATAATTAGGAGACATATAAACTATAATGGGTGGCAGTGATACTGATAAAACAACAAAAGAAAAGGAACCAAAGACATCGACACAACCTGCCAGTACCACGCAGGTATTCTGGTCTGCTGTTTTTTCCATCTATCTTCATTGTAGGATTAAATAAATTTTCCATAAGCAATCCCATCCTAAAACAAACAAACTTTTATTTGTCTACTTCAGGAGCAGTCTTCGACTCCCAGCACTGGTCCTGTGAATAACCCAGACTGGTCAGGATTTCAGGTCTTCTAAATGATCACCTACCCTCTTTCTCTTCCTTCAACAAAGTATTCTAGTTTCAAGTTTGTGGCTTTCATCGTGTTGCTTGCTTCTTCTACAGGCATATTCTCCGATGCCACCACATGGATTCTTGGCCTCAGGTCCCCAAGCTCCCCCGTATATGTGGGGGGTTCAGGTACTAATGTTTCAACTGGTATTCTGAATAGATATCTTATATTTTGGTAAACTCATAAATTTAAGATCATCATGTTGCAAACTGTGTGCTAATGAACTTGTAAGGCTGACTATTTCACTTCTGGAAGATAATGTCCAGCAATATGAATGGATTGTTGTAATCAGGGAATACTTTAGCTATTTTAGTTTAGTGGAGAAATTAGGGGCAATGGAAAGTAGAAGAAAACAGATGATGTGGCATTCAAGCAGTATGTTCCATATGCTTTACAAGCTGGAGGATGTTGAATACTTGAGTTTGTTTGATTGCCTCGTCATTTTGTGCCATCTGTTGTACATGCTTTGTGGGCTTTTTGACAGCTCTGATTGAGTAATTACTTTATGATATTTAAGCGTTCCAGTTCTAACATATATTGTCAAGTGCAGCACATTATGCCTCCCTATGGCACTCCTCCACATCCGTATGTCACAATGTATCCACCTGGCGGAATTTATACTCATCCTTCTATACCTCCGGTATCTTGTTTTTCACCGGGCTTTCTTTATTGTTCTTGAAGTTTCATTTTATCCTCATATCTGGATTCCGTAAAATTTAATGATCTTTATGTTTTCTACAGGGTTCTTATCCTTTTAGTCCGTTTGCAATGCCTTCTAATGGTGTCATTGAGGCATCTGTGAGTTCCTCTGTGCTAAGTTTCATCAGTAGACCCCCCTGTCTATATCTGTAGAGTATAATATATATTTAATCATAACTTTGATGCAGGGAAATACACCTAGCAGCATGGAAGCAGACGGCAAGCCCTCAGATACAAAGGAAAAGCTTCCAATTAAAAGATCAAAAGGAAGTTTAGGCAGTTTGAACATGATAACTGGGAAAAATAATCACCTTGGTAAAACAACAGGAGCAGCTGCTAATGGAATTTATTCCAAAAGGTAATTTTAGGAATAAAATTTGAGTTAATTGTTGCCATTATAGATCAGTGGTTGGTTTCTCCTGATGTTTGGTTTCTAAAGTTTTATTTATTGACGCTTTGTTTTAGTTACAAATTCATTCGGAAGGGTGAGAGAGGGATTTTGAAAGTTGTGTTTAGGAGGCAGTTGCTGAATTAATTGAATCATTCTTCCCTTTAGTGATCTTCTACGCACCATCCCAAACAGTTTATCCTTATTCTAACCTGTGATTAAAGTTTATCTGAATCCTGAAACTTGTTCTTTTACTGTAGTCTGCAGTTTCTTATTATTGAACATTTTTTAGCAATGTCCCTAATTGTTCAAGAGTGTTAAAAATCCATTTCACTCGGGTTTATTATATTTATTCATATTTCTCATCATTAAAATTTAACTGGGTTTCAAAATGTAATCTTATGCATTGGGACTGCACTTAGTACTGATTCCATTACCTTTTAAAAGCTTCTTGGTCTGATGTAATTGTTTTTTTACATGAAGTGGTGAGACTGGAAGTGAAGGCACTAGTGAAGGAAGTGATGCAAATTCTCAGAGTGTAAGTGTCATGTTGCTGAAGTTGCTTATTCTGATGTGTTCTGTGCTACATATAGGGGGGAGGTTGGAAGGATAGCCCTGTTAGCACCCTTTTCTGCCACAGAGTGGATTCTTAGGTCATGAAGTTATCTTGCTTCGCCTTCTCTGCAGAGGGTTTAACAAGTGTTACAGCTTTTCCTAGATTGGTGGGCAGGATTGGACTTTTACTGGAAACAAGAAACTTCACTACTGAATCGTGATTTTAGTGTTCATCTGATTTGTCCTACAATTTGAAGATTTAGCTGGTCTTGCTGGTATTCAGTGGCACTTGTGTCTTTTTTCAATGACCTACATATAAGTTTGATGTTTTCAATGTTTAGCTTTCAGGTATATTTAGGAGCTTGTGTAAATGATGGATGAGAGGTTGACTTCCAGATTGGTTCTAGATGTCTCTGTAATGATATTGTGAAAAAATTAGAAGAAATAAGAGACTTGATCATCTGCCTTTATTTATGGCAGTTGAGTTATTAAGAGATGGTTGGTTTTTGTTGAGGGGTAGAGAGAGAGAGAGAGAGCTGCTGTTGGTTCATGAGGGTACTTATTAATTATTTATTTTCTTGTAGTCTAGGATCTCTTTATCTTAAACTTTGTTTCCTAATGTTTTCTAAAGTTTGTTGGCATATATAAGTACCACATACATTACTATCTGTCTGCTTGCTTGTCCCATCTTGATATTTTATACCAACCCTATCTGTCTGTTGTAGGACTCACAAATGAAGTCCGGTGGCTATCAAGATTCTGTAGAAGGTTCAGTTCTGATGTCATTTTTCTTTGTATGATGAAGCCAAATGCACAGCTAATTTCCTTAAAGTTAGCCAAATGCACAGCTAATTTCCCTTAAAAAGTTAATTATATGACATTCTCTCTGTATTACACAGCTGATGCATCTGAAAATGGTGGTTCTGCACATGGTGCTCAGAACGGAGGGCAAGGAAATGCCGTTGTGAATCAACCGGTGTCAATTCTTCCAATTTCTGCTACTGGGGCTCCAGGTGGTCTGCCTGGTCCAGCAACCAACTTAAACATTGGAATGGACTACTGGGGAGCCCCAAATTCTTCTACAGTCCCTGCAATACATGGGAAGGTTTCTTCTACTCCAATAGTTACTACTGGCTCACGAGATAGTGTTCAATCACAACTTTGGCTACAGGTTGCACGCAACATTCGTTTTAATCCTATATTAAATGTGTTTATGCAAACTTTTACCAACTTTGATCAACTGTTTGGGGCCTGTGCTGTAACCCTCCTTTTCTTGAGAAGTCAAGTCAAAGTGCCTGCATCGATAATTTCTTATATGTTAGATGTTTTATTATGGACAAGAATTACTCGTAATTTTCAAATTATCAATGTCAAATTTGTTTTGGAAAATGATTGAATGGGACTTATGTTTCAGCAACCTCAGAAGAGTGGTGGTATTTTGGGCAGTATTTGCATGCTTCATTTTGACAAACTTTGTTCCATGGCCAAGTGCGATTTGCATGACTCTCTTTTTGTTGGTTAGGATGAAAGAGAGATCAAGAGACAGAGAAGGAAGCAGTCCAATAGAGAATCTGCCCGTCGTTCCAGGTTACGCAAACAGGTAATGATGAACTATTTTGATGTTCATAATCTCTGTCTCTTCATGCCTTTACTTCAAAATCATTTGCTCATGTGTACTTTCACCAGGCCGAATGTGATGAGTTGGCACAGCGTGCTGAAGCCTTAACAGAAGAAAATGCCAATCTCAAATCAGAAGTAAATCGAATCAAGAGTGAATATGAGCAGCTTCTTGCTGAGAATGCTTCCCTCAAGGTGATGGTCTGATACTGGTTTGATTATTGAATTTAATTTCTTTCATTGTTAGCTAGCAATTACCTGCTTGATCTGCTTTAGACACATATGAGAGACTGCTTAATCTATTTCTATATTTACCATCATGCAAATACTTCACTAGCAGTAGTTTAAATTGTCATTTTCTGGCAACTGGTTCCTTTCCGTGGAGAAAAGTTGTTCTAAAGTATGAAGTGGCAAAATTTGAGTTGTTTGGTGAACATTACTTACACAACATAGAGGTCTTTCTGGTTTCATTGCAATGCCACCTACGTGAATAACGAGCTTGAACGGTGTTGTTTGAATGAAACCCGAACAATGTTGTGCAGTTTTACATGCTCATTTCAGTGCTATGTTAATGATACCAAAAGATACTGATTGAACAGCACATGGAGCAAGCGCATCTCTGATATATCTTTGATCTTCAATTGCAGGAAAGGCTGGGAGAACTTGAGGGAAATGAAGACTTTAGGGGTAGCAGGAATGACCAAAATCTAAACAATGACAAAAAAACTACTGCACAAACAGAAGCCGTACAGGGCAGTGAGTAGGATCCATCTGCCCTGATTCTTGCTGTTTATGAAGAGCATAACCTAACTAATTAGCAACAGAAGAGCCTTATTTTCAATAGCGACGTAGTTCCAAGTTTTATGAAAGCTGAGGTTTATAGTTATAGGATCTGATCTGCTTATTTCATGTCATCCCAATATTTGTATCTGGTCTATCCATAATATCTGGAAGACCTGGGATGGCATGCAGAGTGAAATTTGTGCCATGCCCTGGCAGTTATGCACCCTTTTAACATTAATCTGTGTTAAATATATGCTTCATGATTGTGTTGGTTGGAAATTAATGGATTTGAGTTTTTCGTAACTGAACTAGGAAATCATGACAATTATGAAACCATATCTCAGCCTATTCGGCAAGAAATTGGCTAATGATGAAGAATCAGGAACGTAGAAAACCAAATGAAAATGCAAGCTTGAATGGCAGATAGAATCTCAGTGTTCCATACCTGTAAGGTCACGGATGAAGGCAAAGTATTATCAGATTGGGGGTATGATTAATTCAATGGTCACGAGCTGACAACATTTTTTACTTAGCTTACTAATTATCACTTGCAACAAAGCCTTCACAAAAGCTTTTGAGTTGCATCTTGGGAGACTTAAATGACGAGTCCAAACCTTGCCTATGAAACTTAAACTAGATAAGATCTTTTTTCTTCCATTTAGAAGCTTAAACAGCGATGGGGCTTTGTCTTGTGACAATTGCTCATGTTCTAGCACCATTTTCATGATTTGACCTTCTCCGTGTAAAGGGTATCCACAGTTTGACAGGCTCTTGAAGCACAACTGTCATCATCCATGAAAACAAAGTAGGTAAATGGCTGTAAATGGCCGTGTCAAGTTGTAACTTTTCTGCTGCAATACGAGCAAACGTGTCTTTCCTTGTACTTTCATTTCCTAGATTTTGTTGAAATTGAAAACAGATTAATTTGAGAGTGGTACCAACGTCAAACTCAAGCTGATATAGCATCTTACCCCTAGCAAGTCATGATTGGAGATGTCTCTACGAATACAACCCTACATATGTGAAGCTATTCTAGCATGGGTTAGCCAAATGAGCAAGTAACAAACATTAAAACCATCATTTACTGATGGACGTAATGCTATCGAGCAAAGATCATCATCTTCATCAGGTGCGTGAAATTCACATCCTTACAAATTCTGAGAGGCTTTCCCTTATTAACCAATTAACGGCCACTGGTACTTTTATGACAAAAGGCTTGCTAGCTGGTAACCAAGCCTCTCAAAGAATAGTGCTTGACAAAATTGCTTACTCTTACATAACAAGTCAATAATCCCCGATGCTCAATGCTAAAATCTCGGAGAATAGCTTGTAGGTCAGTCAGATGGGCCAAGCATTTTTTGGGGTACCACAAGATTATCAAATTCTTCACTGGTTAGCACACCAAGCTTGAGTGCAGCCTCCTGCAGAATAAAGTTTGACAAAAAATAATAATTCAGCAAGCCCAAGTTTCTAACAGAAAAATAATTCAAGAAGCCTTTTCATATTAAAGTCAGTTGTCGGCTTGTTGGCAACTAAATTTGAATGCTAAAAATCAATGTATGCTGCACAGAACCATAATGTAGAAGACTCGTCACCTTCAGAGTAGTTCCTTCCTTGTGGGCTTTCTTCGCAACTGCTGCAGCATTGTCGTAACCAATTTTCTGGAAAGCATGGTTAAAATAGTAAATACATGTGAAATGCTTAAATTAAGAGCAATTTCAAAATAAAAATAAGAGGGTGGAAACTTACTGGGTTCAATGATGTGACAAGCATTAGCGACTGCAGGTTCATGCAAATGGTCACGCACCAAGAACACATGATTGATCAGTTCCAGATCTAATGGTTAAAACTGTAATCTAAAACATTCTCTCTAGCCAAAAACTGACCTCGTGCAGCAATTTTGAAATTCTTTCCTTATTAGCTTGAATCCCCCTCACACAGTTCTTCTCAAATGAGGCAGATGCATCTCCGAGTAATCTTATTGACTGCAGAAAAGAGTCGAACAAACTACTTCAGTGGACAAGACGGTAAAATCTCAATGATGTTTAAGTATGGGCCAAGTGCATGTCAATGAGTTCAAAGCATACTTCCAATATTGTACAAACACAAGATAATATAAATATGTCACTATAGGCAATGAAATTTATTTGTCAACTTAGATCCAGGTAGAAGATAAGCATTTATGATTCTACTGCATTCATCTTCATATGTCATCTAAGAGAGAACTGTACAACAATGACAATTTCAAAGACAAATCTAATGAATATATATCTTCAGAAACCAGATTTCATCAGCATTCCCCATTTTGTTTAACCATTATCTTGTCTAATTGAATCTTGCCAAGAAAGGTAACACGACAGTAAAATTGAAATTTGAAATCCACTCTCAAAAACTTTAGAAAGTAAAATGACCAGATTCAGAACTCGTGCAAAAACAAATCATATCGATTAGGGGTTTTCCTCTGATGAATCATTTGCATTCCAGGTTATAACACCTGGTATACCACAACGCAAACCTTAAACTTTGGTAATTATCTAAAAGTAAAACTGCGTAGCAGTGTGACATACATGGAGAAGATTACTAGCAATCATTGGCTTGAACACATTTAGTTCAAAGTGACCATTAGATCCACCCACCGAAATGCCGACATGATTTCCCATAACCTGCAATTTGAAGAGAAAAGCTTTTAAAAGGTTTTTCCTTTTCTAAGGAAAATTCTATTCTGAGTCAGGTTCCAAAATAAAAGGTTAAAACCCATAAAAAAGTAGTAGCAACCATTTCCACATATGATCAACTGCTTGCTAGTATAAATCCATTGATCCTGAGGAGCAAAATTAACTGACCTAAACTTACCTGAGCACAAACCATTGTGAGAGCTTCACACTGGGTTGGATTCACCTTTCCCTGACAAAGGATAAATCACATCATACAACAACCTAAGTGAATAGAATTTGAAATTAGGTCATGCGACCTGAAAACTTTTGGTTCACAAACAAAAATAACAGGGCAAAGATTTACTGGCATAATACTGCTTCCTGGCTCATTTTCAGGAAGAATGAGCTCACCAAGGCCACATCTTGGACCACTGAACAAAGAAAGAAGAGTAAGTTCCAAACCAAGGCAAAAATAAATAAAGAACATGGAAAAGAATATTCACATTAGTGTATTGACCTTCCTAAGAAACGTATATCATTGGCAATCTTCATCAAAGAAACAGCAACTGTGTTGAGTGCTCCACTGGCATGAACACAAGCATCATGTGCAGCCTGGGAAAGATTTATATGAGGTTTAAGCATCAAAAATGACTTCGCAATTTACCAAAAATGACTGTATTTTAAGCATCACTTAGTGATTGAAATGGTAATTAAATTGGAAGATAAGAAAAGAAAAGCAGAGCAATTAAGATTTTGAAAGCTGACCAAAGCCTCAAACTTGTTTTCTGCTGTGATAAACGGTAGGTTTGTTTCTTCAGCCACAGCTGCAGCTATCTTTTCATCAAAACTAGATGGAGGCAAACATCAATAGCTGTTAACGAACAAAAATATTTTGATTAAACCAGTTAATCTACTTTTTACACAATTTAGATGGTTCAAAAAATTTTGTACTTCTATCTTTGACAAAAACAAAATAGACATAATGAGTGCAAATAAACCACTGTTTGAACAGGATGCATATGTTTTATGCTTTCTTTCAAATGCATTCATCCTATCCTGTGCTCAGATGATTGTGATAATTCTCTCATGTAAGCACATAAATAAACAGTTTATTTATGATATCCAACAAGCAAAAAAAGCCTCTTAAAGAGGCTATCACCTAAAACCATTGCAGCTGGAGTTTTACTCACAAGGACAAGACTAACATTTCTTGTGTTTGGGAAAATTTTCAATTACGATTCCCAAAGACACCAAAATAGAATAACATGCTTTATACTCAAGGCCATACATACCCTTTCTTCGTGTTCAGTCCAGTTCCAACAGCAGTTCCACCTTGGGCAAGCTGCATAAATATCAATGCATATTAAAAGTATATCCAGAAAAAGAAAGGGAACAAGAAAAAGACGCAGAATAAAATTAAGCATTGTCACTTGATATAACTGGGGTAGAATCCAGATGATTCGATCAACCCCATATTTAACCTGCAAACAATGCAAACGATTTTGAGTAAGTGAGAAAAAGAACAGCGAAGGAACATGAAGAAAGCCTTATAAAAAAAGATAACTGACTTGTGTGGTATAGCCACTGAATTCTTGCCCTAGGGTCAAAGGTGTTGCATCTTGGGTGTGAGTGCGGCCAATTTTGACAATATCCTTGAATTCAACAGACTGTATAGGACAACAGGATTATCATCAGTTTGCAACAACATATAGAAGTTCTGTTAGGGCTCCAGAA
The DNA here is from genome assembly GCA_027563845.1 of Erythroxylum subrotundum. Lineage (NCBI taxonomy): Eukaryota > Viridiplantae > Streptophyta > Magnoliopsida > Malpighiales > Erythroxylaceae > Erythroxylum > Erythroxylum subrotundum. Next base: position 13,936,297 of record JAOQMQ010000001.1, on the reverse strand, counting down.
CTTATAATGCTGGAGTTCCTCTATATTATTACTATATATCTGTAAAATATTTATCACTACCGAATGGTAGTGCCTAACCAGAGCAGATTTGCTCCTCAGAAGGTATGAAGCCTTCTTCTCTCAAGTTTCTGCCTGTCCTTTCCCTTCTTCTATTCCCCCCTTTTATAACCTCCCTAGGTACATACGGTTATAACTGACTCCTTCCTTGGCCCACTGTTCTTCCTCTAGAATAATTCTCTCTCTCTCCCCAAGATCCTAACAAGTTCAAAGGCACAAGCATGCACATAAGCATAAAAGTAAATGTGAACTGAAATGCATGAAGGTTAAACCCCACAAAAGTTAGTGAACCTAGAAAGACTTTGTTCTAGAACCTATCGTGGGGACATAAAGGATTATAGCTTGTAACAGACCAAGAGACAAAACTAAAAGTATGCCCTTCATAAAAGTTAGTAGGAGGAAGACAGAATATCTTGAATAACAGAGAAAATTGAAGACCTTATCCGGCGAAGCTCAACCTGAATTAAAGTTAAAATAATCAAAATTTTCAGATTGCACTTTGCAGTAATAGATTAATGGTGTAAATTCACTTCGATTTATTTGTATCTTTCTGCCCCCATTGAAAAACAAAGTTTAAAGAATCACAAAAGAACTTTACTGGCACCAATATTTCATGCTCTTAAAAAGCACTAAACAGTTTAGAGATCTCCTACAGCTGCAGATTCCAGCAATAATAAGGTGACATCAAGATACTGATATTGAAAAACAAATACATGCAATGCTCAACCATGTGGCTGAAAGGATTGATTCACATGGACAGCGTGAAAGAAATTGGGATGAAAAATAACTACACAAAAGAGTACAGTATCCAGCACAACATCTATATTTATTCCTTATACAATTAGGTGTGAACCTTAGCATGTAGTGCATTTTGCAAAATTTTCAACTTTGGTAGTAATCTTGAATTTATTTCAGTTGCAGCTGCAATGTGCATTACCTGGAAAGCAAGAGAAAGAACAGTCAAATATAAAGACAATAGAAAGATTCTACGGATCAGCAACTTTATATAGATTTTACAAGAGTTCTGCAGAAAGAATTTCCACATAATATTTATTGTTTAAAATGTAAGATGTAATTATGTTCACTGTTGTGAATGCATCACCAAAGATCCTAGCAATATACACAAAACTGTAAAATACAAATCATGCTTACGGTTGGGAATGTGTCATTAGAAGACTGTGATCTGTTCACATGGTCATTTGGGTGCACAAATTTTTCACCACGCTTATGGCCAAGGATCTCGGCTGCTCTATTGGCAATGACCTAGAAAGTCCACGAGAAATAACATAAATCATACTATAAATCATCTTTTTTTTTCTGGAAAAATGAAATTACATATTGACATAACATACAAAAGCTTTTGTACTGCTTAATCATTTTAAAAACTAAATCATCACTTTATCATTTGACAATTTTGTATCTTAGGACTCAGAATATTACACAATATTGCACAATCCCATGACAGAATTCCAAAGAAAAGAAAAAAAACAACAGATAACCACCATTCATTTTTGTTATATACACTTTCAAGTTCCCTTCAAAATTCAATGTTTAGATTTCTAAGACATGACCTCCTGGGAGGTTAATGGCTAAAGAAAAAATGATCAGATCAGTGTAAAAACCCAAGTTTAGATAGATCATACTATCATGGTATGTGCTAGAACAATATACACTTCAAATCTAGGAAATCTCCTGAACTTTTGCAGACACTAATTCCATGTTCTTGGGAAAGATTCCCAAACTCTCTTCATACGCTTTAGTGGTTGAATAATTGATACAGAGAAAACTTCTTGCGTGGCAATTTAAGATGCTCAAGAATTGTGAAACCATTTTCATCATAGCATTTTCCTCTTTGCATTTCATTCATCGTTCCAGTCTAAAAAGACTACTGGAGAACTTGATTTACCATTGTCTTCGACAAACAACAACAGCATGCAGAACGAAACACACACAAATGGTGGGCAGAGGAACTGACCTCGTTGGCATTCATATTAGACTGAGTACCACTACCAGTCTGCCATATGACAAGTGGAAAATGATCGTTGAGCTTCCCCTCAGCCACCTCATCGGCAGCTTGCATTATTGCTTTCCCTATGGATGGATCGAGCCGGTACTCCATGTTCACCTGCAACAACAACAAAATAATAAAACTCCATCTCAACAACAAACAACCAATAAGCGAAATCTGTCTCCACGCAGAAATCATCAAATTGACAAGAAGTCGAAGAAAAGATCAACCTTGGCAGCGCATTTCTTAAGAACACCAAATGAACGAATGATAGGCTCTGGCATTCTCTCGCGCTCCCCTCCTATATCGAAGTTCCGCAACGACCTTTGAGTTTGTGCACCCCACAATCTAAAAATTTCACAGTCGCGTGATCATTAAACAAAAAAAAACGGAAAACAAACAATGATGAAAGAATACAAGAACAGAAACTGAAATTCCAAAAGAGCAGCTATGACTTACTTATCATCAGGAACACTTATGGGCCCAAAAGTGTCTCTCTCCTCTCTGTATCCCGTCGAATAAGATCTCCAACAAGTCGCACAACGCAGCGCCGTCTTGGATCCACCGGAGAGGCGGCGTGAAACCATATACACGGCCATTTCTAGCTCCGGAAGTTTCCTACAAATTGTATCAAAAACATGATGCTATGTGAGTAATGAATAAACCAAGGATTCATAAGAAATCGAACTAACTACCTCGGGTTGAAGCGAGGATGCTTAATGAAATGTGGGGGGAAGTGGATGAGGCTTGTTGAGATTTTGCTATAATGGAGAGAAGGAGCAGTAAACGCAGACCTTGGATCAAAACCCCGCAGTGCAAGGGGAAGTAGTGAGTTTGTTCTGTACCCAAATTTTAAAAATTTTTAAATAAAATTTTATTTAATTTTAATAAATAATATTGATTACATTTTAATTAAAAGAAAAAGGAAATAAATATAGAGGAAAGTACACCGAATCGTCTTCCTACCCTCGTTCCGTTTAACTCTATCCAACTAAAAATCGTCGTCGTTTCTGCTTAAATATTAAGTTACTTACTCACTTAACTCATCATGACGTCGTTACCACATACAATGCAAAGTTCTGTATTGAAGTAAGGTTTAGGGAGGTCTGATAATACACAGCCTTATTTTTATATAATAAGAAGGCTATTAAGATATAACAGGAAAATATGATGATGCAGATTAATAGAAGAAATAAGTAAAGAACTGCCACGCAAAATATTTAAGTGAATAGAATTACAATACAAGACAATACAGACATACCTGATGGTTGACCAGATCTACTATTACCTTACATCTTGTAAAAACCAGGTCTTTTTGTCACTATTACCTTACCTCTTGTAAAAACCAGGTCTTTTTGACACTAGTCGCTCTAGGAGTCTGCGACCCTGAGGATACAACAATCCTACGGTTTAGGCGTCCATCGCGAGAATCTGCCCCTAGCTACACTTGACCTGAAGCTTTGACCCAAAAACTTACTACTTGCAAAAGTATAAAGGACATTGGGTTGTACTTCCTATGCGATAAGTATGAGGCGCGAGGATTCTAAAGGGTGTCGTTTACCCTTATCCTATCACGCCAGACTTTCCTAATTTTAGCAACTGTCTCAGTAAGGGCCAACTCTGACATATCTTTTTTGATCACTTCCCTCCAGGTCTTATAAGGCCTTCTTCTCCTCCTCTTATAGCCACTAAGGCTCTGTTTGATTTGAGGGTTAATAATGGGATGGGATGAAACGTAACACACTTCCATCGTTTGCTTGAAGATTTCATAATGGAATAGAATGGACTAAGATGGAGGCGGAGGGTTTCATGTTACGTTCCATTCCATCTTAAACAGTGAAAATAAGAACCTCCGATTCGGGAGGTTTAGGATGGAATGTAAACTAATAAATACATACTACCTAATATACCCTCAATAATTCTTCTTAATATCAACTTTGATCGAATCATAATATTAATATATTAAATAAAATACAGTAATATTTAATGTAATAAATTTTATCAAATAATTAATAATAATATTTTTATATTATTAATAATAAATTATATATATTTAATAATAAAATATAAATTTTATATTTAAAATTTATTTATTTATTTTATTTATATAGAAATATATAAAAACAATTA
>JAOQMQ010000001.1:13895336-13907889 GCA_027563845.1 Erythroxylum subrotundum | reverse complement strand
TCGATTGAACTACAAGCTGAGTTCAAAACTTTAAGTCAGCCTCAAACAATCTAAAGTCCGACTTTACTAAGTCTAATTAAGAGCAAAGACTAAATGGCAGAAACAACGACGATTTTGAGTTAAGAGGAAAAGTTAATGATGTCGAAGAATGTGCTAATGCTAGGGTAAAAACCCTAATAAATAAGTCATGAGAGGGAGGTAATGATTTTGCATGTTTTTGTTTATCGAACTTAGGATTAGAGGTATTCAATTTGGGATTGTAATTTGAAAATAGGGGTTTTTAGTTAAATTTAAGTTAATTACAAATAAATCAAATTATTTAAGTTAATTATGTTTATTCATTTTAATTATAATTTATTAAATATAATCATAATTTAAAATTTAAATTATTTTACAAATCACTATCTCAATATGATTGATGCTATTAATAAAAATAATAATTTTATATCAAAGTAATACCAATATGATATATAGTTCCCTAGTAATTTAATTCAAATATTTTATAAATCTCGTATAATTAAATTTGAACTTTACAAAACATTAGATTCTAATTAGTATTTTTTAATGAAAAATTACACTTTTTAGGTTATTTTCCTATATAGCTGAGAAATTGTCCAATACATATAAATAGATTAAAACGAAAGGTGAACATGCATTGCAACATGTGCTTCTCACTTCTATTTTCCGCTTTTCACCTCCTGACGCACTGACTTAAACACACGAAACAACAACGAAATGGAAGACATGGGCTTCGTTTTCTGACTGTCAAGATAATAAAATGTTTCAAATATTGACAGATATAAATTATGTATAAATTCAAATTTCAAGAAAACAAAGAAGAAGATGTATGTTCCATCCTGTACTGAAGTCGTGTCAAATAATGAAGTTATTAGACAGGGCTCTCTTTGGTGTCTTTGCGGGACAGATCCTCTATTTAATATGATGGTGTCTTATTTTGTCCCATAAATCTCGGCCATTTATTTATACGAGTCCTGTGTTTATTTATGCGGGACTTACGTGAAATTCGCATAAATAAATGACTGAGATTCATAAGACAGAATAAGACATCGTATATTGTACAGAAGATTAAGAGTTGTCTTTGTGTGTGTGTCTAATAAATTAATACGTGTTGAAAGAATGAATGCAATACAACGTATAAGCCATCCTATTCCTGCCCCTGTCCGTATCTTATCTCTAGGAACATCATCAGATCAATGTAAGATCACACCACAAACTCAAAATTCAAGGCAACTGGAATGACCCTCCGATTTGATTACTTCCTGCTGGAGGATCAATGGCTACCCAGAGCAGGGATATGCAGATTGAAATTAGACCAGACCAAACAAGTACAACAGTAGAGGTTTTTCCTCTTCTTCCCATTAGCCCTTTCGCGAAAGGGTAAAGATGAGCCAAGACCCAAAAGCTGAAGAACACACCTCCAAGTAAACTGCTCCATTCCGGTAATGGAAGATAAATATTTCGGAAAACTCCAACCGCTATTGCTACCATGTTAACCATTATGATTGTGCAAGGAGGTACCATGAGGGATGTCCATTTGAAGATATAGAGATCTGCAAACTCATCGTCAGCATCATCACCTGCTGATTTGGATGTTAAGGTGAATGATATCTCGATGCCTGCAATCACCTTCAACAACCCCTGGAGCACAGCAGCAAGATGAGCACTTGTGCCTCCTATTAACCAGAACTGCTCGTTCCTCCACCATTCTTCAAGGGCAATGCCAGACCACTTGATCTCAAACACCGCCAGAAGACAAAGAGTCACAGTGATCGCCAAGAGGTATGTGAGGAAAGTAACATCAAGATTCTGGACAATAAATTGGTTAGCGTAGAGGCAGATCGCAGGAATGAAGCAGTAAACAATAAGGAAAATAGAAGTGAATGGGTATATTCCAACGTTGAGGTATGCGACCCTTTGAAGGAATTTCAATCTTGGGCCACCCAGAAGTGCATTGTTGCGTGAAAAGAAGATCTCAACAGACCCAGTAGCCCACCGGAGGACCTGATGAAGTCGATCAGTTAGATTAATCGGGGCAGTGCCACGAAACGCATCCCTCTTCGTCGCACAATAAACCGACCTCCATCCACGCTCGTGCATTCTGTACCCGGTGACAACATCTTCAGTAACAGAACCATATATCCATCCAACATTTTGGCCCCATTCTGTTTTATCCTCAAACCAGCAAGATATGACATTCACGGCCTCTGAAATAGAAGAAGGATCCAGAGGCTCCCTAGGAACAATAAGAGCACCCGGAGGGCGACTAGCAAGAGGCAGGCCCTGAATTGCTGCCACCCTTATGGAATCAAGAAATGCTCTTGAGTTTCCAAACTTCTTGGGAATAAGAGCTTTGGTCATATCCGCATGGTCCTGAGACTGGTTATCATCTGGAGCAGAAGTAATGGCAGCCTTCCTGTGCCGGACAAAGCAGCAGGAGAAGGAGCAGCAACTGCTCTGTGACTGTCCTTGAGGCTGAGGAGGGTCAAAGCCATAAATGGCAGTCCGACGAAAGAGGCATCCTGTCCCCACATACATTGGACCTTGAAGCCCATCAAGAGCTCTCATGTTGACATCAAAGAACACAGTATTGTGATTGGCATATCGATCATTAGGATCAATTCCTTCAAACCTCTGAGGAAACTGGACATAGCAAATCCCATCCCCATCGCCGTCCATCATGAAGCACATGCCTTCCCTCAATGCCTTTGAATTGAAAATGTAGTGGTCACAGTCAAGGTTGAGAATGAAGGGGCCATTGGACATTAAAGCAGAGGCTCGAACCAGAGCATTCATCGCCCCCGCCTTCTTGTTGTGATCATAGCCAGGTCTTTTCTCACGTGAGACGTAGACCAACATGGGAAGACGAATGTCAACTTCACTTAGATTAATGGAGTTTCGATTTGGCATGCCTGCAATTGGTTCATCACTTGGAGGCTGTAGCATTACCTGCAGTTTAAAGTTCAACTCATTATTCCAGTTTTGTTCATCATCATATAATAAATTTTCCGTTAGAAATCAAAGTTCTTGCACTAGCATAGCATCCATACCTGTATAATACTGGCATGATCACCCCTGCTATGCTCAGTGGCTGAAACTGTCCAGGTCCCGGGCCAGTGGGTCTGATCAGCCATCCAAGTGGCTTTTGGGATTTTCGGTCTCTCTATCGGCACATCATCACCACTCTCTTTCCAACGTTTAATAGCCTTAATCTCCTCCTGAGTATTATATGCATCAGAGCGTCGACGAATTGACTCAGCAAGGCCATTGATACGAACCTTGAATTCATCGTATTCACGTTTTACCCGCCTGCGATCTCTAACAAAATCTGGGAGTACCTTGTTCTTCAAAGGATCTTTTTTCAAATTGAAATAAGATTCCGGGTTTCTTGGTTCGATGTCATGTTTTCTACAAAACGGTACCCACAAATTGGCAAAACTAGCTGCCTCTGCCATGGCCTCGAAGGTTAGAAGAGCTCCTCCATCATCAGATATATAACACGATAGTTTCTCAACTGGATAGTCAGCTGCAAGAATAGACAGGACAGTATTTGCAGTGACAAGGGGTGGCTCTTTCTCAGGATCTGCTGTAGAAACAAAGATATCTATGCCAGGGAGATCAGATTTTCCAGTAGGATTGCTTGAACTAGGAGTTTCAAATCTCTCTTTTAGAGCATCAAGGTCCACGGCTCGGTTAACAGGAAACAACTTAGGGACCTGGTCAAGTAACCACGAGAAGGCAAACCATAATTCACACACCACAGATAAGATGGATAACCAGACTGCGTCTTCATTTGGGTTCTTAATCCGCCACTGCAGGAAAAATCCAAGAGCAACCATTCGGAAAAGAGCCAGGATCCTGAAAGAACAGTAATCCAATGAACAAACAATTATTACAAGCAAGAAGAGAAGACGATGTAAAAGTTACAGGAGCAATTTATTTTTTCTATGCACAGCAGTTTCAAGAAAAACAAATAGGCTCAGAAAGCTTTCACTACTTGAAGTCCAGTTTGAACAGACAATTTAGTGCTCAGTGCTTAGGAGAAAAAGGAAAATCAGATAAGAACTGCGGGAAATCGCCTAGAAGAAAATAGATTAATGAAGCTGATACTTACCTATATGGGTTGATGATTATGGGAGATATTTTCAGTTTGCGAGTTAGCGGATTGCATTTCTTTTCCAGAAGTTCTTTCGTGTCACTCCACTCGTCATTTCCATCTAAAGCTTCCCCAAGCTCCATTGCGTTTCCGTATCCATAGTCCCTCTTTTGTTCAAGCGAAATACCAGAGTAATCAAAATCATCTATATTACTCATCTGAACCATAGCCAACCTTCCATCCAACTCCGACAAATCACGCCTCCTATAAGGCTCCAGACAACCTGGGCACAATCCATCACTGTTAACTATGATGTCCCTATAGCAATTCCCACAAATCTTGTATGCACAGTCACAAGGGACCAATCCCGCATTATGATCATCAGACATGGCCTTAGCATTGCATCCATGTCTCGAACAAAATGACTCGTTAACAGTAGCTCGGTGCCATAAATCGGACTTTCGCATTTTGTCTTTCACATAGGCACGCGAGGTACTACTATCACCCCCCGCGTAAGTAGAATTCGACATATAAGTTCTCCCACCCGCATCGGAGGTTGATTCAATGGAGATTCCCATCGGCTGGTTGTCAGGTGTTGGGGGTATGTGTACTGTGTATGTAGTATAATCCATACTAATAACCTCACTTTCCATCTCATCCACGGAGGTGCTGATTTGCTGGATTGAGGGTGTCCTTGTATGACGATACGAGTTATTAGCCATTTTGTTGGACTCTGCTCTGTTAGCAGAAAACTAGAAACAGAACCTGAACAAAATGAAATTCAACATTGGAGACTCAGAAACAGGAGACGGCAGTTTATGGATTTGAGGAGATGAATCAAACAGAGAGTTTATGTTAAACAAAATCTCTGAAAATTTGAAACTTGGAATGTAAATAACTAGGTATTCTCTGAAACTAAAACTGAGAGTGTAATCTTTATGGCAATGGAGGAAAAAGGGTGTAGTTTGAACAAGTGCCGCCCGCAATACATACGTATGTATGCTATGACTAGAATACAGACAAACATGATAGAGGAGAAATGAATAGTCGTCTCTTTGAATTCTACAACGCGAAGTGGTTTAGAAACAATCAAACAACATGCACAAGGAAAGTTTCATGGGAAGCCGTAAAACACACGAAAAAAAAAAGGAAGGGAAAAGCCAAGAGTCAACTGTGAGGTTTTGTAGAGGTCTCTAAACCCAAATTCTAACGCTGCTTATGTTTGCTGCTTCTTACTTGTCGAGACGGAACGGAACAAAAATTTAGAGACGGAATAGAATAAAAATTGGAGACAGTGAAGTCTTTGGTTGTGATGGACAGAATAGAAAAATTGTCTCCGTCTCGAGAACAAAAATGTGTTTAATTACAGCAGACAGAACATAAAAACTGTGTCAAAAGTTTTTGTCCCTCCTTTTTAAGAAGAACAAAAATTTTTGTTCCTGTTATCCGAAGACTGGAGGACAAAAATTAAAGAACAGCAATTAAATATAAGAGAGACAAAAAAATTTTATTTTGTCTTCAGCCCTGCTAACAAAGATAGCAACCAAACATTTCGTAAAGGTACAACCGGCGTCCCCATTATGGAAAACCGAGGGTACATTTACAACTTTAACACTAGAGCAGAGAAGAAAAAATTATATTTCCCAAATTGGGTTTCGAAAACGAGTTCTTTTTATTACGCGGGAATACGCCGCGTTTGGTTTATTGTAGTTCTGTGTGGAGAAAAGAAGGCAAACTTTTAAATACCAGCCGTTGGATTAAGCACGTTGTCTTACCAATATTTCTTATTTACCTCTTTGTCCTCGTTAGCCTTTAGGCCACGTCTCTGCTCTTCCGCGTCAACTTGATACATACTAGAGATTTCATTTACTCTCACAAGAATCAAATCCAACATAATCAATAAGAATATAATAGACATCATACGTGAATTGTTCCAATTTCCAACCACATGAATTTGCAAACACAAAGCAATGGGGATTAATTTATTGTTTATAACATGATTTGAATTGAATACTTAATTCTCATAAATTGGCAACAACAATACGTTAACATAATTAATTTTGATTTGACAAAAATTTCTATTCAATTCAATAATAACATTTTATAGTTTGAATGAATCTAACATAAAATGGTAAAGCCAAAGACACGTTATAAGAGATGATGAAGAATGGTTCCGGCAGCAGGGGTTATTTGCCGGCGTTGTGTTTGTTTGGTGGTAATAATTGGAAGGACTCCCCTGGAGGCTACATTCCTTGTACATATCGAATCACAAAAGTCGAGGATCTTAAGATAATTACTTAATTGAGTAATTCAATTTTTTCAATCTCATAATTAAAAAGGAGTTTAAACGTTTTAAATTTTAATATTAATAATTGTTTATAAAACAGTCTGGTCTGATTACTTTTTTTGGTGTGAATAAATTTTCATTTTTACTGAATGTATTAATAATATTGTACAATTAAATTATTGATAACTAATCTTTTGATTTGGGTAGCGTCACACGTTTTCGAATTTCATTTCCATTTGGTGCAGATGCATTGAGTATATCAAATTATTTGTTTCAATTACTCTAATTCAATTTTGTTCATTTAAATCGCATATATATATTTGCGTGAGATCTACAAAAATGTGTGAATGAGATTTAATAGAATATGATAAAAATATTTTAACCGAAGCAGAAGATTTGATCCTAATAACAGGATAAAAACATGGCTTTCTTTTCATTTCTCATCCTGTTCAGTTCCTTAGGCGCAAATTTATGAATTACTGCTTTCAATAAATCACACCTTTTTTTTCGTACGGTATTAGGTAATCTGTCTCTACCTATTTTACGAGCATCCATAAGTATTCATCTATGTATTTTTTATAAATCTTAATTATTAGATAGATGGATACTCATCAAATAAGGTAAGAACAGGATAATAAAAACAAGTGATATATTCCTTTATCATATTTAGGTAGTCTAAGTGTGGACGACAAGAACACATTTTAATATTATATTTAATATATATTTAAACCTTCGGTTATTGTTATTAAATCTAATAATAATTATATTACATTGTAATTTTTCTCCAGAAAATTAAGATTTTTAATGAGTCCATAAATAAAAAGGCTCTTTTTGCGTTTTTTGCTTTTTGTTATAAAAAGGAAAAAGAAAATGGGTAATTGAAAAGTCATGTGATCTTGTATATAGGTAAAGAAAGAAAGGTAGCCGTGTGGACCAAAACCAACCAAAACGTTAAAAGGAAAAGCAAACATCGATCAAGCCTCATTTGGCGCCACTTCCTAATCCTATGTTCGGTAACTTTTGTCCATATTTGTATCTATCTAATATTTATTTTGTCCTAAAAGTAGGGAATATGTCCCACACGGCCACGCTTTAGACACTCCCACGTTCCCATTTAAAACAACATTAGTTGGAGGTAGAAAATAGGGTTTGAACAGGTTAAGTGGCCACCGTCCATTTCTACTGCTTAAAAAAATTATTCATTCTTATTTTTTCAGACGTAAATATAAATTTAATGCAAGTTTCTAACGTGTTAACTTTTTATAATATGAATATTAAATTAAGTTTGAATTTCAACTTAAACTCGATAATATTTAATTCCTCACGGTGAAAATCATCACCAATTATATAAACAATCATGAAAAATTATCAACAATACTTAAATCTGTTGCAGAAGAGTAATGAATATATCATAATAACGTGACTTTTAAATCTTGTATTTATTCGTCTTCTAAGTCAATATGTAAATTTATTTTTTCTTGAGAATTGTCACTTTTGACTGAAAGGATATCAGAAAAATAACCATACATTTAACTCGGAAACCATAACCTTAATTCTTTATATAATTTGTCTTATTTATAATTTATCCCATCATAAAATAGAAATCAGACTATTAGGTCTTCATATTTTCGTAAATGTCATATAACTCAAAATCTTTAACTTTAATAGATCACTTTAATCAAGTTTAACCTTATGATAGCTCCTAATATATAATTAACTTATACATATATGTGCTCACACCATGGATTAAATCCAACAAAACTCGCTAAGTTGAATTTAAGACGATATATGTTCAACTTAATCCTAGAATGTTAAATTAAGTATGAATTTCAACTTAAACTCACTGAGTTGAATTTAAGTCTGGCTTGCCGTCTTACTTAATGCCTGCACGGAATGCAGACTTAACAACCTTAAGATTAGTTCTTTGCATTGTTTTCCTGGCCGATATGCGTAATTTTCTTTTTAAAATATCACCAAAAAGAAAACAAATCAACACGATCCTATTTCCCTGTCTCGTCTCTTTGCTCTCTTCTTGAATTGCCGATGATTTGAAGGTTTTATTCGCGTAAATTTTGAAACACGTGGTCTGTCGGTGCTATGCCGGCCATCTCCCTGTAATAATCTCGTACGATTGTCTGTCCAGATGTTTTAGTATATAAGAATAAACTAAAATTTAAAATTTATTAATTAATAGTATTAGTATATAAGAATAATTAAGAAACTAAATGACAGATTTATAGATAAGAATAGTTGATAGATATTTTGCGGTCATTATTTTCTAGAAACTCTCTAACTTTTTTTTCAATTGATCATTTATATTAAAAGGAGTAATGAATTCAACTGTGTTAAAAATTTAAATTTATTTTTTGCGTTACATTAAAGTTCAAAAAATTAAAAAATGTTAACTAAAAGTAAAAGAAAAATAAAGAATATCTTATTATATATTTTATGATTTTCATAAACATGATTCAAATAAGCATCATAAAATAATAATGAAGCATTTACTACATTTTATTGATCAAATAACTAGTTAACTTTTTATAATTTCCAAAAACCAATTTTTTAAATAAATTAACTTTGGACTTAATGCCAATAATTGACAAATTAAGAGAGATAAAGTTTTGGTGTTTTGAACATTTTAAGATGCAATAACCAAACAAGTCAGTAAGAAAATGCGAAAAATCGTAATTAGAGACTACAAGAGAAAAAAAGAAAGACTAGAGAAAAATTTGGAGGAGGTGATAAAGAATAATACAACAATATTGAAACTTACCAAGCACATGACTCATAATAGAAAACTTTAGAATAACAAGACTTAGATAAAGGATTCTTCGTTAAGAAATAGTTGTAGTTCACATAAGTTTTTATTTTTTTCCTCTTATAGTTAGCCTAAAATTATAAATAAGTAGTATTTACTTCTTCGGCATTTAGCCCAAATTTTTTACCTAGCTTTATTTAGTGGATTTATTATCATTAATTTGTTGTAACAGACTAATAGTAGTTGTTGATGGTATTATTATTATATTTATTTTCTTCTTCTATTTTTCATATAGGTCATTTGAAAATAATTTTTTTATTAATTAAGAGTAAGGTTATATATTATTGAATCTTTTTAAATTTTATGTGTCAACAAAATTCTTAATTAACGTTATTATTATTCCAAACTGTATATTATTAAATCTTTTTAAATTTTAAGTGTCAACGAAATTTTTAATTAACGTTGTTATTACTGTTGCTGTTGATTGGAATTACTACCGATACTTACGAGAAAGGAAACGCAAGTGTTGCTGGATCACTAACATATAATATATATACATTCCACCTGAAGCATTTGTCGGCTTCCCAAACCTCTTGTTTTTGGGACTCGTTGTGCAGGCGTAATGGACAACACGAGATGCAGCAACAAACAACCGAATATAGTTTCTCTATCTAATATTATAGTGTCTTATTGTGTCCAATAAATCTTAGTCATTTATTTATATAGGTTCCGCATAAATTCTGCGTGGATCCCGCAAAATAAATAACTGAGATTCTATAAGACAGAATAAGACAGAGTAATATTGAACAGAAGATCTGGACTCCAAACAAATACCCTTCTGACCAGACCATAATTCTTTTATGTCACTGTTTATTTATTTTCTAGTGGGTTTGATTATTGATTAGATATTTAGATTACTTGGTCGTGTACATATGTAAAAAATTTCTCAAGTTTTGCGAGAAGGATAAACAATTAATAGAAGACCTAGTCAAGTAATCGACATTTGTAAAGAATCACCTATAGCTTATTGTTTCTTGTTTTAGGACTGACCTTGTGATTTCATAGGAATGCCGTCTTTTTTTTCTTTGGTACTTACTCTATTTAGTTGACCTGCACTTTTATAATCTATCGGCCAAGTCTTTTGGCCATAAAATCTTATTGGATGCAAGCGAAGCTCATAAAATTAACAGCCTATTGAGAATGCAGGGAATTGAAACAAAAAAATAGCAGCTAATTGAATTCTATGTGGGTTTAAAACTCGCTTCTTTTGTAAATTCAATTCACGCTCTCATTTACGTGAATTCAACTCCTTTAATTGCTACTCTTCTTTTTTAACTCACAAATTTAATAATGCCCACGACTCTAACATAATAACCTCAAAATTGCATCTCTTTTTTTTTAACCTACAAACTCAATAATGCCCACGACTCTAACATAATAACCCTACATAATGCTTTCTAGTTATCAACACAAAATAACTATTACTCGTTTATGCAATTTTAAGCTTCTAAATTATAACAGTTTTTTATTATTTTTATAGTTCGGTCTAGCCTAATGTCATTTGCAATTAATTTTTTCTTTTCATTTCAATAATAAACTTTTTTGATGATATTATTTATAATGAAATTAATATTTATAAGTTGTTCTATGTAAGTGTGAATGTGTATTATTTAATAAGATTATTTTTTTAGTCAAAGGTAAATATATCATATGAAATAATTGAATTCATTTTGATTATGTTCCAAATAGTGTAATTGAATTTAATTATAATATTACTAGGTTTGTTTCAAACACCGTAAATTGAATTCAATTCAATCTCATTAATATAATTGAATCCAATTCATTTATAAATTCAGTTCGAAAGTTTCCAAACATCCGGTAACCTGTGCTTTCCCTTCACCCCAAAACATGGTGCGAGAAATTCGAGAATTGTATTAGGAACTATCACTTTGATATGACCTTAATATATTTTAAGGGGACTGTTGTGATATCATCCAAAGTGATTACTGAATAGACTTAGTCCAACCCTTTGTACCGTCTTGCAATTATTAGACCGCCGTTAGAGATCGATATGGCTAGTTTGACCATTAACTTGCGATATTGGTTGTTCAAATGGCGAAAAGCCTCGAGTAATCTTTGACTCTCAATCACTGGTTTAAGTTATCTTTGAAAATTAAAAATAAGTTGCACCAAAAAAAGAAAATTAAAAATAAGTTATTTTTTTAGTAAACTTGTTTTTAAAAATTACATAAAAATTAAGAAATAAGTTTTGCAGTAAAAATTACACATAAATTTTATATGAAATTGCATAAAAATATTAAAAATAAATTGTATGTGAAAGTGGAAATTGACATATATGGAGCAAAAAGAAAAAGAAAAAGAAATGCATCGAGCTCCTAATAAAAATCACTCAAAATCCAAGAGCAAACATTTGTGTACCTAAAAACACCTGTTTTTCGAGCACTCTTGATCTTAAGATCTAATGGTATGTAATTGGATTGGAATAATTTATTTTACTCTTATATTTTAGTTACGAACACCTTGGCTCGTTTATGCTCTTAGAAAATAGGGAGTTAAATAACATATTGTATTTGTTATAGTTGTTGCTACTGTGCTCCACAAGTAGACAAAGTGAAACTGCAGGATATTCGGAGACAAACATCAAACGGTTACTACTGTCTTTAATTCCCTGAAAAAGAATTTAGCCATTAGGATTATACTTGTTTGTCCTAGAAATGTTCATTCTAACAGTTTATGAACATAGATAGTGTTAGACATTTATGGATTGATCTATTAAAGCTATACCTGAATCTATGATAGTGTTGATTAAGATTGATTCCCTCTTCGCCTTTTATTCTTTTAATGCGCTTTCCTGATGGTTCAGAAAACTTTTTTCTTTGATAGTTTTATGATCCTACAAAAATCTGTCTTTTGATGTATTTGATTTTAAAGGAAAGCGGGAAAGGGTCTTGGACTCATTTAAGGCCAACTCTTTAATACTCAATAACTATTATCTTAGGGTCTTTTCATTTGACGTAAAACCATAAGTGACATGGGTTACTAAATAATCTAACAATCTCCTACTTGGCCTATGTTTTGATTTGGTGATTTAACAATAAAACTTTAAGTACACACAATGCATTGAATCGATCAACTCATCTTTAAGTGAATTAAGATTATTGAATCACGATGGTCACAAGTTAGACAACATGATTCCTTTCATGTATCACATGATCAACTCAACTCATAAAACTTTAAGTGAATTATGTAATTGTTATCTCACACGAACAATTGCTGCATACATCATAATATGGATAATAAGTAAGCGAGCAAAAATATAATTGTAATTGAATTCACAAGTATCATAACAATTCTAGCAAGATAATTATATGTA
>JAOQMQ010000001.1:13860534-13889733 GCA_027563845.1 Erythroxylum subrotundum | reverse complement strand
AACGCTATGCGAATAAGGACTTATCTATAATACTTATTCGTTCAACGTGGCCAATAAATATTTTAGGCGGTAAATCTTTACTTAACAAATCCGTTATCATTAGATTGGTACTAATATGCTCAATTGACACGTTATGTTTTTGCACTTCTTATTTAGCAGACAAGTATAAATCTATATATTTCGCACTCTTTGAATACTTGTCATTCTTAAAAAAGAAAAAAAAAGCAGAATTATTACAATAAATTCTTAACGGTCTAGCAATATTTTCGACAATGCTAAGACCTAAGATAAAGTTTCACAACCACAATCTACGAATCGTGGCCTGAAAGCACGCTACAAATTTATCTTTTATAGTGGAAATAACAATGACAGAATGCTTTTCACTTTTTCATAAAAATGCTCCTCCAGCTAACAGGAACATATAACTGAATGTAGATTATCGTGAGTCTACATAATCGGTTTTGAGTAACTTGTAAAAAGACCATTCGACATTCTTTTTAAAATTTCATCCTGGTTTAATGACCCATGTTACCTTGGGCTTAGGCAGCTCCTCCTGAATTATTATTATTTTTTAAAATAAAATTAAAACAATATCGTTTAAACTATTATCCATCGGGTAGAGGTCGCGTTGGACCAAGCCGGGCCAAAACTGTTATCTCTAAATTATAGAGAATAAATTCTTCTTGTTTTATTTATAAATGGGAAAAAAGTTGGTTCAACCTATTCGATTAGATACAATTTAAAATCAAATTTGGAGTCAAAAAAAGTTAAACTAAATTTTGATTAAAAATCTTGATTCCCTTTATTAAAATAATATCACTTTAGTAACGATTGAAACAAAATTTAACCAATTCAAATTATACGATTTCATCAATTTTTTAACCAAGAACAAATTATTCTCGGAGAGTATCAAATGAACTCAAATCACCTATGACTTGATTTATTATCATCTCTAATTAATGAATTACAACAAACTCATAAAATCATGAATTAAACTTGGTTGATATCACTTCCTTCACTTGTCTTTCCAATGGACGCGCAGGATTACCAATAAGACGGCTCACTCCTTAGCTTGGGTAGCTCTTTACATGCAAACCTTCATCATTAAAAAACTAGTCCTTCTTGTTTGGCCCCTATTTTATTTTCAGATAAATCTATTTGTAATGCTTCTGATATTAAAAGGCTTGTAGGATTCGGGTGTATGGGATAAGCCTGATGGCTTGGGTGTAGACTTTCGCCTTTCGGTATCTACGATTTTTATTCGTAAAAAAAAAGAACACAATATTCAACGAAAATCTCGCTGAATGTGAATGTTGAGAAGAGACAATAATATGCAGTATTATCCTAAGACGACAGAGAGACTATTTTCAATTGTTTGATATATTTTGATAAAAAAAAGACACTTGATTTTTTTAAATAATTTAATTTATAATTTAGTGTAGTATTTTGAAAATTCTTATATTTTAATTTATATAAAATTTATTATTTTTATTAAAATTTAACCAACAGAAAATTAATAAAATATAAAACAAATAAATTAAATACGAGATTTAAAAATCGTAAGAGCATTTTAAAAATAAACCTAACCAGACGTGACATGGATGTTTTACTCGATAACTAATTTGCAGTACAAGTGATGATGGGCCAAATGAGAAACACGAGCCCATAAATGAGTCATCCTCATTTGAACCTGCTTACTTTTGGTTGTTTTGACTGTTGAGGCGCGTCAATGTCTCAGGTTTTTGTTTAGTGGGGTTTGGATTCCAAACAGAGCAAGCAAGCAAGCACCAACCGGTCTCTTCGTGATTCTTCTTCAGCTTAGCTACTGGTGACTGGAGATGGGGAAAGAAGGAGACCTCTGGGATGACTCCGCTTTAGTTAACGCCTTCGACGATGCCATGTCCAAGTATAAGGTATATTTATACACTTTGTATCTGTAAGCACACGCGTCTTTACACACTGTGAGGGAAGTGACTTGTTAGAAGATGTTATTTGATCTGACGTTTGATATCTTCTTAATTAATTCAATTCCTTGTTAATTAGATTAGTTCATTAGGTTGGATGGGTGAATGATTGAGCATGAGCTGGTTTTGGTTAACTTGGGTTTATCTACTTATGTGAAATAAACAACGCTACTGTAGTGGATTTAGGTATATAAAATAGGAAAGTTATTCGTGTGATATTTTTGCATTCTGTGTTGTTGGTACTTTAGGTAATTGCTACAAATAATTAATACTTGATCTGCTGGGTTTTGGTTTTAGCAACTCTAAGAGCAAGGAGTTGGAGATTTTAATTTCACAACTTTCCCTAATGTCCTTGTTTTTTCCCGTCTGGATACAAGTAAAACTAATTTTCATTTAGTTTTTGATTATGTGAAGATGGAAATTGAATATGGGAGAAAAGAGCTTTCCTAAGGGCTAAAATGTTAAAGTAGCGCTTTCATTCACCTGGACATGAATGAGATGGGACACACTTATTTGCTTATCATGAACGCCAATTTCCTAACTTTTTTGTTTTTCTCAGTTCTAAATATTGCTTATTTGTGACCACGATTCAAGCTGTTTCATGATTTTGTTATGTTTCGAGTTTTGGTAGCCTAGACATTATAAAGATTTAATCTTCCTTTTGTATTTTTTTTCCAGAAAATGCATGGCATGCCCAGCAAGGACTATTCCACTGATATAGGAAAAGTTGCTGGTAATACTGTGGAGAATGCTTCTTCAAATGATGCAATAGAATGCGGGACAGTAAGGTACCTTGTAATGCCATTGATATATTTAGTTCATAATTCATGCATCTGAGTTTTTACAGAACTGATCATTTACTTTGACATTTTTACAGCTCATACAATTAATTTGCTTAAAGTTTGGCCTTTTTAAGCACAGAAACAATGAGCTAGAATGCATCCTTCAGTAAATGAATCTGTTGAAATATTTCTCTCTCAATCCCTCATCTTTATGCCAACACTATACCTATTTTGGAGATTACATTAACTGATTAATTTTCTTTTCCTTTCTCGTGCGTTGTAAAACATAGGGAGGAAGATGATAATAATTATGCCACATCAGGTGAAACGCTTGAGCTGGGAGAAGCAACAAATTCTGTAACCGATCATGGTGCAGGTTCTCTAACCAACAAACCCTATAAATGTTTTTCAAAAAAGTTTTAACGCAATCAGTTAATTGCTGTGTTTTTTGCACAAGGTTTGGAAGAATATAACCAGTTACTCAGTCAGTACTATGAACTTGAGGAAAAGAGGCAAGTAATTCTACAGAAGCTTCATCAATTAAGTGGTTATGATACACAATATCCTGTTGAAGGCTCTGGTTCTGGTCAACAAGGTGGTTTCTGTTCAACTTCTCAAGATGATTTGGCCTCTCTCTCTCAAATTTAATTGGTTCTTCTTGCTGTTGTATTTGTCATTGTTATGTGGCTCCATGTGTCTCGTCTGCTGCTTGTACATTAGGTGGGACGTGTGTTAATAAAGCATGTACTGATTCTACTGTAGTGACAAATCCTCAAAATTCTTTTGCTCCTGTAAATGATGACATTTCTAAGATAGCATTGGGAGCTGCGGAAAGAGCAATATCCTCCATGAAGATGAACTCCTCTAACATTTCTGGTTCAAAAGGTCAGCTCCTCTGCATAATATAATTATTGCAGGAATCTGTTGATGAAATTTGCATCTATTTTGGAATCAGCAGGACAAAGAAAATAGTAATACACAGATAGAATTAGCAATAAAGGTTTAAGTTACCTAAATCTCTGCATATAAGTAACAGAATTAAGCACCGACATGAACCCAATCAAACCTTTAAGTTTCTTTTTGGGCAATTAAAACTTTCTTGATATTTCTTTAGCAAATTGCAATCTCCAGTAAGTACTGATGCAACTCTTACTCTGCTCTGGAGAGAATAAAGAAGTGCTTTGTACATTTGATTGACATTGTTTGATTGTTTTGATCTGAGAAACATTGATTGCTTGCTATAAATATCTTTCTTCGTATAAATTCCTAAAGGTATTACACCTTATATATGGAAAGGGGTAAAAGTCCAGGAATAAATGCTGAAAATAGGAAAGTATTGCTTGATATTATTAGATTTTTCAAAAGTATCAGATTCACATAGCAGAAACACGTGCATATTTTCTTGATAGAACTTTCAATCTTTGGGTTCATGTTTTCCAGATGCAGAGCATGTGGCAAAGACAGGTAAAGAGGAGGAAATGGCTCAAAGTACAAGCTCTGAAACAGATCTAAGTGTTGTTTTAAATGCATGGTACTCCGCTGGCTTCTATTCCGGCAAGTAAGTAGACATCATGTCTTACTTGCCATCATGTCCTTTATGATAAGACCGCAAAATGTTGCTTAAATTAAAAAAGCACCTAAACTTGCTAAGAGTTAATTCGGAAATGCATGCAATAGAGTTATCTATGAATAAAAAGCCTTACCTTTGTGTACGATGTTTTTAGTATGTACATAAAGCATCCATGATGCCTACTTGTGAGGTTTGTTTTGCATATCAAGATAGGAATAGATAATGCTACTTCAAATCAAACATATGAGTGATTGATTGATGTCAGTGAGGAGTTTACTACCCTGCGGCTGTTGTGCAGAATCAGAGTCCTGTAGATTTTACTGATTTCAGTGTGCACAATTGCAATGCTTTGTTAGTTGTTATCGTTTGTATCTTGACCTCTTGAACTTTGGCATGTTGACATAGGTATCTTACAGAGCAATCTATTGCGAAGAAGCGTCTTGACTAGGTCTTGAATTGTAAAATTAACAAGAGGACCTAAGATTTTTACCAATATTGAGTACAAGCTGCATGATTCTCAATTGAAGTTGCCGAGTATATAAGCAGCGTGGCCGATTATTTGTGTGATTACACCAGTTGCTAAACGTGTAAGAACAATTTTGATTTTTATGTTGTTTTATCATTTACGCTATGCAACTATGACTTTCGAATTGTTATTAGTATAGAGGGAGAGAAGGGATGGATGCGAAAGTAGAAACACTATATATATGCTAGAACTACTAGTATTCAATCACTAAGTTATTGATCCACTTACTAAACTTGACCTATTATGATTTTGATGGAATTTTTGTATTTCAGGCTTTCCTATTTCTTGTTTTTTTATTGATTGCGTTCTTAATGTTATGTAATCATGCTTTAAAGAGTCTTGGATGTCATGATGGAATTTACACCCAAACAAGATGCCAAAATGAAAGCAAAGACCAAAGTTTTAGGTATTTGAGTTTGCTTGGCAGTGTCCTACTCTTGATACTAAAAGCAAGGAACCTGAGCTAATTTATCAATGTCGTTTAAGGGCACAAAGGCGAAAGAAAGGAAGGTTTGTAACTTGTACGCAATTTCTTCTCTCCCTATATTCCCTTGATGTCTCCTAAGTTCAAAAACTCATGCATAAATTGCTAATTGATTTATTAACTCAATTAATGCTCTCAAATTTTCCTCTTCAATTCATATCAAATATAAAGTTTCCAGCAGAATGGAGAAACGTTTTTAGAGGTTAGTACTCAAATCTCGTACTCTCAATTTTTGGTGGAAGCTGGTAACTCCTTAGAATTATTATAACTCCTTCAGCAATTCTTGTATTTTTCTGAGCAATTGTTTTTAAAAAATTTAAGTAAATTGTTGGCTGAGTCTAGTCAGACTTGAGTTGGTCTGATCCATTACTTTAATTTTCCATCACAGGCTAGAGAAAAAGTTTAGGGTTGTGTATTGACTTTTTAATAACACATTTAATAGCGAATAAGACAAGGAACTTCTACTAGTCTTATATCGTACGACTCCAACTAACCACCCTATAGTTACATCACATTTGCTAGTTAATTAACAATCCAAGATCCCTAGTTCATCCAAAACTGACAACTTGACCGCAGTGGTTTAGGATACGTGTTTAATGCTTTAACCAATACCATGAACATTATTACCATCAACAAACTACCCTTTAATGCCGATGGCATTATATAGGCTTTTAGTTCTATAGTTCTTCCTAATAATCTATAAATTTTACTTCTCTAGTTCTTCCTAATAATCTCCATTACACCAACTTCACCATCACGACCATCAAGTTAGGACCAGGATAACCGGAGAACAGGATAGGCGACCGTACACAAGAGACAGAGGTCTGCATTGACGTACGTTTTTGCCCACTTTAGGATATGTATATACATATATATATTTATATGTAGAGATGTTTCCTGTTCTAGTCTTGACTTCTTCTGGATTCTTTCTGTTCTCAAAGCAGAAGACCAACTTGCAGAGTAAGTAGAAATTAATCGTACGTGTAACGTGTGAGTTTGTGCATTACACCTAGCTCCTACTTGAGGAAAGAAGTCAATGGACGTGACAGAAGGTGGGCACAAGCCACCAGAACCAGCACAGCAAAATATTCCTGGAAATAAAGAAAAGACGTGTTACTTTTTTGAAGTACGCGTACAACCAAGAAGGTTTGGTATATCATTTACGGTGCCGGACCGAGTGGCGGCGGAGGTAAGTGGCCTGAAAATGGTGAGAGGGAGGAATCCGATGAAGATAGCGAGGCCAATAATGGGGAAGCAAAGTGAGTACCATAGGGAAATACAGGAGGCCAAAGAGAGTAGCCCCCAAATGTATAGTTGGGACAAGAGGAGGTTTCCTAACCCCAGGAAGGCCTACCATAGGTCACGTTTGAATAATTGGCATATTCAAGTTTTCTATGAATGGTGAAAGATACACTAGATTTCTACCCTTTTCTGCTTATACTGAACTGGTTCATCACGTTGTCCATCATCGTTTCACATAAAAAGCATTCTAATATTTTGTTTTCATTATGCAAATTGTCAAGCATTTCATAACCACAACAAGAAGTAACTTGAATCGCACAACTGAATTCCGAATACAAATGGTAACTTTTCTACGCGAATTCAAGTAAAAGGCACAAGTTTCTTTTGTACTTGAATGTCTGCTCATCTTCTTGCCCCTTTTTTCCTTGTAAGAGGAAGCTGAATCACTAATAGGCACCGTGCCATGGGATGTTAAAGCCATTGAGCACCAGATGTCGTAACTACGCAATACTCCTCACATACTGGTCGAGATTAGTATTGAATAATTCACACCTGCCCCAGGCAAACAAAACTGCATCAGGTGAAGAATGGAAAACTCTTGAAGCTTTGGTACAAAGACATCTCTCCTTCTGTAAGTTGCTCATTAAATTGGTCTAAACCAACCCATAAACTCATATTCACACACGAATTGCCTACCAGAGGTGCTAACCATAAACAATGATGAGCAGCATACATAGGCAGCTAGTAGTCATAATATTATCAACAGTTCAAAGTTCATACTAAACATTCGGCTAGATCCTAACTGGAATATGAATAAACAACTAAAATGCGGCCTTATCACATGGCTTCACCTCTTTAACAAACCACACATTAACCATAAATCATCACTCTAATCGCGTATACGACTTTGAGGTCACTTGCGTAAAACACTAGAGATCGTCCAGTGTAGAATCGTAGACATCCAGAATATAATTTGAAAATTTTTATGATGAATCAGTTAATAGCTTTTAATTTCAATTTAGCAAGTAGAAAAGCTCAAATCTTTTACCTGATTGGACTTCCAGGAGCATAGAGTGGGTTTTTGACAACGTATTCAACATATAAATTGTAGATGTACTTGAGAGACTCCCGTAGATCACCAGTCCTAGGATGTGTTATCAGGATAATCTGCACAAAGGCTCATCGTTGTGAATATACGAAGACAAAATAAACATAGCACAAAGCCCTATGCTTCTAGCGCTTAGAATGGAGTCTTGTGATCATCTTTTGTTACATGGAATGGGTTAAAGGATGAAGTGAAACGCCGACCTTGATCCCAGAGGGTGTTTCCATGAAACTTAGTTTGTATGTGTTTGTCCGAAAACTGTGAAAGGAACAACCTTGACCAGGCAACTGGGGCATTCCAAGATTCCCTTTCTCCGCACTGCACCAAATTGATAACAAAAAATACAAATCATCAAACAATATAAGATCAATACCCTCGTAAATCTTTTAGATCCAATTCGCCAAACAATTTGTGAGAAGAGAACTAACCAAGTGGGATCCATCTTGGCAGTCAGCGACTTGAGAGAGAAGAGCAGACCGAACATGAGCTTATGGTCCTGCTGGGCATTGAGAGTGTGAAGGGGACGATTCCACTCCCTGTAGAACAAGCACACCCCATTCCGGTTGAACACATACATCATGTGTGCATTGTTCCCAGACGCCGTCGGTGCCGGCGGCGAAGGACTTATATCTGATCCTCCAAAGAATTGCATCTATTCCCTCCCTGTCTTCAGTCGACCAACAATCAACTCCACAAGACAGTAAAATTCCAGCGAAATGGAGAGAAAGAGAGATCAGATCCAAGGCAGAGAGAGTGAAGCCCAAGAACACAGAACAACACAGGAAATTCGAGACTATCTATTCTCTAGAATTCGTGAGAAGTTCAAATGTTATCAACCCGACCCGAATTGCTGATTATGAATATGAATAACCAAACCCGACCCGATTAGAAAAGTTTCACAAACCAGCAACTCGCAACCCGCAGGTCACTTTATCATAACTTCGTGGACTAAAGAAGTGGATTTTTTCTGATTGCTTTACGCCCAAGAAAAATTAACTATAAAATTTTTAAAAAATGAAAATGAGACCAAGAAGATGAAGAGAGAGCCATAGGAGACTGCCGACTTAGCTCTATCCACCGTCAACGCTCTTGTGTATATCCAATCTCATCTTCATCAACGGCGTCTTCTGGTGGCTCTTCTCTTCTGCTCCTATTCTTCTTCGAAACTAGTTGCTCTTTTTCGTTTATATTTTTTGCGTTATCATCAGTACAGAGGTATTTTTTCTTCTGCATGTGCCTTTTTTTGTGTGGAAAGTTTTTGATCATTGAGTGTTTTTCTTTTTGTATGTTTTTACTTACCCGAAGTTGCTGTCAGAAAACATGCTTTAGTTCTGATGCTGTTTGCTTATATCTTATATCTTTTTATCTTTGTCAACGAATTGTTTTGGTTTGGGGGGAGAATTAAGCAGATCGCGTTTGATTTTAACTACTGTTGATTCTATGGATCGATGCTAAAATTTAATGTATTTTCTTTTTGAACACAATAATTCTGACTCCTGTACCTCGTTTTTTTTCCCCTCTGTTTTTTATTTTGTTATGCAAAAGTTGGAAAGAATAAATCTGGATCTTTACAAGATCCTTATGTTAAGTAGGAGCAGCTGCTTAGGAATAATTTTTCTATTTTAAACCTCCTTAGTTAAAGGCAGGTTGTTGTAATTCAGCTCACGAAAATTTCCTTGTAATCAAGGAGATAATCTTGACTGATTTTGGTATATCTTTTAAGAACTATGAGGTATGCCTCAAGGTTCTGCTTAAATACCTAACTAGAGTAGTTATTTGAACAAGTTTTTGAAGAAATAGAAGTCTCAATAAACTTCTACATGGTGTTAGAGTAGATATGGAGCAATCTCCATTCCATTCTTGATCTGAATCAATCCCTATTCCATTCTTGTTATCGTACATCGATGACAAAATTCATCAAATCTGCCATGGCAAATAAATTTGAAAGTGGCATATCCAACCCGAATTCCAGTCAAATGGCCATACATACTGATGCCATTATTGGCATAAACTTAATGGTCAAAATTTCAGCTTGTGGTCTAAATTAGTAATGATCTTCATGTGTGAAAAGGGAAAAGAAGACTATCTTATCGGTGCTGCTGTCCAACTGGTGGAAAACAACCTTGACTTTTGAATCTGGAAGGTGGAAAATAATCTAGTGTTGTCGTGGCTGTTAAATTCCATGATCAATGAGACAAGTGAAAATTTTATGTATTACAAGATAGGGAAGGAAATACTTCCCATGAAACGTAGTCAAATAAAGACAAGTTCACACTTTTTGGTTCTACCCTATGAATTCTCCAGAAGTGTTCAAAATCAAAGGAATTCTAGGTGACCTAAGACAAGGTGAGTCATCAGTCATAGAATATTTTAGTCAACAAATTCGATACTGGCAACAACTTGATCCTCGAGCTATAAGCAAACAATATAGAAAGATTCAAGAGAGGGAAAGATTTTACAAGTTTTTGTTCGGACGAAAATAGGAACTTGATGAGCTTGGTGGATAGATTCACAACATTAAGCCTTTGCAGAGCGTTTGTGAGGCTTTTATAGAACTACGAAGGGAGGAGACTTGGAGAAAAGTGATGTTAGGAACATCAATGGGACAACCCAACCTAGAGGGATCTACCCTTGTAGTAAAAGGGCAATTCTTGCTTGTGGAGGACAGCCAAATCAATCAGGAGAATAGCCAAACAAGTCAGGTAGCAATAATTGCCAAAGGTGGAACAATCGCTCATGGTGTGATCATTGTAAAAAGTTAGGGCATAAAAAGGAAACATGCTCGAAAATACATGAAAAACTAGCAAATTGGTAGCCTTACTCTCAATCATTTTGAGCAAGCCATGGGAATATTGGAGCAGCAGAAAATCGAAAATCCGAGGAAGCCCGTCCATTCAACCAAGAACAAATAGAAGCATTCGAGAAAATGATACAAAGCTCAATCCAAAGTGCACACAATCCTAATAAAAGCAGTACAACAACTATAGCACAAAGAGGTAACTCCTACATTGCTCTAAGTGTAAAGAAAAATTCTATGCAATGGATTGTTGATTCGGGAGCATTCGGCCACATGACGAGAGATATGACAACCTTCAGTGAACTCAAACTAGCCACAAAGGGGACCGTTGTTAGAATTGCCAATTGTACCTATTCAGAAGTAATTGGTATAGGTTCAGTCACCATATCAGAAGAAATCAAATTAAGATCAGTACTATTTGTGCCTAATTTGAAATACTATTTGCTATCCATTAGTAAACTCATAAAAGATCTTAATTGTGTCATTAATAGACCTTGTGTGAATTTCAGGCTTTGAGCTCAAGGAGGAGGATTTGCAATTTTGAAATGAGTGCAAGTCTTTATCTCCTGAGAATTGAAGCCTTTAGATGTGTTTAACCAAAAACCTTATATATTGGCTCAACTCAAAATAAAGAAAGTGCTATGCTATGACATTATAGGTTAGGTCATCCTAATTTATGTATTTGAAAAAGCTCTTTTCATAACTGATCAATAAAAATCCATCTTTCTTTCAATGTGAAGTCTATCAATTATTTAAGCATCCTAGAAGTTCTTTTCCTATTTAGTCATTCAAAAAATCCCGTCCTTTTGATATGATCCATAGTGATATTTGGGGAACCATTCAAGATAAAAAACATTTCAAGGCATAGGTGGTTTGTCACATTCATTGCACTTGGCTCTTCTTAATGAAGAAGTCAAAGGTGGGACCAATATTTCAAATTTTTTATAAGATGATTGAAAACTAATTTCAAACCAAAGTCCAAATTCTCGAAACTGTTAATGCAAGAGAATTCTTTCACTCTATTCTTGGGAAATATCTTAGCGAAGACGATATTATTCATCTTAGTTCTTGTGTTGATACACCACAATAAATGGTGTAGTAGAAAGGAAAAACAAACACCTATTAGAAATTACATGCTCATTAATGTTGACAACTCATTTTTCAAACTTTTTTTTTTGGGAAAGCGGTTATGAATACTACATATTTAGTTAGCCGAATGTCGTCTCGTATCCTAAACTTTCAAACTACATATCAATATCTTATCACCACCTATTCCCGCATTTGGTTCATGACCAATTTACCTTTAAAATTTTTTGATTGTGCATCCTTTGTCCATATTCATCACCAAAACCGTAGCAAGCTTGATCTTAGATCTGTTAAGTGTATTTCCTTAAGATATTCATCAAATCAAAGTGGGTATAAATGTTACCCTCTAGTTACAAAAAGGTTCTACAACACCATGGATGTTACATTCTTTGAAGAACAACCATTCTACTCAAATCCAATATTTAGGGGGAGAGTTTCACAGAGGAATATCAGATTTGGTCTATGGATTCATACGCCCAGTCTAATTGCCCCAAGTGTACCCGGTCTGGTTCCTCCTGCTCCAAGTTTAATTCCAGTCCCTAGTATACCCATTCCTGATGACCAAAAGAATACGAAAGAGAAAGAACTAATTTTCTATTCCAGAAGGTAGAATGAATAAAAGGAGACTAAGCATTACACTCATCCACGACATTGTCAAAAAGTCATCCCAGACCCTCAACACCACACAGGTAATGATTTTGGCACATTAGATTGTGCGCATGATTTGAACAATTTGGATTTGCCTATTGCTCTATGGAAAGAAAAACGAGCATGTACTTTATATCCAATGGAAACTTTGTTTCTTATGACAACTTGTTTCCTAACTATGGAGCATTTACTACTTCTCTGAGTAAAATACGTAATATTCAAGAAGCTCTAGAAGAACCTGGATGGAAGGAAGCAATTATGGAGGAAGTGAATGCTCTAAAGAAGAACTAGACTTGGGACTGTACAGAGCTACCTGTTGGGAAGAAGGTAGTTGGTTGCAAGTGGATATTTGCAGTCAAATATAGCACAAATGGAAGCAAAATTGATTCACGGCTAGACTAGTTGCCAAGGGTTTTACACAATGCTATAGTCTTGATTATGGAGAGACCTTTGTTCTTGTTGGAAAACTCAACTCTATCCGTGTTCTTTTCTCCCTTGCAGCAAATCTAGGAAGGCCATTGCATCAATTAGACATAAAGAATGCATTCTTAAAATGTGACCTAGAAGAAGAAGTCTTGATTATGGAGAGACCTTTGTTCTTGTTGGAAAACTCAACTCTATCCGTGTTCTTTTCTCCCTTGCAGCAAATCTAGGAAGGCCATTGCATCAATTAGACATAAAGAATGCATTCTTAAAATGTGACCTAGAAGAAGAAGTATAAATGATGGTTTCTCCCAATCTTGACACACATGAAGGTTTTGGAAAGGTATGCAGGCTAAGAAAATCACCGAATGGGCTCAAACCATCACCTCGTGCATGGTTTGAAAAATTAACTCAAGTTGTAAAAAGTTACAAATTCACTCAATATCCAACAGAGCAAACCATGTTTATCAAATTCTCTCCTAAAGGAAAGAAAGCAATCATGATAGTATATGTAGAAGATAGCATTCTAATGGGTGATTACTTGGAACAAATCAATTTTTTGAAAGAGGTTCTAGCTGGTGAATTTGAGATTAAAGATTTAAGACAACTCAAAATTTTGTCTAGGGATGGAAATAGCTCGCTCACAACAGGGAATTTCAGTCTTGCAACAAAAATATACCCTGGATCTATCAAAAGAGATTGGCATGTTAGATTGCAAACTGGCTCTCACTCCTATGGACCCTATGGTGAAGCACTTGATGGAAGAAGGAAGCTTGGTAGATAAAGGGAGATACCAATGACTAGTGGGAAGACTAATCTTCCTCTCACATACTAGACCGGATATAAGTTTTGCTATATATATGGTGAGCAAAGACAAGAATCAGCCAACAGAGAAACACTTGGAGGCTGCTTTTCATATCCTATGATACCTAAAGAAAAGTCCAGGAAAAAGTCTTTTCTTTTGAAAATCTACAGATTGAGGACTAAATATTTGTACCAATTACTTTGCAGAGTTACAACAAAGTAGCCATTGAGATAGCAAGGAATCTAGTTCATCGTGATAGAACCAAGCGTGTCAAGATTGATCAACATTTTATCAAGGAAAAATTTGAGCAAGGGATACTCAAGCTCTCCTATGTCCCTACTAAGCGGCAGATTGCAGATATATTCACAAAGCACTACCCAGATGCAGTTTTGACAACTTGAAGTCCAAGCTGGTATGATTGACATCCATAACCCAGCTCAAGGGAGAATGTGGAAAAGTTGGACAGAATAAGTCAGGATCTTCAGAAGATCCTTCTGTTAATTAGGAGCAGATTCTTGAGACTAGAGTTCACAGTCGATTCTCTAAAACGAAAAGCAAAGAGCAGTAATCTCCTGTTCCTGGTCCTATCGAACCAGAAACTTCATTCTCCTTGGTAGGTACCAAATAAATGACTACTTGAATTGGAATTTTGAGCATAAAGATTCCACTGACCTGTAAAAAGTGGGATTTTGTGTTAACTAAGCCTTCATGCTAGTTGCTGATACTTATGTTCTCATTAAATTTGTTCTAAAACAGTGGATTACTTTTTATTTTCTTTTATTAATGGGATGTTATGGTGGTAATTATGTCTTCTTTGTTTGAAATCAGATTTATTCCTACTTGTTAATGTGAAATTAAGCGTCATTTATGTTATTCGTGGATGGTACAGGGGAAAAGCTGCTCAATGTTTTGCTATAAGGAGGAGGATTTTCTACCCAATGTTGTATAAATAAGGAGGGCTATACTCCTGTGAATTTTGTGATCGGTTTGATAGAAGATGAACATATACATAATGAAGACTAATTACAGCACTAGGTAGTCTCATTTTCTGCAGCTTATGTTTTGCTTAATGATTTTGATTCTAGGCCGGTGAATTTTGTGATCTTACTTAACTAAACTTAAGCTTCACTTTCTGTCAGAAGCAATAGTTTCTCTTATCATATCTTGCATGATTGCTAAGCATTTAACATTTTCAATTTCATATTTTTTCATATTAAATTGAGTGTCATATCACATTAACTACATAAAACTACGTGTTCTGCACAGTCTTCTGCCAAGCTACACGGGTTTTCTTGTATAGACCATTACACTTTTAATTGCATTTTAAGTTGAACGCTCTGTTGTAATCAACTTCTTCTGAATAACTGAAAGCTCTTCTCCAATCGTTGTACTCTCTACATGTTTCCGATCTCTATATATTTCTTGTGTTTAAGCATTTAAATTTATGAAGTTAAGAGGCAGTGATATCTGTTATGCCTAATTCACCTCTTCCTATTCAGACGATCTTTTGATTTCTACATTTCTGAATTGTAATATTCTCCAACTTGGTGACCATTATAAACGTGTCTTGTTCAATATGTCTCAAGTGATATTTCTATAAGTGACGGTTGTCTCTATGTACTTGAGATGCCATTCTTCATAATTGTAACCTCAAAATCAACCAGCTGACATGCGGTATGATGTTTAACTTTTTCTACTATACCGGTTATTTGGTTTTGTTCTCAAAAATAAGGCAAACGTGCATTTGAATCAATAGAACAAAATATCCAATGTTTCCCTGGTGTTTTATATAGTTTGATTGGTTGCGCACCCTTGTAGGTGGTCATTTGTCAATGAAGTTTATATTAAAGCCATTGTTATTGTCTTATTTTTCTCTTTAGTATCCTGACAAGTATTTCTTATCCAGGGCATTTCAGTCACCTTCAATCACATCACATCTTTGATGCTGGCGAAAGGTTACTAACATTATCTGTTTTATTTTCATTAAAACTATTGGGTTTAGGCTTGTTCATAGGGATTAATCTAGTGGTTAGACATGGAAGCCAAGATCGCAAAGGTATTGGATAGTTCCCTCAAAGTTATACCCAGGTTGAAGAGAAAGCGGGTGGCCCGCCATGCAGCATATCTTGCTGGGGCTCCCCACTTGGTTTCACCCGAGTGGCCAACGGTGAAGTCATCAATGCTTACGCTAGCAAAGCGAAGGAAATTAGATGCAAGCCGAAGTGTACCTCAGAGTTGCCAGTACCATTTGAAAAGATCGTTGCTCCGGTGTTATTCCAATTTTATGAAGACTGGAGTGCCACAGAGGCTTATGTTTTATCAGAATGGTGAATGGAGTGATTCCTCTCAAGATCTTCTGGACTTGGTTTGGAATGAGTTTAAAGTGAAGAAGGGTGTTGTCGAGGCTGAGTTGAAGGGTGGTCACTGCATATTGGATTTTGTGCATATGCTTCGAGTCGACATGAGAACAGGTTCACATCAGCCAATGGCTTGGATTGATGATGCAGGTAGCTGCTTTTTTCCTGATATTTGCATTGATGACGATGAATCATATGAGTATTGCCAACATGTTTGTGGGAAAAATCAGGGAATCATGTTTAAGGAGCCTTATGGATCTTGTGAGATCAAGTTGCAGCTTGACATCGATATCAATGGAGTTGAGCAAGCTAAGTTAAAGGATTGTAGTAAAGAGTCACTTGGTCTTGTTTCGCAGATTCAGATAGCCGAAAAACCTGCAAGAGAATCTTGCACCGTTGAACATAGTTGCAATAAAAGATTTGGTGAAAAAGCTGATGAAGCTAAGAAGGAGAATCAACAGACTAAAATGAGTTCAGTTAATGAGGCTGAGTCTGACCATGAAAAATTGAATGCTGATACTGTGCGGCAGATGTTTCTTATGGGCATGAGTCCTTTTGGTGGTGCAGATATAGTTGATGTCCATCCATGCTTTGGTATCTTAATGCAAGCTCGACTAGAGCTTTTTGAAAAACAGATTGATTTGGTTAAACGATTTCGTGGTGATGCAAATGTTCGATATGCCTGGCTTGCTTCGTCCAAGGATGCTCTCCCTACAGTTTTGCAGTATGGTCTTGGCCATTGTAGCCCATCTACGGCTAAGTCTAACATTGCTGTTCATCTCTCTGCAGCAAACTACTGCCACACCAGGTAGTGTAGGACTGACAATGTTTTACCAGTCCGGCCCAGCCATTTGACCGGGCTTCGGGCTGGACTCGGAATTTTTTTTAATATTTGGGCTTCAGGCCGGGCTTGGGTTTGAGTGGCCTGTCTGAAACCTAAAGAATGTTAAATAAAATGACGTCATTTGCAAACTTTAAATTAAGAAAATTAATCAGGCCTGATGATGAATTTTCAGCCTGATGTCAAGCCTAGTCCTACTGTAGAATTTCATGTCACTTTTCTTGTGGTCTTGATAAAAGTTAAGACAAAAAGGTTGTTCTGTTTTCTTAGCTAACTATTCTATTTTTCTTCTAGCTAACTTAGTATTTTAGGAGGCAAAAGGGTTATAAGCCAAACTAAAGAGAGTAATCCCACTTCTTCATCGTAGCCAGGCTTACTTCTCTAGAATAAATTTAAGTTTTCCATTGAAGGGGATCCTTTCCATATATGGTTTTTTATGTTGAACAATTTGACCTTAAGTTGGGGAAGCATGTCAAATTTTCTCTATGATTTATGTTGTTTGTCCAAAATGAATACTGTTCCTGTATCTTTGGTATTCTTGAGCAGTTAACGTCATCAATTTTTATCTACAAGCATCCGACTGATCCTATGTTGAATTTAAGCAAGAATCTAGGCTTTAATCAGTACACATCATTATATCTTTTTTCTTTCATCAAATTTTAACTAAGATTTCTCAACAGTGCAAATTGTTGTGATTTCGACAAAAATGGAGTAAGGCATATTGTACTTTGTCGCGTAATATTGGGGAATATGGAAATTTTACATCCTGGAACTCGACAGTACCAACCAAGTTGTGAGGAGTTTGACAGTGGAGTTGATGATCTTCAAAACCCGAGACACTACATAGTCTGGAATATGAACATGAACACATGCATTTATCCAGAGTTTGTTGTTAGCTTCAAGCTTTGTTCTGCGGCAGGTGATAACTACTTTTGGATTTTTTTGTTACTAGATGCATGATATACTTTGTATATATGCATGTCCTTGCTCATATTGTTTTTAGCTAACAATATATTGTGTATCTTGTATATCCTTATGATGGATACAAGCTGATTATTTGCTGGACGGAACTTGGAAACTGAGTCTGGTGGTCACAACACAGCGCCATCTACCTTATCTTTTAAAGTTGAAAAGCCATTGTTTTAGAAACATAATTTTCCACATGATCTGCATTCATCTGCCTTATTACATTCAAGAGATCAATCAGTACTAGCAATTGATCCAGTGATCTAGTCAGTGATCACTATCTGCAAATGCTGAATGACAATGAAACATTTTCTTTTTGGAGCCTTGTCAGTATTTGATCACTATAATTTTGATATTGTCCTTACAGCATTGGATGCTAGAAGTGATAGTAACTGTGCTGTCTCAGACATCACCGCTTGTACTCTTGGTGCTCAGGGAAGTTTTAGAAAGGAATTCACTGGACTTGATTTGAATTTGCCAACAGGATCTACTGCTGCTGATCTGAATTTGCCAGTTGAGTCCATTGCAGCATACATGGTAAGCTTAGTTGTATTCTCACCATTCTCATGTGTATCTTTGTTGCGCTTTGTGATTCACAGTTCATTTGTTAACTTAATGGAGCAGGGAAATATAATAAGCTGATTTCTTTTCTTAGGCAGTGTCTGGCACAACTGTGTTATGACTTTTGGTGACAATGTATGCGTATTTGTTCGACCTTTAAAAGAGGAGTCAAAGGAGGCGAGAGTAAACCTATTGAGTTTCTATTTTTATGTTCTTATTAATGGCATGAGATTGAGGGTTGGTGTGGTAGAGAGACTAAGAGCAATCCTAAAATATTTTCAAATAGTACATTGTATGTCTTTTCTCCTCCTTTGTATTAGCCTGTCCTAATTCTTATTTACCTTTTTGTCTTGAAGACCGAAAATCCCTTGACTGAGAAGGTTTTGAGATTATATCATCTAGTATCTTGAGGCGCTTGATGGTAGATTTTGTTCTTTTATTGAGATTTCGACCATTCAAAGCTAGATTAAATGGATAATCATACAACCGTGCATGTGAATTGTACATAAATTGTTTATCGGTGTCTTGCCATTTCAAGTTCCAGTTAGTTACAGTTACCTTAAATTAACTGCTAATTTGCTATTTTTCCTTTAGCCAAGTAAAAGTAGAGCAGCATTAGAATCTGGAATTTCCCAGGGAAAAGCACAAAGTCTAGGCTCAAGCAGTACAAGAACTCCGAAGTCCCCCTGGATGCCTTTCCAGACGTTGTTTGCTGCAATCTCTAATAAAGTCTCTTCTGGAGATATGGAACGAATAACCAATCATTATGAGCAATTCAGGGTATGTTGGAGGACGTTATGCTACCTTTTTTCCTGCTGATTTGATTTAAAAGATCTGTCATGATCTTAGACTGGTCTCTTTGGATGTTTTATCAGGCCAAAAAGATAAGACGGGAAGAGTTTGTTAAAAGGTTGAGGTCGATAGTTGGAGACGATTTACTAAAATCAACAATTACTAGTCTTCAGTGCAAGGTATTTCAACCTTTGATGTGGTCCTAATACTTTTTGTTCTAGGAATATGCATTTTCCGAAGCCTAAGATTTCATCAATTCCTCCACATGCAAAATGCATAGAAACTAGCTGCTAGTACTTAACCTTGTTAAGACTTGTCCTTGGTATGAGCTTCTTAGTAGATGTCCCTGAATCGTTTGGAATTACTTTCCTTCAAAAACTGGATATTTGGACACATGTTAGAATCTATTATGCTCAGGTTGTAGATTTAAACTTCATTCTTGTTGCGTTCTCAAATCTATGTGGTATGGCTACTTCAACAGTCATGAATATGGCAATTTCTGTAACCTTCTTTTTGTCAGATCTAGTAAGTGTATCTGATCTTTGTTTTGTTTGGTTTTCTTCAATTGTTATTTGGTTTTTGAGACCTAAAGGTTGGGGAGATTTTCTGGTTTCAATTTGTATAGGTTGAGGATTGGTTTGGATAAGGTAAGTGTTGGTGTCTAAATCTTTCCAGCGGACTGTAGCATGTAAATAATGCTGTGATTCATTTCTTGGTTTATTATTTGGGGACATCGACTGATAGGCTGATGAAGAACATTGGTTTTTGGATATATTATCTGCTGATATTTGCTAGTAGCAATAAATTTTCTTAGCATCATAAAGTGCTATAAATTTCGTTGTTGAAGGATGTTGATGTTTCTGTTGTCACGACAATTTGCTATCCTTTTGCAGGTATCATCGCCTCAAAGAAGCACTTACGCCTCTAAAAGGTTTGGTTCACTGGAATGAAGAAAAAAACTTTGGGTATATGATCCTACTGTTTGATTGAACTTTAGCTGACTTTTGTTGGATGTTTGTGCACTAGAATGTGTCGACATGAAGCTGTGAATATATCATTAGTCTTTGACGATATTGTTGTGGTTCTGTCGAGGACTGCAAGCTTTTCTTTGACTGGAACAACTTGGTTTTGTTATTTTCATTTGCCAATAAAGGTTTGCCTGTTGTATTGAAACATGGTAGATTAACTAAACTTCTCAGCAAGGGTAGTGTCTGGTGATACTTGGCATGTTTGTCCCTTTTCTGACCGTATCCCAGATGCCCCTTTTATACGAGGATCTCTTTACATGAGTAGCTGAACTCTCCTCATCATGGCCAATTTTCAATAGCAATACCAGCAAGACTCAGTTATGGTTGATTTATGCATAACATAGACGCAGGGATTATGCGTTAAAGAAAAATGGAATATGAAGGAAAACTGATTGCTCGATGATTAGTCCTCGATCTATGAAGAAACAATATTGCTCTGAAAGAATTGTTGATACATGAAGAGTGGGCATTATAAGTAAAGCCTATGAACAAGGTGAGGAGCTTCCATCCATCATTTTATATAATGTTAAGAAACATGTTTTAGATTGTACAATCTCCACTCGCCGCCGGTGTACCTCTGGAAGCCGGTGGGAGCTCATTTGCTTTCGTGGGCTTGGCATTGTTAAATGTGGATCCAATTCAAATCTAGCGATGCACCAATTGGGTTTATATAGATTAAGCCCATCAACTATATAATTTAGCTGTTAAAACTTTTTAATTATTAAAAGATCACATTTAAAATTTCAATATTAACTGCTTGATGACTGAAATTGAAGTTTGATCAAAATTAGTGTCCTAAATATTAAATTGATAGACACAGTTTTTTTAAATGAAATTAATACTAAATTCCAAATTACCCTAAATTAAAATATTAAATTTCACACGTAGTAATCCGTGCTAATTGAGTTTTAAAAGTTGAAGGTTAGCATTTTTTTTATTGCTTCCTCCTAAATGCATCTCAACTAATAATATTTTCTTATCATAAGTCTAAATATTTTCTTATCACAAGTCTAAAAATTAATAAAATTTGGGCAAAAATCGAATTTAGTAAACCACCAAGTCTTGCACTTTTGATAAATCAATTGAAAATGAAGAATTTTTTCACTTGGGTTTTGAATGCATGCCTAATTATGAGTTCAAATCTTATATCTAATTTTACTCTCTATAACTCTGTTTAACGTCTAAAACGACATCTTTTTTATTATTGAACATGAATTTAGAGACTATCTAATCCTATTCAATAGTTAAAAATGTCGTTTTGAGCATTAGATAAGATTGGATAGAGTAAAATTGGACAGATAATTTCTTATCATTTTGGCATTTGAATAGGATTGTAGAGAGTAAAAGTAGTCAAGAATCTCCACTCATAAACTCGTCCTACTACTGGCGCTGCCATAATTTTGACGCAATCATTGGCTTCCTGGAGGATAGTGTAGTTAAAGAATATAGAAAGAGATAGATCAATTTCTCTGCAACTTATTGTCTAAATACTTTCTAAGAAAACAAAAGAAAAAAGAGAAACACCAAAAGGAGAAAAAGAATGGTTCGAACTTCCAATCATGTGGGTCAAAGTGATACATGCTTGGGTGGTCGCCCACAAACTTCTTTACCTTGATTTTCACCATTGTTGATATTGATTGGCTTCGGTGTCATGTAAAGGTTTTAGTGGGGCCAACTCTTTACCAACAATCATTTATTCCTTTTTCTTAATAATGAAAAGAATTACTCTCTCCTATTTAAAATAAGTGTCGTTTTAGAGGAATGCATACTTATTAAGAAAGTTAATGAAGTGTCTGATATACCCTTATTAATTACATGTTAAAGTGCCTTGAAAATATAATTTGTGTAATCTGTGTAATTAAAATGTGAGAGAAATTAAAGGGTAATTTCGGAAGTAAAATCATAAATATGCATAAAAAGTCACAAACGACACTTATTTTGAATAATTAAAATCCCTCTAAAACGACACTTATTTTGAATAAGAGGGAGTACCAAGTTATTATTTATTGGAAAGCTAAACAAAGTGAGTAACATGAAAAATGAGAAAGGAATAAGTTAATCCCCAAAAGAAAAAAAAAAAGGTTGATAGGTTCTAATCAAAATCTACAAGCTAAGTTCTTTCATCTAACTTGTAATCTCCCCAAAGATTTGTAGGGCATTAATCAAAGCTTTCCCCTTTGCTCCAAGTCGTTGAAAAAGATTCAAAATGTCTCCCACTTTTCTTTTGTTCTTCTGTGTAAAAACAGGATTGATCCTATATATATACCCCTATATCTGCATGGGAATGGGATTAGATTGTAGAAAAAGAGGCACTTACCACTTTAGTCATGTTATGTGGGTTTGATTGGAGAAAAAGGAAAGAAAAACCCTGCTTTTGGGTCAAGATTATGCTTGCTAACCCTTAATTTCTTATGTCAAGAAAATTTAAAAAAAAAAGCTATACCTCTCGCACCATCGAAACGTATTTAATCAAGAATTAAGGTCTAAAACATTATGGAATATTTCAGTGTCGTTGGAAATCCTCCACTCTTAATAAATTATGTCTAACTTGGTTCCAATATAGCCATCTAATCTCCATCAGGATTTTGATGATATGACTATAAAGAGTGAAAGTTTCACGTCAATGTCCTCATTAGAACATCAACATATCTACTGAACTTTGCCAAATACAACCAAAATCACTCAAAACTCTCAAAAGCAGATGCTCCACCTCCACTCATTGCATGTTCCATTTAGAGGCTTAATAAAAATAAGGGTTTTGGCAAAAAAAAAAAAAAAAAGTAACAGACTACAAGTACGTATGTGTGATGTTGAAGTTCAATTTACATTTAGTTTTCTAACTAACATATCCATACAAGAAGAAAAGTTAGACCACATACAAGTCTAACTGAGGTTCTATCCTAAAACTAATTGGTAATAGGTAGAGTAGCCCACTAGACTTATATGTTGGTCTTCTTTCCATTCTTTCTCCAATGTGGGACAAACTCCACTCTTATATTTCAACACACCCTCCTCACGTGTAGGTCTAACACGTGACATAATCTATCATTTCGAGGTGTTAACGACTAATATAAGAGCAATCCGCTCTGATACCATTTGAAGTGACCGTTTCATCACAATAGCTTAAGCTGTTGTGTGATACCAACTTAATTGGTTTTATATATTCACTAATAATAATAACTTATTGGACAGTTCAACAAGCTCCCTCTACTATAGCTGGATCTCTTCCATGGTTTAAACGAGACATTAACACTAGGCGCTTAATTCTCACAACTGGGGTGACCCATGAATAATAAGTTCTGCATATGCATATAATGTCCAGCTTTTCTGTCACACCATAAAGTGTGTGATCCGAAGTTTGGGAAGTAGAGAAACACGATGACCCATATATCCATTTAAGAAAAAGACTTAACAAATTCCCAGTATTTATAGAGTCGTGACATGTTATGTCGGTATGAGAATTTCTTTATTCTCCATGATTAATTTGAATATTGTTTGTCTCGCATTGGTCCTCATCAGATATTATTAACAATTAACCAAATCACGTGCATGATCTTATTATTTTCCTTTTGGTTTTTGATCATTAATTTTGATAAGGAGGGAAACTTCTTCTTGATGTTTTACACACAATCAAGACCATTAATTTTTGTTTCTCAGTAAAGCCTACTTAATTCCAAGTTCAAGTAACTTTCTAATCAAGTTTAAGTGCATTAGTCAGGATTTTAATTATGAACATGGAATCTCATTTTCAGGTTCCCTTTGAGTAAAAAGTTTAAACTACTGAACTGTGACTAGAGATTATGAAAATTAATTCATTTAATTATAATTTGATAAATTTAATATGAAACACAGAAACAAGAAATCAACTACTCTGTTGTGTTTCTCCTAATTAGTAATAAAACGAGACCTATGAAAATGAAGGAACTAAAGATTAAAAAGAAGAAAAAAAAGCATTTTCAACGGCTTCTTCTTTCTCCAAGGTCAACTTTATTACATGACAATGGAATCCTGCCGCAGGTTAAGCTTAGTCTAGGTTAAACCATGCATCAGTTAGATCTTACTTTGTATAAAAGAAATAACACGGTTGATTATAAAATCAATAAGAATATACAATAGGACAAACAAAGCTAATTAAACTACGAATCAGTATAAGATAGACTATG
This sequence comes from Erythroxylum subrotundum, assembly GCA_027563845.1. Classification (NCBI taxonomy): domain Eukaryota; kingdom Viridiplantae; phylum Streptophyta; class Magnoliopsida; order Malpighiales; family Erythroxylaceae; genus Erythroxylum; species Erythroxylum subrotundum. The sequence continues at coordinate 13,865,593 of JAOQMQ010000001.1, read as the reverse complement.
ATGCAAAATGGTCCAAGCATTAATGTAAGATTCTGTCTTTGACCTATCAAATGAAAGCACTAGCTAGTTATTAGCCTAGGAAAACTGAGTCGGTGATTATTAGTAGAAGATATAGTTTCAAGGCCTTGGAGTGGCAAATATAGATGCTTCTGAAAAAGACAAATCTCCAGTTTCTTGTAATCGAGGAATAGGTTGACAATGATCTGATCGCATCGCATGATTATAATAAACCCCTACCTTAATTATGTGTTACAAAGTCCATTGATGCAGAAAACAAGGTGTCAGTATTCTCTATTCCTGTTCTTTGTAGTTCACAAGTCTCAAAATTTATTTTAATATTGGAAACAAGCACACTAATATATATAAACGCTGCTCGAACATTGAAAATTCATGTTCCTTACATTGCTTCCAATGCTGTCGGGGACTATATCATATTTGGTTACCACATCTACATGGTGATTAAAACAATTCGGTGACATTTAAAAAAATGGTCAATTTGTTCTTGGAACAACAATAATAGATGTTCTTTTCCCATTATGCAGTTGGGATATCCCATAGCATCGAGATGATTTAAGGTTTAGGGTTATGGGAGATAAGGACAATATAAAGCTTGCCCTTGCTGAGGTGTTAGGCTTAAAAAGATGTCCAGAAAGGATAAACTTATGAGATCAATTATATGGAGCAGCCTCCACTTTGAGTTTAGATCTTCTGTCCAATATTATGATGTCTTATTATGTCAAATAAATCTCAGTCATTTATTTATGTGAGTCCCGCATGGGTCCTACGTGGATCCTGCGAAATAAATAGCTGAGATTTTATGAGACAGAATAAAACAGGGTAATATTAGACAAAAGATCTGGACTCCTCTACTTTTATGGTTACCTTCATCCTCCCCACCCACCCCGAATAAATTGAAATGACAAGACACAATGAATACTACTTATGAGAGTTATTATATTTAGTGAAGCAATGTGACCAGAAAACTAGACTATCGAATAACCACACGAAGAAAAATCTAAATGAGAATTGATCCATACATGTTTTATACTCAAATATTAAACTTCGAAAGAGACAGTTCGCCTTGATCATGTGGCTATCATGTATTCATTTTCATTATATAGATTTTTTTTTTTCATTTTCATTCGGATTTTCTGTCCCTAACCAAACAGCGTAAGAGTCCCAAAACAAATCAGTGCTGTAGAGAAAAAAAAATCAAATCAATCTATCTAAGTTCAAGTAAAAGTCTTCCTCTTTTTAATTAATTGGATTCTTTTTAAAGAAAAAATAGTCATGTTTGTCTTAAATTTCTTCTATCTTTTCAATTTCGGTTTGATTAAAATCATACTTGAAAACAATCGAAAAAAAGTCAACATACTTAATGCATAAGACTCATTGCTTTACGGAAGTTTAAAGAGGGTCATAACGCATGCAACTTTTCTTTTGTATTTTTACAAAGAGGCTATTTTCATAAATTAAAGCTAAATTGAACAAAATTTCCTTAATGCCGTCAACATCTAATGTAATTAGAACAATGTTTTAAAAACCGGACCGGTGACTGAACATGAGAAGCAACTGATTCAAGGGTCAATGGTTCAACCGGAATTCAACCGTAATCGAACTGGTGACTAATAAATATATACAATTTTATTTTATATATTATATATATAAGATAATTCTTAAACATACTATTTAATTAGTTATCTAATTATAAATTTAAATTAAACCTTCAAACTTCAAACTTCAAAATATACAAGTTTTTTTTTAAGTTCACCATCATAACACAAAATAAGATAACAAAGCTCACTAGTCATATTTTATCAAAAAGATTAAAAAAAAAGATCACTAATCATAATGTTCATTCAAGTTGAAATCATCAAAATCAAAACATTTTAAATGGACCGGTCGATTTTTTCTTTCACCGGTTCAGCGGTTTTTACGACCGGTCCGACCGCAAAATGAACGGGTCAATCACTCACAAAAAATAAAAGCTAAATCGAACTATTTCATATTCCAAATCACCGGTTCTTCGATCCGACTGATCGATCCGATCCGATTTTTAAAACATTGAATTAGAAGGTCGCATCCAAATGAAAATTTTACAAAATAAGTGTCATCATTAAAAAGGGATTTGCTTACTCAGCTGTGTTTTATTTCCAGAGCAAGTTTTTACTTTAAGCTTAGCGCATAGTAGCTAGAGCCCAAAAGGAGAAAACAATGATAACTTTCAGGGATCGAGAAGTCTGGAGAGATTTATGGTTGATTAACAAAACCTTCTGTCTAGGTTATGCTGACACCAAAATGTGGAAACCGAAATGTGAAATGTGGAAATGTTAATCACAAGACATATGATATTAAGTTGTTTTGTTATGGAGTATGTTAATGTTCTCCATTGGATTCTTACAACACGATCGAGTACGGTTGAAGGAGAGATGGTTACCCAGGAGAGTAGTTCTTGAGTCCCAAAAACGACTAAAGTAAGAATAATTACTAACCATTTGCACCACTAAACCATACACAAAGACGTTTTTGTTGAGCGCATGACATTATATTTCGTTGAAAACTTGAGTAGAGAAATTAATGTGAAGGGCAGTGGGGACCTGTCTTGTTATATATATTCTCACAAAAGAGATGGCCAAAAGGATTGTTAGGTGACCGCAAAGAAGGGGGCAACCTAAAGCAAAGTTACATGACAAAGGTAACACTCATCAATGCTCATTGGGAGTGTTAAAGTTACTAGAAAAAGCTTTGCATTATCATCTTTCGATATGACAAGATAAATCCTCCTACTTTTTTCGTGGAAAAATGCCTTTGTTTTACACCACTAACTTCTTTAGTTCCTATATCAAACTTTTCTTTGCCGTCTTGTCCTTTGAGAATTTTGATAACTTGGACACCACTAAAAGCTATACAAATTAATAATTTTAGCCAATATCTTCTCCAAATCTACTTCTCACAATCATTGTTTCTGTATCTAAAACCTTCCTGTTTATTTTTATTTATTCATTTTAATTAAGCTATCATCTTGTTCTCAAATCCATCATGATTTTACTATTTCGTGGAGTTTGAATCTTCTGTCCAGTATTACTCTGTCTATTTGAATCTTAACCATTCATTTATGCAGAATCCACATAAATAGACACGGTGTTCATATAAATAAATGGCTAAGATTCAATAAACAGAATATAACAAAATAATATTGGACAAAAGATCTTTGCTCCATTTCGTGACCTTCGGTAATACTCGGTGGGATTGAACCTTTACGTTGAGTTCTGACAACATTAATTACCACCACTGGCGAATACAAAACTAGTGTGCAATGTTATGCATCGCCTGATTATACTTGATGTGGAACTTACCTTGAAAGATAGGGTCAATAAGTATACTGCTTTTTTTTGGGAAGAACTGAAAATTAATTTGTCTTAAAATATGAGACATCAATGCATGCAAAAGATTCCTACCCCACAATTTTCCACGCAAAGTCAAAAGGTTGAATCAGCTTTTTTGCTTGATTTTTGGATGTACCTAGCTAGGTCATTCCCAGGTAGTATATTGATTAATGGACAAAATACAGTGAATTTACCTACAAAAAGGGGTCAAGCTAATAGGACCAACTTGCATAACACACTTTGTTCAATCAATCCTCGTCATTTTCCAAACTGACAAATGCAGGTTCATTTAACTGACTTTCCTGGTTATAATTCTGTGTCCTAATTGCTGTTCACAACTGAAGCAAGATTGATTAGAGTTCAAAAGAGAACCGTGCAATATTACTAAAACTATACATGTTAGGAATTTTCAGTTTCGAGAAGCTAGTGCAATTTCAGTAATCTCGACATAAAAATCACTTTAAAACAGATGACAGCAATTTTAATTCTTTTGTGTGATGTTCAGAGATTCAATATCTTCTTTATTTTGCAAGATCCATACCCTATCTAAGCAGTATAATTGTTCAGAACTCATCAGAAGACAGTCAAAATTTTCATTTGTTATGAAAATAAGCTTTAACTTAAAATGGTCCATAGTTCTATTATATTCGAAGTGCTCGGCGTTGGAATGCTCAAATTAGAGACGAACCGTAGGGGAGTGGAACTAATTAAGGTGATAGGGTCGATATCATTCTTCCTCCCTAATTTAGAGGACCTGGATGAGAGCTGCAGCCCTGTTTTCAATTCCATTCGAATTTTTTTCTAATATTTTAAAATTTAGAAAATAAAAAATTTAAAATTTAAAAGATTCGACCGGTATTATGCCGTCATAAAATTGATTAAAAATTAAATAAAATTAAAAATTTTGAAATATGATTGATAGAAATTATCTTTTCCTATTAAATAATCTAAAGTTTAATTAAAAAAAATTATTAAATAAAAATTAATTGATTTATTTTAGTTTATAAAAACTTATTAATTTATTAAAATTAAATGATTAATTAATACATTAATCAATTTTTAATAAAAGAATTATTAAAGTAAATCAAACCAAAAAGTTGAAAAATTGAACCAAAAGGACAGTTTAAATTTTTTACAGTTGAACTGGTTAAACCGATTATATTTTGTAATCATTGGTTTTTTCTTGTACTAAATGATAGTCGTATCTTTTATGGTTGCTTTCCCTTTGTAAGGTGTAAAGTGGGATGTTGTAATTATAATAAAGTAATTGGGAACAACTGAAATTTCCTTTACCTGTCACCCTTTTGTTAAAAAATAAAAATCAGAAAATAGGTAGTAAAGAGAGAAGGGTTACCAAGAACAAGTATGAAAAATGGTGACTGTCCTATAATCGTAAAACTAAGGGAGCGGTTAGTTCGTATGGAGGAATGATAATAGGAATGAGAATAAATATAGTAATATTATTATTATAATTATGATGGTTGGTTAAAAGGAAGGAACGATTACCATTACTATTGATAGTGGTTGTTTTGTAAAAAATATTGAGAAATAAAAATTAATTATATTTTAATTAATTAATTAATTACAATATTTTAATTAATGAATGAATTATATTTTAGTTATATTGTAACTAATTAATTATTTATTTTTAATTAATTATATTGTAATAAATA
>JAOQMQ010000001.1:13846881-13859982 GCA_027563845.1 Erythroxylum subrotundum | reverse complement strand
TTAATTAATTTCAATGTTTTAATTAATGAATGAATTATATTTTAATTAATTAATAATATTATTTTAATTAATTATAATGTAATTAATTTTATTTTAATTAATTAATTTTATTTAATTAATTAGTATTAAAATTATTTTTAAAAAAAGAGTCACTACTAAGGAATGAGTTTCATTCCTCTACTAAATGGAGGGTACGGAGGATTCCCTAAAAATGTGATATCAAACTATTGGCCCTATAATAATAATTAACAACCAACCACTCACTTTTCATTCTTTACCCATCAACCTCTTCTCAAACCCATCAACCAAGCACTTTCTAAATACAGTTAAGGCTGCTTAATTGAAATATAAAAAGGAACGAAATCAAGGATTACTTGTAGTATATTTCCTAAGTCAATTATTACAAGACAAAACAATACAATATTTTCTAATATGGGAATCAACAATCCTTTCCTACTTTGTGAGGGTAAGAGGAGAAATATTAATTGTATGCAACCTTCTTTTTGTATTTTACAAAGATGTTTCGTTAGTAATACGAGAATGTGTATATAACATATATTAAATAATAATACCTCATAAGTGTGTAATGCGACTAGGCACTTGGAAAGAACATCAGAGTGTATGAACTAGCTCTATTACTTACTCTATTAGAATTAGAAACGGTATACCCTTTTAACTAAAATTAAAAGTAATACCTTAAATCACATGGTTTAACGGGGTCGGAATACAAACTTCTGAGACTATTATTATAACTTGTGACAGACAGCAAGTTTCATCTACCTTCAGAACTAATACTTAAAGTTGGGAAATCCGGCGAGTATTGATTCGGGAGGGCAATTAGGAATATTTGTTGCATACATAATCTACACTTAAAATGCATGTTAACGTTGTGTCCCGCATGTTTGATTTCATAAGCTTATAAAAACCAGTTCTCGTTCAATTCCCTTCTGCGAGAGTTTTTGTGCATGACACTCAGTGAGATATTAATTCTACTAGATCGGTAGTGAAAGGAAAGGTTGCAAGCCTAAGATGCCAGATAAGTGGGCTAGCTAGCAGCTATGTGTATGAAATGGTACATTCCCTTGTCTTATAAGCTGGTTTAATCCCACTTAACCTCTTGTTGTCTGAGAGACGTCTGTTTTGTGGTGATCAATGTGTCCTCCTTTTGATTACTGAGTCAGCACCATCTCTGCTTAATTAATGAACCGAAAAGGTAAATTTGACTTTTATATACTAGACTACTAGGACCTTAGGCCCAATTTAGGAGGGCCAATGGATTCATGATTTGCCCAAAAAGAAGAAAAAATGAATACTAATAAAATAATGGGTAAGTTGAATGATGAGAATTATGGGTTCATGAGTTACAATGATTGAATGAATAGTGTAATTAAGGAATTAACCAAACCTAGAAAGTGGAAAAAATAAAGTGGAGTGTGTGTGTGGGTAAGATGTAGAAAATGGGATTAGGATTTTAGGGTTTTGTAAAAGGTGAAGGAAGAAGGCAAAGACCATATGTTTGGATTGGAGTTGAAAGAGAGAAGAGTTTGTGTTGTGTGGGTTAGAAAGGTAAGTATGAGTTGTTGAGGGACAAATGCACACGTTAAAGTTCACACTAAAAACTTCCTTTTCTACTCCAAAGAAAACAAAAGGGCTTTAAAAAGATTTGTAGTAAAAAAGAATCAAATGAGTCCCAAACTCATTTACTTCTTCTATCCTATCTTTCTCTCTTGTTATTTCCTATAACCATTCAAGTGTCATTTTCTCACACATACTTCACATAAAAGAAACAGCCATTCACTTCATACCTTGTCATTTCTTCTCTCTGTCCTCCACTCAACTCAATCTCAAATCTCTGCAACTACTCCCCTTTCAACTTCATCACAACCTATAGACCTCAAAGATCAGGCTCAGAAAATTTAACCTCAAACCAAAGTCACTCCTCATGCTTTTCTCTCCGCAGCTCACTCTTTCTTCTTTCCTGTTGATAATACTTGTACTTCTGTTGCACTAGCATCACAAGAGTAAACTAACATCAGCAAGTTCAAGGAGAAGATAAGGAAGTAGCTAGCAGCATCAGAAAAAGGGTTTCTTTGGTTGCTTAAACATGGATCTTTTCCCTGCACAACCAGATTTATCTCTTCAAATCAGCCCACCGAACAGCAAACCCAAAACAACATGGAGGAGAACAGAAGAAGAAGTGGAATTGGGGTTTTGGAAGAGAGCTTTGGATTCTAGGAACTCCATGTCTTCAATGGCAAAACCTGACACCAACTGCTTTGAGCTCTCTCTATCTAATCCAAGGGTTTTAGACTCCAACTCCAACCATTTACACCTCCTTCAAAATCCCACCGGCTGTAATGGTAACAATTATTTCCATTCCTTCCAACAAAACCAGTACTCACACCATCATCACCAACAAAGCCGCCTCCATAACAACCACCCATTCTTTCAACAGCCACAACAACCACAAGGGTTAAGTCCAGAGCTTGGTTTCTTGAGACCCATCAGAGGGATCCCTGTATACCAAAATCCTCCTACTACTGCTTTTCCGTTCTCTCATCAACAGCCTTTGGATAATACTTATTCTCAAGCTACTTCTTTAGCTAACAGCAACACAAGTGCCAAAAGCTCAAGTCCTTATCAGTCTCAAGGTTTCATGAGATCAAGATTCATGCCCAGGTTTCCTGCTAAACGCACCATGAGAGCACCAAGGATGCGGTGGACTACCACTCTTCATGCTCGCTTTGTTCATGCTGTTGAGCTATTGGGTGGCCATGAAAGTATGCTTCATTTTATTCCTATCTTTTTGACTATAAGCCTTCCAATTTATCTCGACAATTTCCTTGTTCTTCTTCCTCTTGCACTGTTCTTGTTCTTATTCGCTCTTCAATAATAAGGAGGGAGAAGAAAATGAAAACAAATTTGACTCATGCCCTCCTCTTTCTGTTGTTTAGGGGCTACTCCTAAGTCAGTTCTTGAGCTTATGGATGTTAAAGATCTCACTTTAGCTCACGTTAAGTCTCACTTACAGGTATAAACATCATCTTGTCCCAATTCTTTGGAATTCAATATTCTTTGAGTGAATCCTAGCAATGCTTAGACCTTTGCTTTTGTTTTTCTCTTTTGTTTCCCCTGTACTTTCTACCCAAAGTCGATCCCTGTGCTATGGTCTTAAATTCATGCAGCGATAATGGTACTTGCAAGTTAAATTTTCCTTTTAATAGCTTACATTAGAGGTAGGCTTTAATACATAGATTACAAATTCCAATGTTTACTTGCAGAGGGTCTCTCAAATCCTTAGCACTTCTTTTTCTACTAGATCTGATGTTCTGATAGCCATAAACAGCTTTTTGCTTAGAAGAATGAACCAGCCCCAGTAAAAGAATATGTCGAGTGAGTGAGAGAGTGAAAATGAGTATTAATTCAAATCGGGTCTTAGAGTCTACGACTCAGCCACGACAACTTTGCAGCGGTCTATTACTTTTCTTCCTAGAAACAGGAAAAAAAAAAAAGAAAACGTTTTCTTCCTTAACAGTGAATAGAAAAGAAGAGGAAAGATACACAAATACCGAACACCATCATTTCTCAATGATATCTTTCTCAGCATCGGCCTCTCAGATATGGGGTATACAGTCACACTTCCCGCTGACCATGGTTAATCCCTCACAAAGTTTTATACTTTGCACTTCCATGTTTATGTACATATAAGATAAAGATGCATTAATGACGTATAAATGCTTCTGTTCGCAGTTTATATTTATCTCTCACTTAGTCTCACTTGTTACAGTTTGTACTTGCATTGCATTTGACAAATTCTGCAGCATCAGTGAACAGTATATTGGTCTCCTTTTACGGCTAGCTTTATCTTTATCTTCTCCAATTTCTTGGCATTTTCTTAATGCTAATTAGCTACTTGTCCACTTGTTTAATGCATATTTATCTAAAGAAAATATTTTCGCATTTGCAGATGTACAGAACGGTAAAGACCACTGACCGAGCAGCTGCTTCTTCAGGTTCGTGCCATTTTTTCAATTTGTTAGAACGTAACCAATGCATGTTCTTAGTTATATGTTCCTGATAAGAAACTATCTTCATTATATTAATAAGAAAAGATTGTATATCTTTTTTCTTAACCCAGGGCAATCTGATGTATTCGATAATGGATCATCTGGGGATAATTCGGAAGATCTTATGTTTGACATACAAAATCCAAGGAGGTCTGACCAATCAATGCAACAGGGAAGACCAAGTATTCATGAGGACAAGGACTACCGTGGGCTTTGGAGCAACTCTTCAAGGTGAAGAAACTTGTACTACTTTTGCGTGTTTGCACACTGCTTCTTTGTCCTTTTATCTGTCTTCTGTTGGTTACTGCTTTTCCGGAGAATCCAATGGACAATGAAAGAACAAAATATGGAATCTGCAGCAAATAAACACATAACAAACACTCTTTTTCTTATCGTTTTTAATCCCACCGCTTTCTTAGAAACCTGACAAGTAATTGTATCTGGGTATAGACACTTGACCTTCATATATGCACTTTCATTACCTCTTAGTTCAGGAGGAAAGATTTGTGACGTTGATTCTTTTGTTCTTGACTTTCTTTCTGGATATTGTTTCTCAATGCATATATGTGTGTTTATGTACTAAGAAATGCTTTTAACTTTTCGGATTATTACGTCAAAACATGCACAAAAATCCAGAAATTTATGAGAACATACTAGTGTGTAAGTAACCTCTTTTTCTTTCTCTCTCACCATTCGTCACCCACAAACAAACGTAGTTACTAGCAAGAAATCCCGAAAAGAGGAAGAAGGAAATGATTTCCCTGCAATTGTCCTGTCTGTCCAATAAGATTTTGAATACTGAAGTCCCATGATGGAGCAATTATATATATGCTCTTGTGATAGCGTGTACAAAAAAAAAAAGCAGAAAAGAAACAACTGACTCTCGCCTGCCATTCCAATGTATGATGAGAATCCCATTTGACTAAAGAAATAGAAATGGAGATATCTCTTTCCTTTGGATTTCGTGGGCTCAGATAAGAACGGGACCTACACATAGGAAACTTAGTTTCAAAGCTAAACCTCATTATGGTCCCATTTGTGGAAATCTCGGTGCCAAAGATAATATACCCTTTGAAACTTGGTTGTAACCTTTGATATGGTTGATGGGCTATCACATGGGGTGGTGAGACTTAAGAGAGGAGTAAGTCCATCAACTTTATCTATCAAGCTCCTCATTATGCACGAATAATATGTAAAGTAAAAGGGAACTACACAAAAAGACAGTAAAAGATAGCTTTCTTTTCCCATTTTGCTTTATTTCTTCATCCTTTTGCATGGCTTCCACTGATAGCAAATATTATTCTCTCTATCTGTTGGTCGTAGCAGGGAAGCTTGGTTGCATGGGAAACCAACGGATTCTGCTCTAAACCGTCCTTCTCTTGAGGTACCTTCAAATATCAAATCTTTGTTCTCCCAAAAGTATCCTTGGTTTTGGAAGGAAATGGACAAAATTTTCAACATATGTAGCAAATGTTGGAATGGGTTAGGAAAAGCAGATGAGCTATTTTCTTTCTCCTTTTCGGTCATATTTATTGCCAAAGAAAAAAGAAAGGCAAAGGCCTTTCAAAAGCTAGCTAGTTTAGCCTGTTTAGGTCATTCTCAAATTTTAAGGGTCATCATTGTAATTAACGTGGTCCTGAGTAGGATTCTGCTTATGTTACCATGTTAAGTGACCGTTTCATCACAATAACTTAAACTTTTGTGTGAGGTCAACTTAATTAGTTTTATATATTCTCTAACATTATTTGACGTGGAAAGAACTTTTCTTAGATAAGCAATTAAGAAATTTAGAGAACATAAAAAGAACATTGACCATAGCTCAGGTGCAAAACCATAATTATGTAAATATCGTTCAGTATATTGCATAATGTTCTTAGGAGTTGTGCGTCACATGCAGCAGCTAGGGCATACTTTAGCAGGCTTTCAAAATTGTACCCTAGCAAGGTTTCTTTTTTCAGATAAGTATTGTATTATTCCCTGAGTCAAAGTGTCCTTTGATTCCCACTTTCACACACTTCCCTTGTGCTTCCTCTCCCTCTTCATCACATAAATGTAATAATAATATATGAATAACCCTACTTTTGTTTGCTTCCAATAATGATTCCTTACTGCTGTTGCTTTCTTTTTGTTTTGTTTCCCTTCTCCTTTTACCACAGAATGAAATGGATCTAAAGTGCTTGAGCTATGAAAGAATATCAGATGTGAGCTCATCAACCCTCTCAGAGTCGAGCCCCAAGAAGCCTAATCTTGAGTTTACCTTGGGAAGGCCACTTTGATCATTACATATATCTATATATATGATAGTGATTATATATTATTATATATTTACATAGAAGTGCCACTGTGCACTGCTCGTAGTTTTGAAATGACTGTATCTTCTGAAGGGTGCTGGTGACGAGAATCGGGTACTCAGCTAGTCAGCATGAGACAATCAGATAAAAAAAAAAAGAAAGAAAGGAAAGGAAAGGAAAAGAAAAAGAAAAGCAAAGAAAAAAAGAGAGAGAGCTAAAGAAAGACAAGGAGACAAGAAAGACAGAAAGCAAGAAAAGGGGAGAAGAGTGGAAAAAGGCAGGTCCTACCCTATCAAGCCGTGACTGTGAGCATCCAAATCAACAACATAGATGATATTATATTCCTACGTAAATATGAAAGATCTAATTGATTTTGTATGTTACTTCTGTCATATTCTCCAGAGGGAGGAAGATAGAAAGAGAACATTAGAGAGATCAAAGGGACTGCTTTTAAGTTGAACCATCATCTTTAAAGTATGAGGTGATCCTTGGTAATTGTAATGGAGCACTTTTTTACATTCTTATAAAATATTTCCATATTTTTACCAAAGCATGCCTTTTGGGGCTCTATACATCCCCAGCCTTTATCACATGCCTTACACTTTTATGAACAAAAGTTAAAATAAAAGACTTTGAGAATATGAGCTAAGAGAGGGGCCATCCAAGCTCCAATTACAAGTTAGATGAACAATGAGAGAAGTTATGGACATAATAATACAAAACAAAGAGAATCCCCTTTTGTCAATCAAGATTATGTAAATTCTTGCATCCCTTAATTATATTTATATTCCTGTTAAATGTTAAAGTTCTGCATTTTAAAGACTTCCCTTTTTTGTATTCATAGGAAAAGTAAGATTTTTTAAATTAAATATTAAACTTCTACTTAAATAAACATTTTGGTGCATCAAAATTCGTAATTCTATTAATAATGAGAATATTAACCTGATTAAGAATAATAATTTTGTACATATCTAGTTTTAAATTATTTATGTGTTATATATTTAAAGAAAATCAAGGATTCTTAAGATTTAAATGAAATCTATTAAAAATTTACAAATGCTATATATTGTAAACTGAAAAAAAAAAACAAAAGTAGATGTTGAAAATAATGATAAATATGCACTGCTAACGCATCTAAATCAGTCATGTCATAAAAAAGACAACTGAACAAGGATTCAACAAATATTAGAAATATAACAGATTTATAAGAAAGCCACAGAAATAGGGATCTTGGTGACAATGACCGTGTCTACACATTTACGGATATATTGTTCAAAAACTGTTCCACCTCCCAATAAAAATTGTGTTCGTGACCGTGTGATAGTTATAAAGTATGACATAATCACTGATATATATGTTTATATTTTATATTTGTGTTCATTGAGCGTTTATGATGGACAATTCCTTATCGTCGATCCTGTTGTTACTCTGTATGTTCAAGAGAGTTGAGAAAGCGAACCAATAGAGACAAAGGGATCGAATTGGGGAGTGCCCTCATTTCGAGCTCTGATCTTGTTGCGATGCAAGTTGTAACCTTCAAAAACTATGCTTCTAACATGACAGGCTTTTATGTCATTGTAAGAAATTTAGCTGTTGTAATGATTCACTTTATCATTGCACTTTATATTTAGTATGGATAAAGCGCGGAGCTTTACAAAAAGAAGATTGCGCCTTGGTACATGTGAAATTCCCATTTCATGAGATGAGGGGAAGCTTCTCCGAAAGTGAGGGGGAATTTGTTCTAGTAAATATATAAACAAGTGTGCGCGCATGTGAGAAAGCTTGTGAAGCTTGAAGACTGATTAGTTCAATCCTTCACAAGCTATACAGTTTAAAATTGTCAGGTGAGGTGTTGACTTGTTTAAATTTCTTATTAAGATTCAATCTAACATAGAGTACGATTGTGAAGAGAATCATTGATTGTTTCCATAATTAAGCTATCCGTTAGTCCCTCAAAAATTCAAGAATTGAAGCATACCTTTATGATTTAAAGAAAATACTGAATTGACTTGTTGGCCCTTAGTTAGCAGACTAGCTAGATTATATCATAACATGCGACCATGTAAGGCAGAAAATATGGAAGGGGCATTATCAAGAATCCCACAAGTTATACCCTAATAGAATTCAAAGAAAATGATTGAAAGGAGCCTAGGAAAGCTCCAAACAGAAAGAATAGGGAAGAAAAGAACAATTGCTCTCATTGTACAGTAAGATTCCTACTAAATTTTGTTCTCTTGTCGGATGAATGCTCTTTTTTATGGAAAAAAAAAAGGAACCATCCAAGTATTAGAGTGCCATAATGGGCTGGCAATAACGAGAGATGGGGTCTCAAATATCCACTGTCTGGATATGTATCAGTGACTGCACAAACAAAGGTGCGTGAAATACTTCTTTTTTTTTTTGTTTACGAGGTGTTTTAGAAGGGTCTCAATTATGCGGAGACACCTTTAAGTCATCTACACCTAGACTATTCTCCACTCGAGCCAGATAAGTTCCTTGCAAGAGGTAAAACTCTAGCCCCAAGTTTCAAACAATTACATACATGAGGGGGGTTTGAACCCACAACCTCACTTAAGCCAGAAAAGTCTCTTACCAACTCACCTGCACCCTAAGGTTAAGGTGCATGAAATACTGATTGGGCAAGTTCATGAAGGATATGTACTGCCTTACAAGATCGGCCACTGACTTTGTGATTTTAATACTATTAATCTCAACAATGATATACTGTCAAGTCCATCCAAACTATCAATGGCTTTTATGGACAATATTAAATATAACAAATTCTCATTTCTATTTCAATCTAGAAAAGAGATGATGTTTTAAAATATCACTTTTTCATTAAAAAAGGGACAATAATTACTTTCCTAATTCCTTACAATTTTCATTATGTAGATGAATATTACATTGAATGTGTTCTATTAGAAAAGTTTAGCTAGTGCTTGGGAACGAAGGTGATCACAACATGTGTAATTACTAAGATGACTTAAGAATTCATAATCAAATTGTTGCATGATAAAGATCATCCTAAAATTTTACAATCATCTTAATTTGATGGGAAAATGTACTGAAACCTTCTCATGCTTTGATTTTAATATAAATATTTAGTTAATGATTTCCAATTATTAACATAACATTATAATTCAGGGTATTTTCACATTAAATTCTAGTTAGTTATAATCAACCTCCTTATTAATTAGAAATAACGCTGCATACTGCGAGACCTCTCTATACTTTGCTTGTTAGCGGAATTTCTATTAGTATTGTTGTTGTACTAGTTAATTATAATCAACAAAAACATAAAAATATGTTCACGTATAATCTTGATAACATAATCACAGAGATCTTTGGATTAAATTAAAATAGAAAAGCTATCTTTCTGAATATAATTTTTGAAAGAACATAGAAAGTCCCAAGTTTTAATTCAAATTAAAGCAACTAAAGCTAGCTCTTCGTTAACAAAGTTAATGATTGATTGCAATATGATTCGGTTGGATTAATTATGTCATTATAATTGTCAAATGAAATTATTCAACCTAAATAATTAAATATCTAAAAGTCATAAGACTTAAATTTGAATTCTTGTTTATCTAATATTATGATAACATGACCAAAATATATATACACAATCAAGAAAATTTAGATTATGGAGTAAAATTTTAAAATGAATTATCTATTACTTAAAGAATAATTAATTTTTTAATTAATTGATTAATGGATCATCTATTGTTAAAGAACATCTTTTTCTTTTGTACAACAAGAAGAATAAACACTCTACCTTAATTTAAATCATTTAATAGACATTATAAGGCTTTTAGTGAAGAATCTGGAGCACAACAAAAACCCCATTGTTACGAGACTGGGAGTTTACTCGATTGGCAGCTTTTATATGCAGAATAAAAGACAAAGTGAAAATTTATGAAAAGCCATGCCCACACTTTCACAAGAAAAAATATGGTCCAACTGCTTGAATTGTACAATGATGATATTCTTTTTGGTTATAATTATATAATATCCGCTGATATGAAGACAGATCATTCACGTGAGTTTGCTCAGACAAAGAATGTTATGAGCATATATGCAATACCAGGGTTGTTCCTGCTTTCTTTCATTCCTCACCATCACTAGAGGGCTATTCTTTTGACTTTAGAGTTAAATTTTTGTACTTTCCGGCAAATACCTTCCTTTTTTTTTTTTCCTTTTGGCGAATATTTCTCCTTTTTAGAAGAAAAAGGTTTAGAGAAAAGGGAAGTGGTAATTCGAAATAGAGTCTAATTAAAAATAATGAAATTATTGTTTACATATGAAATCGTTGCTTTGTGATTTTGTATAATATTAGAGGTGTTTTGTGGAAAACGTTTTAATCTCATGGAACCTATAAAATATGTAAAATACATAAAAATCTTCAATATTGGTTTATACCCTGTAGCCAATCAATTGATTATAGATTAGTGACATAATTATTTAAAGATATTTTTTATCTTATACATATTTGGATATAGATGACAAAGTCTTTGGGGTAAATATACAATGCAAATAAAATTATGATCAGATCATAATTACGAGATTCATATTGTATCTATGTATTATCTTTAAATTATTCATGGTCATTGTACTATTAAAATTAGACAGTAATATAAAATAAAAGACTACCACACGTTATGTTTTTTCTTGTGAAATGAGTAGTCAATTTTATATACTAAAATATGGTGATACTTAAACAAACGTGTGAGTACTAGTTAGAAAATAAATTCACTAAACTAAACTAAGATGAGAATTCTATTTGAAAATATGTCTATAAAAATTCTCATTGTGAGAATTGTATAAGTAATCATTTGACTTGAGATCACCAAAGTATCTCATATATGACTTGTTATATTTTGATACTACTTATGACCTATTCTATTCAAAATTAGCTCATTCAGTAATCATTATATATAACATGAACTATATGAAGGTGGTCGAGTGATTAATATAAGATTTATCACTTTAAAATAATTAGGAAGAATGTTTCATTATTCTCGACTACTATTGATTCAAGAAATTCTTGAGTAAAGTGGAATAACACTTTAAAAATAGTTTTCAAATGTTATTAACTAAAAATTACTAATGATGGTGAAGTAACATGATTGGGCTAAAATAAAGTATTTATTATACAATGAAAAGATTGGAGTATATAAAAAATGATGCATGGAAAGATTAGTAAAAATCACTTTAATATTCCTAAATATTTAGGTAGTTGTGATGCATTGTTAGACAATAATTTTGATATATGGATATAAATTGTTTAGTTAGAGAACTAAAGATAAATTAAACTAAATATGATTTAGTGTTATAATTTATATTCATTGTTAACATAACCTAGAAACATAATGGGTTACATACAAAAAACAGGTTGAAGAGAGAAAACACATTTTATCAAGTTGGACTTAATTGTAAAGTTTGAGAAATTTTATAATTAAATATGAGATATTCAAAAGATATTGAATTTTATTTGGAGTCAATTTGTATTCTAATTAAAGTTTTATTAAAATTAAAATTTTATTTAATTAAATTACTAAAAAGTTCAAGTTCTATTATAAATAAGCTTTGGCTTCCAAGAAGCTAGTACTTCCTACGGTCCTACCTAACCTTTTCTACAATAGTTGTAGAGTTCTCTCAACACATTCTATAGATATTATTAGAGGCTGGATACTTGTTAGGCTATAATGGTTGAAATGAGCCAATTTTAAAAACTGTTTGAAAAAATGAAAAAATGATCAATCTTTATAATAACGTACGAATTATGATTCATACTTTATTATATTTTATTTGTTAATTATATTATAAAATTTTAAGTGATCTTACCTTTCAAAAAATAAAAAAAAACATATTTATTCTACGGCACGCAAAATTAGATCCTATTCTAATTTTCCAATAATAATAATATCTTCTATTCAAAATAAAAAAGAAAAATGCTTAATTCAATTTCAAATTTCCAAAATTGGAGGAAGAAATGAAACAAGAATTTCTCTTCAAAAATTCATAACCTACAAGATTAATTTTAATTTATTTATAATATAGATAGCTGTCTTATCATAAACTTTATTTTTGTAAATTTTCAATTTTAATAAATTCTTGACATTTGAAAATTAAGTAAAAATTACGTGCAATAATTGAAACATTTGAACTTTTTAAGATTTTTGGCCACCCATCCAAACATAAGCAGAGTCCTTGCAAGAAGAAGGGTATTAATAAATCTTTACCAAAAAAAAGAAAGTGTGATTGTGTGCAACAATTGATGAGCTCAGTTATTACCCTATATTTTCTTGAATTCTACGAACGTATGAAGAGGGTAGAACAGGAGGAAATAGAAGAACAGAGAAGTAGAAGGGATTGTGAGTTTCTAGTTTTCCAGTTGACAATGAAATAGTCCAAGTTTAGTACGAAACAGTCCACTGAAGAGAGTATTCAATTCGGTGTAAAGTAATAGTAGACAAGTCTGTAACTTCTTATTTGTTAACTTCTTTATTTAATGGGATAATAAAATAAAAAGTATTTAATATTTTGATATTTTTTAATTTAGTGTCAAATTAACAACTTACGGCTGTTTGGTTTTACTTTTGTTTTTCTATTGTAATTTTCAGTTTTCAGTTTTTGTTTTTTTAATAAAAACAAAAATATGTTTGGTTGTTAATGTTAATGTAGTTATATTTTTATTACTAATAATAATTACATACTAAATAAAACTTAAAGATAAATTATTT
>JAOQMQ010000001.1:13822465-13843175 GCA_027563845.1 Erythroxylum subrotundum | reverse complement strand
AAATATATATTAGCAAATAAAAATTAGTTTATGCATAATAATTTACTAGTTTAACTATTTTAAATAAATTTTATTAATATTTATTAAAAGAAATATTTCATAAAATAATTTTATTTAATTAGCTTACAAAATTAAATTTTCTATAAGTTTTATGTGTTATGTAATTGTTGTCAATAATAAAATTATAAGCATGTTGATATTAATAGCCATATAAGTTTTTTTATTTTTATTCAAAAATAGAAATTAAAATTAAAAATTAAAAACTACAATAAAAATAAAGAACTCTTAAATTAATTTGCAATACCTAAAGGAAATATTATTTATATGTGATGCAACAAAAACTGACCTTATGGAATTACCTCTTGATTAAAAACAAAATGAGAAAGGAAATACATATACTACAAGAATGAAGAAGCCTCACAAAGCCTAAAGGGCAAAAGGGCATTTAAGGATTTTAATTTTGTAAGGTAACAATTTAAGAGGATTGAGTACAAACTATAAGTGTAGACAGATGAATATTTATATATACAGAGAGAGAGGATGAGTAGATGACTGTAGGCTTTTTCTATCTCTCTAATTCATTCTTGAATAGATGACTGAAGGCTTTTTCTTATCTCTCTAATTCATTCTCAATTATAGGGCAGCGAGATATCGTAGGCCGTACTGTGATTTGCGTGCAGAGGCCCAGCAGTATCATCAGCTACACTGCACTGCCATGCACACAGAATGTCAAAATTATAATAATTACAACATCATTGCACTATCATTCATTCTCGGTCCAAGATCTTTACACGTGTCATTTTCTGGTCTCATCGATTCGGGACATCATGCAGGTCTGCCAGCGATCAGATTTTGCCTCCCGGAGAAAGATGGTGACAAGTAAGGAGTGATAGATGGCTAATAATTAATTCCCTTTTTATAATTTCTTTCTCCATTTTGTAAGTGAAGTTAAACTTCTGAGCTGGTTTCATAAATTAAGCTTTGCAGCGTTTGAGTAGCTCGAGGAACTTTTTGCATGAAAAAAGTCGTGACGATGGACCCCATTTAAGTCATAAATGTGACAGTAGCTACGATGCTATTGCTTTGTATATTTTTTCAATTCTCTCTGCTTCTGCAATTCCTAGGCCTTCTTCTTGAAACCTGCAAGTTGGAGTTTTTCCATGTAGAATTTACTGCATCTTTTACTTACCGTATCATCGTCCTCCAACTCCTTTTCCTTTTTCTGGATAGTCTTGCCTGTTTTCGTTTGTGGAAGCTCAACAGCGATTAAACTGCATAAGATCTTATTCTACAGACCATGATTGTGTTACTAATAGTGCCATGAATGAATCTTGTCATCTTCTAGTTTGAAGAGTAATTTAACGATTTCAGAGAAATTGATCATAAAGTTTCATAGCTAATTTGCGTTTGGTTCGATTCACCAAACATACCATTTTGTACATATAATGTCAGGGGACCTATGCAAGCAGATCAGGACGATTGTTTCTACTGGTAGATGCATTTGATGATCTTATATATATTGTCACATTTTTTCACTTCCAAGTGCAAATCGACGATAATCGTGCATCCTCATGACACACACACGTTTTTTCTTTTCTTTTGTTTTTTGGCGTTTTCAGTATGGAATGGCCATATCCAAAAAGAAATTTTGTTTGTTGTTTTGTGTGAGTATTTAGTAGCTAGGGCATGTTTGTGCCCTTGGAGCACCTTCCGTGGAGACCTCAATATAGACAATTATTTCCCCTGGCACAAGAAATTTACAGGTAAAAGACATCATCAATTAAGCTGACAAGTCAAGAAAAAGAGCAAACAGTGGCCGGTTCTCTACTCGTGAAATTGAGTCCAACGCTTCAAATCTAGCACATTTCTGTATAAATGTGAGATAGCACATCTCTTAAATATGAGCCTCCCAAGTTATCTTCCTAATGCTTGAAAGGGTATTCTTAACACACGTAAACATTGGTATATGCTGAAACCACTTTATAGGTTTGGTCAGGAATAGACCGTATTTTCACGAACTAGGGAAAACTTATTCTACAAGACGCAAAGGCACTGATCATCTGAGTCACGGTTGAAAGACAAAAGTGAGCAATATAGGTGACATGTGCTGGGTTTGTTAGTTTGGTTATCGATGCATGGAGAAAGAAAACATCGCACTTTTTTTTTTTTTTGGACCATTAACCAGAGTAGCAACAGAAATAGTTCAAGCTGGGAATTGATCAGATCTTTTTCTTTTGACTTTTTTTCCTGGAAGGACCTATTCATATTTTAATCATGTTTACTGTAAAGATAGGTAGGAAGTTTCAAATACAAGAATAGAGCCTTCCTTTTCTATTAGAGAAAGTATACGTTTTCCTTTTATTACACATGTTCTTTCCGAATTACCCGCTTATATGTGACAATTAAGACTGTGTTGTGGCTCCTAGGGCTTTCCTTTTAATTGCAACTTTGCCAGACTGCGACTTTTCTGTGTTTTGGTGATTGATCCTTGCTCGTTTTCAGACAAAACACAACTTTCACTAAGTTGTGAAGATGTAAAAAACGAACGTCTCTAGGTAAAAACTTATCGTCAAGTATACCAATTCAACTCTGTTTGGTGATTGATCATTGATTCCTTTCACAACCCTTTATTTCTTTTTGCTTTTACATTTGATATAATTTTCTTGATTCGAGATTTTATTGGAGTAACTAATAAAGTTGTTCTTTTGTGATCATAAAGCTATTTGAAAATTTATTTTTGTATTACTTGAAATAATCAGTAAAGTTGTTCTTTTGTAATCATAAATTTACGTAATTAAATTACAGAAATAGCCTCTTTATAAAAGAATAAAGAAAAAGTTGGGTATATATTTGTTAGAAAGGCCTAACTTATCTCCAAAAGCTAGCTCAAGAGGGGGAGATTTGCACATTATTATAAATTATTGAATGCTCTCATACTTGTCCGATGTGGGATTCCTTACACCCCCCATTCAACTCAGAGTAGAGCTGGACATTTGATGGGTATATTGGACAAAGGGACATAACCGGGCACCGCTCCAAACCATTGAGACAAACATGCTCTAATATTATGTTAGAAAGGTTTAATTCACCCTCAAAAGCTAACTTAAAAGGGAGAGATTTGCACATTATTATAAATTGTTGAATGCTCTCGTACTTGTTCGATGTGAGATTCCTTACAATTTTAACTTTTCTTAAATCTCGTAAAACGGAAAGTCTTATACACCAAAAAGTTGACTTGATTTGACTTAGGTTAGAAAAATGTGTCAAGCAATTGTTTATGCATGGGTGTTCACTCGAGAGACAGCACTGATTATAGTGTAAATATACAAATATTCTAAAGTTGTTGAAACGTAGAGGGGCGTATGGTAAGGCGAGATTCTCGCGGGAGACAGAATAGAAATCATTCTCTCTTACAAATTTCTTACACAAAGTTTAAGAGCAGCAATAGCAACGCAAGGACAAGAGTAATAGTAGAGAAAAGAATTTTAAGTTACAATTTCACTACAAAAACACTTGAAAGTATACTCTCCAGTCTCCAACAAACAGCATATGAGTCCATCATTCACTCACAGGTAAATAGGAAGCTGTCCTTTTTACTCGGCACACGTGTCATCGAGATGTTGACATGTCAAAGTTAAAAGCAATGGATACGGTCAAAGACCGCGTCAGGGCCAATGGGGAGAGGAGAGAGAGAGAGAAATCATTATGCAATCCATTGCTTTATGATTGAACGCCTCGCTGACAGTAATGTCAGTGTAGTGTAGCAGTAGGAGTGATGGCAGCTTTGTCCTTTCACATCCCCTTTCTCTCTCTTTTTTGTTTTCTTTTACATAATTTATCTGTTGCGGGCAGCACGGGCAGTGTGTGGTTGATAGAGACCATTCCTCCCAGTCCTGCCCCTTACTTAGCCAGTCCTGTCTTCGTCTGCCCGGCATTCAAGGCGGGGGAACTTTATTTTTTTTATATTTATTTACTCTAAATTTCGATTACCACTTCACTTTCACAGAGCCAGAACTGCCCTAATGAATGTACGATGGGCTGTCTGCTAAGAATTGCATGACTAAACTAAACTTAAAAGATGCTGATTAGTGAACATCACCCCTGCATCATACATTATGAAAGGACCTAACACTATACGTTTAAGCCCATTGTGAATGGATTTATAAACCCTGCCTGGAGAAAACCAATATCAGGAGAATATTACGGTGGAAGAAAAAGAAAAGGAGCAAAAGGGACTGCTGGAAGTAATAGACAATACTGAGCATAATGGACGGACATTCATGCCGGCATTCAAGAATATTCTGCATGAAAATATATTCACATGATATATATAAATATATATACTCTGAATGGAACAAAAGAAAAGGACAAACGAATTTATTTCAGCTAACATTATTGGTATAAGATAGGATTGTCCATTTGTCATCTCGAGTTTTGAAATGATCTAATGGAAATTAAGGACTCATTATCCAACAAGTTGATTGTACTTTTCATATATTTTCCATTTTGTTGCAAGGATATGTCTCAGCGAGAAAATGGAAAGGTTTCATTACTTTTTGCTAATTTTTGTTAACGATTATATTAAGTTAACCGATACAAGAAGTATATATTTGAGGAAGTGGATCTAAACAACAAAGACTGAAATTTTGTGGCGTTTCCATAAACTTCCAAGAACCTAAGGGGGGGGGTGGGGGGTGGTGTTGATGAGGTTGTCAGAGAAAAACTTTGCTTGTGGTTTCCCAGAAATCTGAAACCGACTCAGAGTTTTTCTTTATGTATCTTTTTTTTATC
This sequence comes from Erythroxylum subrotundum, assembly GCA_027563845.1. Taxonomy (NCBI): domain Eukaryota; kingdom Viridiplantae; phylum Streptophyta; class Magnoliopsida; order Malpighiales; family Erythroxylaceae; genus Erythroxylum; species Erythroxylum subrotundum. Next base: position 13,838,384 of record JAOQMQ010000001.1, on the reverse strand, counting down.
GGGAAGTCAGAGATGAATGATTCATTCATAATTACTAGCTTTTAATGCAGTGGTGATGGCGTGACGTGACATACAGTGAAACATGTTTTCTGTGGTGGGAGACAACAAGGAGAAGAATACTGATTAGGTCACCTGTTGAGACATGTCTTTTGTGGACCACCATTTGCCTGTTCAGTAATTGTCCCTTCAAAATTGACACTTCCGCGAGGAATTGGTAAGTAATTTTAGACAATGGCTGTTGGAACTACTTACGTTTGCAAACCCAAAAGCCCAATCTCCTGTCCTAGAAGACTAACACTTCTATAATTACTTCAACAAATATTCACTTGCTAATGGAGTTTGTATTCTTCTTTTGGGTCTTACCCTCTTCCCAAACCATTGAAGCCTTGAAGCGACTATAGTTTATTTCTATAATTGAGTTGGTATCTAGTTAATATGAAAGGCACAAGATTTTAAATTGTAAAATTGAGGGTGATTGCAATAATTAGAAATTAAGCAAACTCAATTATAGGAAAATACTATCATAATTGTCAAAAGTCACAATAACAATTTCTAATGCAACCATAATTTGAAACCATGAAACTCAAGAGAATGCAATTGAATTAGCCCATCAAATATGGATCTTTAGATTGATACTTCAAAAATATTTGGCCCAACCGCGTATGGCTTAGTTGGGACGAAGAGTTGTTTTATGATCTGTCAGAGTTATGTGGCTCAGTGCAAGCCATAAATGGAAACAAGTAAAGGCCTTCTCATATAAAATTTTGTCTTTTACAACTAAGCCATTATAGACAGCGTTGTTTTTAGAACATTTTGGTCTAATCTTCCATCTCCTCGTTGTAATTAAAGTAGATTGAGAGGCATTAAAAGAAAGGTTGAAATTTTACAAAAATGACAGTTAAATAGTTTATTATGCTGAGAGAATCATCGATCCTTATTTTGGTAAGTGACCAGATCCAAATGAGTCCATATATAATCAGGACATTATATCTCAACACAAAACCTTAAGACAATGGGTTATAAGTCTTATCTTTGTATATTACTCACTTCATCCTTATGTCTCTTTTTGATGTGGGATTACTCTACTTGTGAATTTTCAACCTTGGTATCAAAGTCATCATGATGGAAACTGGAAATAGCTCTATGGTCAAGTTAACGTTTAACAAACTACTTTATTTAGAGGCCCGTGATGAAGGACCTTCTGTATTGCAAGAAACTTTTCAATCCTATTGATGTGGACAAAGGCGTAAAGGATGATGTTCCTTTAAAATATGAGAAGATGTCATACAAAGATTAGGAGAAGATGAAGCGAAAAACTCTGGGCTTGATTCGACAATGGATTGATATCAGTATATTCAACTATATATCTCAAGAAACAGATCCTTTTGAGCTATGAAAAAAAGTTAGGACTCTATAAAAGGAAGACTGCCTACAACAAGGTCTCTCTGATTAAAAGACTTGTAAACTTGAAGTTGAAATATGAAAAAATTGTGTTGGAGCATTTGATTGATTTCTAGGATATAATCAACAAGCTTACAACAATGAATATCATTCTGGAAGATGAGCTTCAAGCCTTGTTCCTGTTGAGCTCGCTACCAGATAGCTGGGAGATGCTGGAAGAGACATCATCACTTACATGGTCATCTATGTGATTGTGTATAATGCAGAAAACCTATTTTAAGATATAAATGAGGAAAAGACATAGTTGGAGCATAAAGTGGTGTTCAAAACACCAGAAAGTGAACATAAACAAAGAGAGAACAAGTAGTCTAGGATTCTCATCTTTTTTTATTGTTTTTTGGGAATGGTTTGAGAGCCTGTTGATTGACATACCAACTTTAGGTTTCAATTGTAAAACTTTGTGAGACATCTTGTAGGGTGAGATATTAAAATTTGTAAATCCTTATTTAAGATTAGTGGACTTTCTTGTCGGTTTAGCCAATGATTTTTCCTTTACATTAGAGGGTTTTCAACTACATCTTATTCTTTGCTTCTTTATTAAGTTTTCATTCTCATACTAATATTTTCTAATTAAATTTGAAAAGCTTGTTGTAGTTTCTCTTTGATTGTTCTTTTAGAGAGTTGTGCTTTTATCTCTCAACAATTATTATGTTAGTAGTTCAATATACTATTGTTCATTTTCTCAGTTTAGCTAGGAGTAGTTATGATTATTAGTAAGGAGTTGTAGCTCTCACTTTAGTTTAGCTAGTTTTGAAGGAGGTTTCGTAACTAATAGAAGTAACCAACATATAAACACCTGTAATTTTGTTCTCTTCTATTATAAGATGAGAATCAATTCTTATTGTAGCAAAACTTTTTGATTATATCATATCAACGCAAACAGTTCTTGTAATTTTTTGATAGCTAAGTATTTATTGAGCAAGGTATGTAAATGTGTAAATATAGCAACTATATTTTATGTATCTTTGATTAATAGATATCCCCAGACCTTGAGTGTCAGCGAGATTATTATTGGGAGTTGTTGTTGTTATTGTTATTGTTGTTGATAGATATGAAATATTCTGATAGACATGAGGTATTCTAAGACTATTTTTAGGAGATGGTTTAATGAGTAGGAGACTTTATTCACCCATATGTATATATCCTTCTTTCAGGGCAATGAGAACAACATAGAAAATTCTCTACAAATTTTACCGTTTTATGGTATCAGAGTCATGTACACTTTTGAACTTGAAATTAACCCTAAAGACCTAAGATCCAGAAATAGCAATGGCAGACGATGAAGAACCACTAAAGAATGATCCGGTTAAAAAGAAAATTCACTTTATGACTTGACTTCGAATGAAAACCTAGGGAATGTGATCACACAAGTACAGTTGCTAATAGAGAACTATGACGAATGAATTTGTACCTTGTAGACCTCATTGTTGGCATAAAAAATGGGATTTGTAGATGGAACCATCAACAAACTGGAAGAAGGTTCCTCTGATTTGGAGGACTGGTGGATGGTTTAGTTTATACTAGTGTCGTAGATTTGAATCACCATGAACTAACTTTGCTTTTAACCATATCATATATGGAGAATGCAAAAGATCTCTTGTAAGGAATCAAGGAGCAATTTTTTGAATCTAATGGACCTCAAATTCAACAATTGAAATCTAATTTGGCTAAGTGTAAGTAGCATAGTATGACCATGGTAGCATATTATGGAAGGATAAAGGCATTATGGGATGGGATAGAAAATTATGAGTAAATTCTGATATGCACTTATAGAGAATGCAAGTGTAATGTTGGAGCACAGTCAGAAAAAACGTCGGGAAGAAGAAAGAGTGCATCAATTCCTTATATGTAACACCCACATACCCCCTGGGAGAATATGCAGATGCTACACATAACATCACCTAAAACATATCATACCAACAATTCCAAGCGTTCTCAGAAACTCAAGCACCATACATTATATTACATTTCATTATGTTTTAAACATACTATATAGATTGTAGTGACATAACACAAAACATATTACATGCCTTGAAATGGTTTCTTCCTGTTTATAAATATTACAAACCATATATGCAAAATACAAACTGTCTCATCATATTGAATACAAGTCAGTAACATCAACAAACTGAACATTATTCACAACAAAACACACTTTTCATTGGCTACTGCGATTGTCTTTGTCCTAGTCTTTATACCCTTCTACCTAAACCTATACGAGGCAAATCCACTGTGCTAAGTATATAGCTTTGTGGGGAATAACTAAACAGGATACATAATGAAAACTGTCTCTAAACATTCACATATTCAAAAGCAATCCAAATATCAGAATTCAAACTCAATGTATTTCAGAACTGAATATAATTTATCAATATAGAATATTTCTCATGTTGAAGCAAATCATTTAAGTCTCATGTCAGAATGTACAAATGTCAGAACTAAATATCATAATAGGGTATAAACCCTTCATGTTAGAACATGATTTGAACCAGAATAGAATTTGTTTATATCAAAACTAAACATGTATCAAAATACAAAACAAGTTAGACTACTAATCTGTTTTACAGAAGTGGGTAACGGGACTAATACAAGAGATACCGTGATCGGTATCACAGAACAAGAGAGACTTATGCCTCAATAACAGGAGACACCGAAGTGTCACTAACAGGAGACACCGAAGTGTTAATAACAGAAGACACTGAAGTGTCACAGGAGCAGCTGCAGACCCTTCTAGGCATACCTATTTACCCACAACTAGGACTTAACAGTTTTAAAACAAAACAGGTTCATTTCAGAATTCTCATATGAGGAACATACTGCAAAACATACAACTTTGTTCAACTTGACATATTCATAGATTTCCAAACAAACTAACATGTCATACAATATCCAAACTCTCATTCATTCATATAACATCTCCAAAATTCCAGACCTGAACATTTGGTAAACAACAATTCATTCTTAATGAATTCAGATGAAAGTGAAACTATGAAGAGCAATGTGTGAGGAGTTCGTTGTCCAAATTTTAAGTCAATTGGAGATCTGGAGAAGAAGTTATGATCAAAAGAGTGAAGGGTGTTCAAAGCTGTCAAAATAGTAGGATACCTCCATTGTCACGATGATTCTCCTTTGTCAATATCGTGCTTGTGTATAATTGTGCAACCCCTTAATGACCCCTTTCAACCACGACCATGCACTACCTTTTATTCAAACTTCATTCTAGCTCTTCCCAAAATAGACTTTCGGGGTCAATTTTGCATGGTCATTTTGATAATGATAATGAAAGATTTAGGCAAAACATTCTTCTAAAAAATTGTTCTTTATGTCTTAAGTTTATAATGACACCAATTTTATGCAATTTGGTTCAGTATTTTGAAAGTTATACCAAAATACTACAGACTGTTCTCAAACAGTGACAGAATCCAGAAACTCAACTCCAAGTCAAATTTTGAAACTCTTAGTAACAGAAATAAAATTGTATTCCTTCATGAAAGTTGTAGATATATTTATCTAGTTTATTATTAATTTAAAATCATCTCATTTGGATACCTACAGGTCAAGATATGGATAAAATACCGATACTTGTCCAGTGGAACTACTCTTTCTAACCAGTATACATCATGTATCAAGTTTCTAATCTCAATTCTTTCTTAATTCAGTACACATTTTTTTCACTTCAAACATCAAACAATACATGTTATAACAGGATGCCAAGTTTATAATTCTCTTACCTCACTAAACTTTAAATTCAACCCCAAGAATTCAACTAAACCAAGCTTCCAAACAACCAGCACATACCTAAGTTTAATATGCAACTTTCAGCCTTAACATAACAATAGTACAAAAAATTAGTATAACCTTTTTCTAGATTTTGTAGCTTACCAAAATTCAAGCGATGACAATCCAAAGTCCAACAAAAATTCCAGAAGTTAGAGAGAAAATGGGAGTTTCGGTGGAGAGAAGTAAGTAAGGTGAAGAATGGAAAAAGCTAGACTAACTCCAGCAGAAACTTGCTTCATCACCAGCTAGGTGTCACTAGTTTAACATGCCACGTAACACCAAGGCATGAAGCTCATTTTCCCACCATTTAAGCTGCCATTTGTAACACTTTAATTAAGCCACTTTTCCTTTTATTATGTTGCCAAATGTCACACATTAAATGATGCCAAATATTGACATTAGCTATGCCAAATGTCACTAATTCTTAGGCTTAGTCATTCTAATTTTCATGTACCAACTTAACTTGTCACTTGATAATTTTCCTAGTCCAAATATACATTTAAATACCTCAGTCCTCTAATGGTATCAATTAATTCCAATTTACTAACTATAGTCTATCAATACTAAAATTCAAGTCATATGCCTTTCACATTCAAATCATAGCACAATTTTAACTCCTATCTCACATGTACTTTCATGAACATGTATCATTTCAACTAGGGTATATTTTGGAGCCTTACATTATAGGGATGGATGATGAACTTTATATGACTGCTCGATTCACTTTACTTGATGTTTGTCCCTCACCAATGATAAACATATTCTACTTGGCCTTAATTCAGAAGGAGATGATGAAGACCATATCTCATGCAAAGGAAGAACAAGGGGAGGTCATTGGACTCGAGATTCAGATGAACACCAAGATAAAAGGACATAAAGAGATGAAGGTCAAGTTGATGATTTATACTTACTGCGACTGTGTTAGTCATGATGTAGGAAATTATGTTTAGCATATTAGCTATCCTAACAAGTGGTGTCACTTTCCTCGAGGCATAGGAAGAACTGGTGGCAAAGGTAAAGGGCTACCACAGTAGCAGCGAAATGGACAAAGTGCTGGACGCATACTAAGTAGAATAATGTGTGCTAATGCTGCTCAGATCTCGATAAGAGGTGTTGGTGGCTTAGGGATGTCTATCACAAAAGATAACAAAGTGGGTCTTGGCCTGAGAAATGAATAGTGGCAGACCTTAATTAAGATGTTGAACTATCATGAGAGTAATACAAGTAAGAGGATGATTGGTAAGCATAAAAAAATTCCATGGATAATTAACACAAAGGCATTAAATTATATGACCAATAACTTGAATTATTTATCTGACTTCCATGAAGTATTTGAATGCCTTATTGGACTTTTGTGTGGACATCATACAACTGCTACTAAAGAGGGATCTGTAAAGCTTGAGAATGACCTTTTAGGCAACGTTTAAATTGTAATTTAATCTCTGTATCACAGTTGATAAATGAGAATGTCCTTTTAGGCAGTGTTTAAATTGTAATTTAAGGCAGTGATTCTTGGAAGGGGAATTAAGGTATGCTATTGTTTTCCTTTTTCTATATCACAGTTGATAGATGAGTCCAATTGCACTGTCTAATTCACTAACAACTTGTAAGTTATATAGGATCGCACTTTGATGATGCTAATTAGTTTCGATGAACAAAAGGATGGGCTCCGTTGATAAACAATTAATAGACTATGCTTTTATGTCCAAATTTAGTGTGTTTTGCTTGTTATTTAAGAGTTTTATGTTAGTTTTGGTACTAACTTTGTTTCTAGTGTGTTTTCAGGTCTTAATTGCTTTAATGAATCAAAAGGAGAAGTAGTTGGGTTTAAATCAGGGCAGAAAATGAAAGAATTGAAGCTATTTTAAAGGTATACACCCGTGTGAAGTTGTACAAAATTATGTAAGCAACATACATGACAGTGTAAGGGACCATGTAAGTGATTGTGAACTTGTAAAGCTTTGAAGATGTTGTTTTTGCCCGTGTGAAGAAACACACTCATGTATGTAACATACACGACTATGTAAGCTCTTGGAAAGGTGTAAATTCATAATTTTGAGGTGATTTTTTAGATACATGATCACTCATAGTGCATGACTAACTGTGTATATTCCAATACAGTGTAAAAGGAAATTATGAAAAGGAAATGAGAGGGAGACAATTAGAGTTAGAGTTAGAGACAAAATTTAGAGTTGGAGTTGCAATTCTAAATCCGAGATGAAGAAATCATGAAGATTACTTCAAAAGATTAGATGGGAAGCAGAAGGCGATTTCATTACAGAAAAGGGATATATGTCAAGGATTCTTTTTTTAATTATTCTTTTAAAATTTTGATGTTTGTTTCATTTTCTATATTCAGAAACTAAGTTTGTACAGTGCCCAAGTATGATAAACCTTAAGTTAGGATTGATACTATAATTTGATCTTTTATGTAGTACAATTTGATTGATTGATTCATTGTGATTCAATTATACATTTTTATTCTTGAATTAATTTATCTTGGATATTAGTTCAATATATGCTTTCATATGATAAAGATTAAGAAATCTTTTTGCATAAATATATCTACCATAATTGGAAGGAGTTACATGTAAACCTAAAGATAGGTCCACCTAAACCCTTTGGATTAAGGTCAAACTCAAAAGTGAAATTTACGAATTGAGTAATGCAATCTTAGGGTTATTAACTAGAAAAAAGTTTTTGTTCATCTGATGATTAGTTGTTAATAGTTTTGAGAAAGATATTAACCTAATATAGGAATTTTCACGGTCCAATGATTAATAATTGAACCGCATCATAAAGGGTTGTTACTTTAGAAATATTAGGAGGATTGATTAACTAGGTACTAGTTATTTGATATTGATTAATCATTATGTTATAAACATCCTGTTTTATTATTATGTTAAATTTTAGTTCAGTTTACTTTTTACTTAAATCATCATCTTATTTGTTGGCTAGATAATATAAAAGAGGTTATTACTAGTACATGTAGTTCTCATAGGATTTCGTACTTGTCAGTGCTAGCTACAGTTACATCGTACACTTACAGTTTGAAACAAATAGAATAGCACACATCAAGTTTTTGGCGCTATTGTGAAGGATTAGAATATTAGGAACACCTAATTTTTGTTAATATAACCATATTACTTACTTTATTTCTTTATGCTTTTGATTTTAATTTGTTTAATTATTTTATTAAATCTTTGGTTTTCTCACTTCTACAGATCTTTGGGTTAGTTTATGAGTCGAGGAAATCCATAGTTATTGAAGATTCAGAAATTGAGATGACAACTTGTAGAAATCTTTGAACGATGCCGCTAAGAGAGTTTGACTTAGATCGACAGATAGAGAACTTGGAAGGTCATATTGAAATTGAAGGATGATAAACCATTATAGACCAACAAAGGACTATGTTGACAATGCTAAGCTAGACTTGAATGGGACGAAGTCCAGCATTGTGAGACTTACTGTTATCATCAACAACTTTGAAATTAAATTGAACATTATTCAAATGGTGCAGTAGCATGTCTAGTTTAACGAGGTTCGAGATGAGGATCCAAATGTGCAGACTAACAATTTCTTAAAAATTTGTGACACATTTGTGGTCAATGATGTCACTGACAGCCCAATTAGACTTAGGATATTTCTATTTTATTGAGAAATCAAGTGAAGCAATGGCTAAATTCTCTGACAAGGGGATCTATCACTATATATAACCAAATGATAGAGAAGTTTCTTCTGAATTATTTCCTACTAGCTAAGACTGCTAAACTGAGGGATATCTCCTGCTATGTTCAGATCAATTCAAAGACTCTATATGATACATAAGAGAGATTTAAGGAGATGTTAAGGAAGTGCACATATCATGGTTTACGATCAAGGATGCCGATTCAAACCTTTTATAATGGGCTTAACCAAAAAACTCTACAAATAATTGATGTAGCAGCTAGGGAAACATTGAATAACGAGACACCAAAATTAGCTTAGAACCTCATTGAAGACACGGCGATGAATAACTAACAGTGGTGTTCTTCTCGAGTGAAACCTAGCAAGTCAGTATGAGTATATGATGTAGATGCGGTTACGTCATTGTTAATCCAGGTTGAAACTTTAAGTAGGAATATTGTTGGATTGATGATGAATCCTCAGTTATTCCAAATGATGCAATTTGAGGTGAACGATGTAGGACATATGGGTTAAAAATGTCAACCACTACATCCTGATCATATGGATTATATGAGGAATGCTTTTAGACCCTAAAATAATCCCTATAGTAATACATATAATCTTGGATGGAGAAATCACCCAAATTTCTCTTGGGGGAATAAATGACAGCCAAGAAATAACCCTCAACTAAGATTTTAGCAACACCTACCTCAAGAAAAGAAGTTGAGCTTGGAAGACTTCATGTCCACAATTCTTCAAAATTCAAAAGAAAGATTTCAAGCAAGGGAAGAGGTCTTTGGTTGAAATCAAGAGGCTTCTATACGTAACTTGGAAACTTGGATCGGTTAACTTACAAGGTTAAAAACAACAAAAGTGTTTGCCTAGTGCCACCTAGAGAAATCCTAAAGAATGTGTGATGAAAATCAACCTTAGGAGTAAAAAAGAGTTGAAAAAGGATAATAAAACTCAAGATTAGAAAAAGAGTGACACCAAGAGTCAAGAGAAAGCTGAAGGTGGAAAGCGCATTCTAAAAGCCAATTTCAGCCTGCCATCCCTTATCTTGCTAAAGTCAAGAAATACCTCATAGATGAGCAGTTTGATAAGTTCCTTAAACTATTTAAACAACTTCATATTAACTTAGCCTTTGTTGAAGCTCTTGCAAAGATGCCGAAGTATTCAAAATTCTTGAAGGAGTTACTTGCAAACAAGAGGAAGTTGGAGAAATAGATGTCCATGATGTTAAGTGGTCATGTTCACCAATTCTTCAAAGCAAGCTACCAAAGAAGCTTAAAGATCCAAGGAGTTTTACTATTCCTTGTCAAATTGGTAGCTTAAAAATAGAAAAGACTAGGGTCAGTTTTAATATTATGCCTTATTATTATTTTTTTAAAGTTAGGGTTAGGTGAAACAAAAACTACTAGGATGAAGGTGAAACAAAACTACTAGGATGAGTTTATAATTAACAGACACATCAGTATAGTATACTAGAGGTATTATTGAGGATATATTTGTTAGAGTTGACAATAATATTTTCTTAGTTAATTGTTTGATTATTGACATAAAGGAGGATATAGAAGTACCTTTAGTTCAAGGTAAACCCTTTTTAGCCAGTATTAATATTAGTGAGGGCGAGCTAGTGCTTAAGTTGGAGATGAAGAGGTCATATTTAAAATGTTTGATGTCATGAAATATTCCTTTGAACTTGTTGATGTTGATTATATTAGTGATGTATTTGATTATTCAGTTTCAGAAGTTTTGTAAGAATATTTTGTTAAAGGTCAGCCGAAGCTGCTTTTAGTCTACGGTAAAAAAAAAGATAAGAAATACGGCATAAGGAAAAAGTAGGTATCGTGTTGCATCTATTGCTTTTGAATGATTTATTAAATTTTCTATATGTTGTTACAAGAATTGTGTGATGATTTATAAAAGTGATTTCTTTTGAAAAGACTCTGAAAAGGATTTTTCTCTTTGAAAAGATACATGTTTAAGAAATCATGTTTTTGAAAATAGTTTCCAAGATATACATACATCAAGTATATGAAAAAGCAAGTTTACAAGAAGTGCCATTTTGGGCAACAAGCTTACAAGATTTTGAAATATATCTGTTATGTGGGTTTGTGGTAGTCCCTCAAGAATCGTCACGTGCATGTTGACCCAAGTTAAAGGCTTCTCCTGCCTGCCTGCTAGTGGCATGAAGCTCCCTTAAGGACTCCCTCAAGTTTACGGCTACACAGAACCACTATGTGGAAATGTGTGGTACGTCATATTTTTGGACTTACCCAAACCATTCTGATGTGCTTATATGCTCATGTTATGTTAACAAGTTTTATGCATTCATGTTTTGTAATTTGAGATTTTGACTACATGATGAGAATTTTTAGAAACATGTGTTTTTATGAACCATATGCAAATTTTCTATGACAACTGAACATTTTAATTAGTTTTTGCTTATTTTACCGTTATAAACTGTTACCCACGAGCTGTCAAGCTCACCCCCTTTCTGTCCCCTCTTCAGGTAATAGTTACGAGATCAAGTGATCAAGAGCTTAAGGGAACTCCGATAAATTTGTTAATTGTATTTTTGTAATAAGCCAATGGTGTGGCTTTTGATATGTAAATAAAGTTTTTCAAACTCTGTTGCTTTAAGAAATGAAATGATAGATTGAAGTAGTTTAGTTAGGTATGTATGTTTACATTGTTTCCCTCGGAATGTGGTTAAGTTGAAGTAAAAAGTTGGTTTTGATGTTTGATTGTCATGGGCACGCCACCCTTGTGGAATGATGCTTAATAAGGGTTCATGGAAAGAACCCTATATGATAATACGCTCAGTTTCATGATTTCGCAGGAGTTGGATTTCAAAAACAAGCTGGATCCAACATTTATGGTATCAGAACAAGAGTCGGGTTTCGAAAACGAGATTTGAAATTTGTGGTATCAGAGCAAGAGTTGGGTTCCGGAAATGAGATCCAACACAAAGTCAACTTAAGACAATGCAACTCTTAAGGCGGAAGGAGTCAACTTAAGACGAAGTAAAGTCAACTTAAGACGATGCAACTCTTAAGGCAGAAAGAGTCAACTTAAGATGATACATTCCTATAGACGGTATGACGTCATCACAGACAAAGTGACGTCATATCAGACGATACACCCTTACAGATGATGCATCCTTATAGACAATACATTCTTACAAACGATATGACGTCATCACAGACAAAGTGACGTCATATCAGATGATACGCCCTTACAGACGATATATTCTTACAGATGATATGACGTCATCATAAATGAAGTGACGTCATATCAGACGATACGCCCTTATAGACGATGCATCCTTAGAGAAGATATGACGTCATCACAGACGAAGTGACGTCATATCAGACGATACAACTTGATACTTCTAAACATCTCCCCTTCTAAGGACCATAACTTTTGAACATCTGGGTCAAAAGCTTCCTACGATATACTATAGGAAAACTAAAAGAAAGACCTATAACTTTCCAGAAGGCACATTTGCCTATTTCTACCTAGATTAATCCAGATCTTTCCCTGGAGTCCAAACACTAACTTTTTTTGCCTTATACAAACTAAACAATGAAGTGTATAAACTTGAAAGAAAATCATGAGCCAAGTGCAAATCTTATTCCATTAACATCAAAAGGTAAGAGTTTTTACAAAGCTTTAAAGGGCATTTCAAGCCACAATTACATTAAGGTTTCAAAATCCCCAAACTACAAAAATTTCATAAATCATGAGTTGCTCAAAATGCAACTAAAGCCTTGCTTTATAGAATTTACTTCAAATACAAAATATTTCAAAAGTGGAGTGATGCCTTGGCTATTTCCTACTCGATCTTTAGCTCCTCACCTGCTTATGGGGAGGAAAATGGGGGTGAGCTTACAACTCGTGGGTAATAATTTTATAACCAGTAACAAGCAAAAAATCATTGAAATAATCATTTCAGTCTTAAATATTTTACATAATGCAAAACATGCATGCATCATTCTTATCATAATCATAAGCACATAAACATATCAAAATAGTTTGGGTGGATCCAAAAACAGAACGTACCACGCATTTCCACATGAGGGTTTTGCATAGTCGTGAACTTATGGGAGTCCATGAAGGAGCTCCATGCCACTAGTAGGCAGGCGGGAGAAGCCTTTTTGTCAAAGTACACTTGACTTAACTTAGGGGACCACCACAAACCCACATAACATGTATTTCATGACTTACAAAACTTATTGCCCAACAAGGCACATTTCGGAAGCTTGTTTTCTTGAGCTTGACACCTTTTCAAAATTATTTTCATGAACCAAACAAAATTTACATGTATAAATATACAACACATTTTCAATGCATTCCACGAACAATAAATGCACATTTTTGAAGTAGTTGAAACTCATTTATTTCCATTCCTTGAAAGAAACTTTAATGGCTTATTACTTAATTATAAAAGTGAAACCCACCTTGACTTCCTTGCTTAATAACTTGGCTTAAGGATGTCTTTCCTCTTGCTCCTCTTGCCTCACTTGATTTCCTTAAACAATAACCAAAAATTCACTCAATAGGGTTTTCAAATGAAAATCCCACAAAGCACAAAAACTAAAATTGGTTCTAAAATACCTAAACCCATACATTTCCTAAGCTTCATGAACCAAAACCCTTCCAAAATTCAAAGCATTAAAATGTTCTTACCTTAAACCTTCATCAAATGAAGAGGTGTTTGGTTCAAAAGAAAGCTCTTATTTTCCTACCTTTTTTCCTTCTTGGACACTCTCAAAATCTTCCTTTAAAACTAAGAAAAATCAAAACCTAGCTTGCTCTTCTTCTTTCTCTCTTTTCTTTTCTCTCCAATGACACTTTCTCTCTTTTTTCTCTTCAATTTCGGTTTTGCTTCTTCTTCAATGCAAGAAAACCTTGTCTTCTTCCTTCTATACCCTTAATGAATCTCAAATGTCCAATTTACCTCTCCTTATAAGCTTATGTTCTTTCATCCTTAAGTGACTTGCCTAAAATGCCCTTTTATGCTATACACTCTTAACACTTTAATTTAACTAACCCATGTCATAAAGTCTTACTCACATTGACATAATTAATCACTCCAAAAGTAATTAATCTATCAAGACCTCAAAATAAATTTAAATCATGCTTATTCATCAAGATTTTTTTTTTGAAAATATAAATTTGAATGATACATGGTCTGCCAGTCCTAGGTAACAATACCATACACAATGAAGCCCTACCAGCCACTTTAAACGCAACAAAACGACAAAGCATAAGAGCTTAAAGAAACAATCAAAACAGCTGCGCTTTAGTAAACGGGTATGAATTCCAATTATGGCAAAACAAAACGTAGCTTTCGCGACTCACCCAAAAGCTTCTCGATTAGGGAAGACAGGGGGATGGGGGGGGGATGATGCTGCTGGCTCTCTCGCGAGCTCCTTCTTCTATCGCACACTAAGAAATGTTCCAATGGTAAGTCCTATTGTGTGTAAGACCTCGAGGCTGGAGATACAACTCAGAGTTGACGTCGTATGGTGATTTTGCAGATATGTCAGGGGGAGGATGATTGGACAAGAGGTGCTGTGGGATCACGTTGAGGTAAGAAGTACTCTCCTGTTTGATTATTTCTGCCGAAACCTGCTCCATAGATTAAGTTGGTGGTCTGAGATGATATAGAAACTTTACTACCTGCTCGGGTACTAAACTCTCCAGGTGAGAGCTATTCCCCTACTACATCTGGAGTGCAACTGAGTTGTAATCACTTGTTCTTTGATGCTTATTATGATAAGCTCTAGAGTAGAAGATAGGGGAGTTGTCTTTTGCTGGAACCTTCGTTGGTTTCTTTCCTTCCAAATTTCGTGAGAGCAAGTAGCCACTGAAATGAGGATCATTGCTTTGTCAAATTGAGAGACAGATAGGTGGGGCAACTCCAGTAGTAACTCATGGAGTCTGTTCGGCTGTTGGATTTTAGTACTTAATCCAAGGATCTTTGTCTCGATTTCTTTAGAGTAGTCACACTTAAAAAACATATGATCCCTAGTCTCTTCCTTTAGATTACAAAGAATGCACATCCTTGAATAGTTTAGGAATTGAAGCCTGTCCATAGTACTGAGTCTATTCAACATAACCAGCCATAGCAGGAAACTATTTTTAGGTCTCAGAAACTTGTTCCAAACCATAGAATACCATTCTACTCGATTCAATGTCCCCACCATCAATCTCTTGGCTTCCTACATTGTGATTTCTGAAACTGGAATCCCCTGCCATAAATAAGTGTCCTTTTCTCCAGGCCTTCGGATCTGTGGGATGGATAATAATCTGATTTCATCCATGGATAGTAACCATCTTCCTTCTGCTTAGATTTCCTTAAGCTTGGTATTCCTAGGAAATCTTTTCAGTAAGTTTCCTGCTATTGGATTGTGGATCAATGCACCTTGTCCAGTCCAATTATCATGCCACAGAAATGATCTTTCCCCATCTCCAACTCGACAGGAAATATGTTGTTGTACATCCTCCCTCATTTTCAGAAGTTGATTGAAGAACCAAGTATAATTGTTTTTGGAAGTTAAAGCCCATAAACTCCTCTCTTTCAGTATGTAAACATGAATCCATCTTATCCACATAGATTTTTTATCACTGAATATTCTCCAAATCCTTTTAGTCATGAGTAGGTGGTTCTTTTTGGTAATTGACTCCAGCCCAGTCCCCCTTCTATTTTGGGTTGACAAATACTCTTTCAATTGACCTTTGCTTTCCTGTGTTCACCACTTCTATTCCCCCATAGAAATTTCTTCATCATTCTTTCAATAGTTTTGATAATTCCTTTGGAGAGAAAGAGATAGGAGCACCAGTAATTGTGCATTGAAGAAATGACTGATTTTAATAGCTGAAGTTTCCCGCCATAAGAGAGAGCTTTATTTGTCCATGAACCCAATCTTTTCTGTATTTTTTCAATTAGTGGGAAGCATTCACAAAACCTGAGTCTTCTAGAAGAGATTGGAATACCTAA
>JAOQMQ010000001.1:13793973-13807823 GCA_027563845.1 Erythroxylum subrotundum | reverse complement strand
GATATATTCATCAAAGAGCACACTTGTCATCCAAGCTCTTTTGTTGGCACGGTAGTGACAATTCAAGCTATTCATGTCGACATTCTTGAAGCAACGTAGCTTTGCATATTTTCCAATAATCCATGAAGGGATTTTTTTTCAGAGCCATCCTCATTGCAACAAATAACAACTGTTAGCCTTTCTTTGTCTTGTTTTATTCCTTCAAGTTGCTTCGTAGCAAGAAAATGATCAGCTTGTAACCTGTAAAACAAACCAATTTCATCTATATTAAAAACATCTTTCATAGGGAACTTATCTATTTTTTCTCCTATAGACTCCAATTGCTTCTCCATGTCTTGTATATCAACCGAACCACTCTCTCCGAAACGATGAAATGACTTGATACTGTATCGTAACTTGAATTTCTCAAGCCAACCTTGAGAAAACTTGTGCTCAGAATCTTGTTGAGGGTATAGAAGTTTCATTGTATCTCTTGCCTTCTCCAAAATTAGCTCTCCGGTCATATTCACACGATCTTGGTACTGGAGAAACTACTCATAAACAACCTTCTCCATATATGAAAATTTTGCTGATTTGTGCCGCTTGATATCCCTTCCTTTGTTTAGGTTGGCCGAAAGATACTCAGTCGATCGTTTGAGTGTGTTTGAGATTGTACCTTGACTAACTTTCAAATGAAACTTTTCTTCAAGCCACAACTGCAATCTTTTTGAGTACATGTCAAATGATCTCTCTTGTACTCACATAATTCTTTGCGTATTTGATCCGTCATTGTTGATTTCGTGATACCTTTTAGATGAGAAGCCATTGTTGGGTGTGGTTTCAAGAAAATTTTTATCTTGTTTATAAAATATTTTCCATCTCCATCATACGTACATATGTACATTGAATGTTTTTAGTAAAAATACAATGAATAATACTTAATTATTAAGAAACAATGAATATTATTTATTAGTTTTCATTAATATTATGTACAATGAGTATATGTTTTATATTCATTCAATTAATATGAAACATGAATTTTTCTAAGATACAATACTTTTTGAAGTAATCAAAATTTAACTTCAATCAATTACAAAAATCTCTTTAAATTAATAAATATTAATTTATCGGTTAATTAATACCTCTATAAAATAATAAATATCATGATCCCAACAATATTAATTTATACAGGTTTTACTGTATAGAGTAAATAAACAAAGGATATATATGTATATATATTCAGGGTATTGATTACATAGAAAGATTATATCCCATTAATAGGATGGCAACAATAAAGCTCTTCTTTCAGTTATAACAACTGAAAACTAGGATTTGGAATATTACGATGTCAATAATGTCTTCTTAAGTGGTTAAGAAGCAACGTTAAGTACATTACAAAAGATGTCCAAATTTTCTTAAACTATTCTATAATTTCTAATTTGCAGGTGTTAGATACATCAGACTTATATGTGGATATTCTTAGTCGACTGTGAGGCTCAAACCGAAGCCTTCAGAAGGCCTCAATTCACAAGGTACAATTTTTTAACTGAAATATATCAATTAGTTATCCATTCCAGAAATTGAGAAATTTTAACCGACAACAAAACCCTGATTTGATGCGACTGATTTGGTTCTCACCAAATTAGGCTCATTAAAGGTTGACCAGCATAGATAGCCAAAACCACAAAGGAACGAAACAAGTCATGTGAGATGTAACAACTTGATGCCTAAATTGTTTCAACCATTGGCATCGTCTTGAGACATAAAGGACCTACGCAATTATGAATTAACTTAACACCTTTGGCAGAGATATGTTTGAACATTAAATAGTTGTCCTGATTTGAGCTAGACACCAAAATTCTGACCAGATCTTATATAGAAATGTAGAGATATTACCAATTTTCGTACTAGGTAGTCATACCTTCTTCAAAAAGAAATATGCAATTCTTGTGATTTGTTACGTAGCCTAACAGCCTTATGTTAGGCTACATAACAAAGGTTTCCTTCTTTCCCCATTTTCTCTTGAGATTAATTGGATGAAAAAATGAAGTCGTATTTCACAGTGGAACACTTTAGAAATCGACTGAGAACACTTGCAAAAGCACATGCAGCAAAAAGAAATGCGATTTGGATCATAATGTTCAGGTTTGTAAAATTGCCGAACATGACATTTAGATTCAGGTTATTTATGAACAATTCAGGTTACCTTACCATGAACACCCCTACATGCAGCAAAAAGAAATGCAATTTGGATCATAATGCTTTCCCAACACGCGAGGGAAAGTTCAATGTTTTTTGGGGCTCATTAATACCATCAATTATCAGATTGAGAAGTGCAAACAAACATAGATGGCGGGTAGAAAAGGGCATTTCTTAAGGGTCGCTCTTGATATCCGATACCCAACAGAAAAATAAGTATTCAACCTCAAAAGTTAAATGATATGTAATAGCTGCAAGGAGAGAAAAGGCATCTCTCTAATTTATTCGAGTAGTCCATTAGCTACGAAAAGAATAAAGAACCTAACAGGAAGCAGCAAACTTGTCCTTGAGTAAGAAAACAAATTTACAAGGAAGTTACTCTAACCAAATTTTCTATTTTCAGCCTCTCTCCTGCCCAAGGGCAGTGCCTCAATTCGAAGCCCGCCCAAAGAATAAAAATTTGACCTAAACTTGGTTAACACCTGCTGCTGCTGCTGCTCCCAAAATCAATCTTTTGGACATTCAGTCCGTATTGTTACTTGTTAGAACCCCATTAGAGAAAAGAGTTGGCAAAATCAAGCTCTAAATTATCCTCCAAATACAGGGCCCACGGGTCTACTTGTCAGTTAATCTAACCTGCTCTCTCTAGTGAAGGGCCTTTGACTTTAAGGCGTTTTGGTCCAATCTCTATAGGAGGTGGCTCCCTCACAGTCCTTCCCAGTTCATGGTGGAAGTTATCCGTTCTCTGTTCTCGCTGTCTATTCAGCTTGCCCTCATCGGTCAACCTTTTTATCTTAATAGAGATGGGATTTGTCCTTCCCTTGGGAAACCTGTCCCTGAAAGCACTATCTGCAGCTTCTTTATGGTCTGAAGTGGATGTAAGCCCGCAATTTGATTCATCATTCCTGCAGAATTCTGACGGCAAAGTTTGGCCACACCTTCCGCCAAGTTGAAGCTTCTTCAACCGTTTAAGTCCCTATGTAACAAAATGAAACAGGGTGTAATTTAAAATCAGTAAATTGTAAAATATTCAAGTTAAAGAACGTAAAAGAAGCAAGGCTGGCAACCGAAAGCAACTTTTCCTTCACAGATTGAAGCACAATTCTAGAGATCAATCAAGTTAGACAACCATCAACAACTACACACCTCCTGTTTTTCCATGGCTCCAACAAATTTATTATGCATGACATCTTTACTTCAAGAAAACTGCTTTCAACCACATTATAACAAACGACTGGATCTCAAGTTCTCAACACTTTAAGAAGATTTAAGAGTTTAATGTGTATCAGGATGCTCAAGAGATATTGCAATTCAAGCTTACACTGCAGTTCATGTTACGCATACTAAATAGGGAAAAAATAAAGGATTAGCACGAACTCACCCTTTTAACATGATTATAGATTGCAGATAATAAAAATTTGTATGCTTCCAACAAAAACTATATGCCTAATTATAAAAAAAAAAAAAAAAAAACTATTAGCCTACTTTGAACCTTGACTTTGGGTTTTAAGATGTTTTCAGCCAAGTAAAATTGGTGAACAAAATGTCTTAATCTATGCAAACATACCATCATTGAAACCAAAAGACTACTTTCAACTTATGAAATAGTAAACTGTCATAAAAATACAATTTTATGCTCCAGATCTTCATATTGATGATCCAACGATAATTGCACCGTCAATTGCTATGGACACTAACCAATTTATAAGGTAACAGTAACTGCTTTAACCGGTGAGACAAATTAAACAAAGCTGTAAATGCAACTATAATGACAGTAGTAAAGTGATTATTGAATGAAACAGTTTTTGTAAAGAGAAAATGCTCTCTTTCAGAGCATTTGCTCAACAAAGGTGAACAGCATTTCTCCTTCTGACTGGTACCAGAACTTCTTTCGTTGTTATAATTGTTTGAAGCCGGATAAACAAGAAGCTTGTCCCCATAAAACGGTAAAATATAGCATCCATAAGACCCCTTAAAATGCCGTACAAACACAACTGATTAGAAAGAGAATAGAAGAAAGAAGTTCCCAGCATTACCAACTTCTCCAAGTGGTTTCAGATTGAAAATGTCTTGGGTTCATTTTCAGGATTATCGGGAGAAAGGAAACAGATATCCGAATTTCACGAAGCAACGAGATGTTCTTTTCAAGAAGGAAGTCTCATATGGACAGTGAATTACAAGTACAATCCCAACAAAAGGAGTTAATGCACAGAATGGAGTTCACTGTACTAAGCCTTACCATGTGTTCCCTAGGCTTTGAAGATGCATAATTCACCACTCTCCTTTCCACTTTCACAGAAGGCCGTCGCTTAACCCGAAATATCTCTGAATCAGAATCATCACTTTGCTGATCTACAAAGGGTCTAACATCCAATCCAGCAACATCAGCTTGCTGGGTACTTGGACCTGCTTCATGTGATACAGACAAAATTGTCGAGTCCTTTTTGCTGTCAGACACTCCTGAAAACCCTTTACAGCCAAAATTCCCTACACTAAAGTCTGCCTGCCTCTTCACCTGCCAAAGATATAACCAGCAAACAAAAGAATAGAAATTCTTAATTAACTGCAAAATCAGAAACTGTTTTCTTTCAATACATTATTGAAGTAGAACATATATTCCAGAATGACAAGAAACGTAAAATCATAATTGAAAATAACAAAGCTCAATCTTACATTGTTGCCTGCTGAAAAGCTTTCAACTGTATCTCCACAGAAGCAGAGAGAAGATGCAGCAGAAGAAGCAGAAGGCTCTGAAATTTCAGGTCTAAGATTTTCAATGCCATCTGTGCATGTAGAATGGCTAAGCTCTTGCGTGCCGTATTGTGTTGTGGCAGCAATCTGAGCAGTAAACTCAAAGTTGATATCACAATAAGGGAAGTATCCATCTAGAACATTCTGAAAGGTATTTGATGATGGATATAAATACAACTGATCACCACTTTTTGCTTGCCTTCGTATTTCCTCAGAAATTTCATTTTCCATCTCAAACTTCCTAGCTGCGGCTTCCATTTCCCGAATATCATCTCTCAAAAAAAGTGTATGATTCCTCCCACATGAGAAGTCAAGTGAATTAACATCTGGATAGTAAAACAAGGTATCATAAGGAATCAAGAAGATGAACCACATTATCATCAATATGCTTGTCTATAGAAGGAATATAACAAACAATACCATGGCGAAGGCACACTGGATGCAGATAACAATTGCAATTAATGAAAGCCACATAACAGTCCCTTTTGCATAAGGTGCAAAGAATAGTGCCATAGGGATTTGACGTAAGGCCAGTGCATGCCCTGGATTTCATAAGAAGCCAGCGTGCAAGATGCTGGAAACGCATCAATTTCACAAAAGCAACCTTGATGGAATGATAAGAGACCAAATCTGCAGAAGAATAGTCTAAATCTTCAAGTTCCAGACTAGTATTTAGGAATATAGCTTCTTTGCAGAGAAGTTCTTCGTGAGGAAGTAGAGGAATCCTATTGAGAAGAGCATAACGTTGACTAGCTACAGCGCCCAGAGGAAACCAATCACCAATAGCAAAGTTCACAGCCTCACCACAATTGAAACCTAGGGATTCATAAACGATAAGCGTGATTATTGTGCTTCTAGGTTCTAAAAGCAAAAGGATAATATTTTTCAATTTTCTTCCAGTTTAGCTTTTATTCTATAAGCATTTGATTGTTTAGCACCTAAAACAACATACCATGGCTAAATCCAGCATGATATGCTCTAGGGAAGGTTATTATGAATTCTCCAGGTTTTTGCACAGCTTTGTAGACTGGAATATCATGTTCTAATAGAACATTTGGAGGAAAAAAAGTTGTCTTTCCCAAAAGAATATCGAACGCTCCATCTTCTCCATCAGTTGACAAAATATCATCATTATATACATGTTCCCTGACAACCTTTTCAAATTTTAAAGCTGCATGACCAGGAACTCCATACCATGTTTTTGATGCTCCGCAGTGATGGTAATTGATACTGCACAAAAGAAGTATGTGAACCATAACATTTTGAATCATAGTTTTTCACAATCTTACACGATCAATGAGGCAACATAAGACAGACCTATATAAATAGTGATCCTCAACATGCCAAGCAAACAAACTGAACAGCATTCCAATGTAAAGCATGGGATCGGTTACTCCCTGAAAGAATTGCATGGAAGTCAATGAGGATTGATAATCAGAAGAAAAGCTATTATGAAAGAAATATTTTGTTTTCTAGTTACCGGAATAGCTGTTTCAAGAAGCCGTAGAATGGACTTTGGCAGCTGAGAAAGTTTCTGAAATCACAAAGAGTGATCAAATTGCTACTTAATTTATGTGTAGCATTCTGAACATTAAACAGAAAATTTGACTCAAAACAATAAACTTCCCTTTGTTCGTGAGAATTTATTAATTGTAAGAAGTTCAATCTATGCCCAGGAAAGTGAAATGAATATGATGAAAACAGAGAACAAGAGAGACATCTTAAATGAAGAAATAGACATTGGATTCTAATAAAAGGGCAACCATAACATAGAAACAATTTACTAAGATTTTCACTTCCTGTAGTGCCTTACAGGGGAAAACATCTCCAGTCCACAATGCAACCCCTAGGATTCCAGCATGTGCCAGCAACATACCCACCAGAACAAGTTGTGCCCCTTAGCAACAAATCCCCCAAACCTAGCTCAACTAGGCACAACTTGGACCACAAAAAAAATCTTTGTGCAGCACATGGTTTTGATAAATATTGAGGTATTAAATAATGGGATGCCCAAACCCCATCCCCTGGCACATTCTTCCAAACTCTTCCAATATCCCATTACTTTGCTATGCTATTTATAATTTCACATGAAAGCATCTCTCATCTCAAATGGTCAATCGGTCATCTTCCAAGGGATTTTAAATGCACCGACATAAACCCACAGAAAAATAAACCAATTCCCTTTATCACACACCATGCAGTTTCACTCTTTCCTAGAATGTTTCCACCATTCCATCATGTCACACAATTGGAATTACATAAGAAACCTGTATCAGAATGAAATTTTGAAATTAGAAAAGCAGGAGCAAGCCAAGACCTTTAAGTTCCATTTGCTATTTCCAAGTGGATCACTGGGAGAAGATGAAAACGCACTACCATCAACATCACATGCATATTCAACTGTTTCTGTCTTTCCACAAGCAATTTCATGCCAAAACTCTTTTTCCAAGTATGTTGCAGGAAGACAACTGGCACTACAATATCTACGAGCGAAAACTTTGTTTGCCATTTTCTCGAAATCACGAAATGTATAAGTTCTGAAAAGATATGCTCCAATTATAAAGCAGATAGAACATGATATTATGAAGAGGCAGTTCACTGTATAAGAACACTAACCTTCCACTCATGAAAAATGTAGCTCTGTCATCAGTATCCCATTCAGCAAGACGAAGAGGTTGTACTCTGGTTGTGAACTTAAATCCTGCTTTCTCCTTCATCAATACAACCCCAGCAGGAACAGAAGCACTCAGGGGAGAGACAATTTTGCATATGCCTTTGGAATCAAAATCAGTGATAGTAGGTTACAATTGCTTCGTTTTGGAAGAATACTTGCAACTGCAAAGTTATTGCTAGCATAATTTTCTGTTATAAGAAATGTTCAACACATAGAAGAAGCATTACCATATTTTGAGGCTTCTGGTGCTATTTTCTGTAAGAATACTAATGGATCCTCGAACTCTTCCTTTGTTGGTTGGTATATAGGGCAGTCTGGAACTTTCTCAGTCCATTCCAAATCACTTATATTGAATTTATCCCCCTTCCACTTCGAAATGGAATCCTTCCCTCTTGATGCACTACTTGATCGATAAAATGAATCAGTAGTACCTTGTAACCTAACACCACATGATGCTGCAGTCCTTAAAGCCTCCCCTCCACTTCTACTCATCATGTTAGTGGTGTTTACCGCCTCTGACATACACTCTGATTTCAATCGTTCAAGCCTCCTATGTTTCAAATATTCCAAACCATTTCTAGCCTCTCTGGACAAACAAACTCTTCCTTCCACCTGGTTAAGACCATAGTCATACAACATATTTTGATCATGAATGAACTGTAGATACAAAAGCAGGTTCAAAGCACAAACTAAGTAGAAAATAATTCAATTATCCTCCACATAAAATAATTGATTGATTAGTAAAATCTAGTCAGGAAAATGAGTCTCAGATTATATTATACTGCAAGCCACCAGTTGATTAACATTACTAAAAGTTAAAAGATGGCAACTATCTTCCAGCAAGATTTACAGTAGGAAAACATTTGCCAACGTATCTGCGCATCATGTTTCTAATGCATGTATGTCCACATTGAGTCATTTCACACTCAGATTTCAAGATCTTATAGAAACGGCTCAGCTACACATATTGAACGAGGGAAAGATTGAACATATGTACTCAAAACGCTCCAGTCAAAATACCAAAACAAGGCAGAGTTGCAAGCCATGAAACATATAACGTCTTGGAAGTTAATAGCCTGAAATTTTAGTTCTACTGTGTTTATTTAAATAAGAGCTTCCAGACACAAGAATTTCAATTTCTAAATAATCCACGGTGGGTTAGAATCGATGACCGTATTATGTACGAGACACCTAAACGCAGCCATAGGAATAGGAAAAGGTTTTTAAGACCGCTCAGACCTAAAATTTGAAAACTATATTAACTTTTGACTGATCCCATAGAGTAGGCGCTCAATCCTATCACCCACCGCCTTGGGTCTTCAAACAGAGGACCAATATTCGTTTGGACATCTGTACCAGCAGTAATCTTTTACCAAGTCAATCAGATATGACTACATGGGGTTAATCCTTTTATCACCATAACCAAGTCCAGCAAAGAGTGTTTACTGGACCCCAAAGTTGAATTGAGAGTCAAAGAATCACAAAATCTATGCATGTATTTCAAACACAAAAGTAGAATTTGACCCAACTGGGTCCATGACCATTTCAACCATCTAGAGTTTACGACGATGATTTTTCAACACCGACTGAATCTTATCCAGTATCCACAAAATGAAATGAACATAATAATCAGCCTTTAAAATTCAAGGAACATCGGCGCTGATTTTTGCTGCCTCCAATAAAACTAAATTAACCAAAATGAAAAATAAAATCGATTATCATAGCCTCATCTTCGCATGAAATGCAACACAAAGGGGAACTACGATTTCGTGAAACTTCTTCACCAAATTAAAACACGAATGCCTATAAAAAGACAAAAGGAAAATAAAAAGAACGACGTAGCTCTTGATAGAACGTGCAACAGGAAATTTCACAGGTAAAATAACCAGAAATAGAAAATGAAACTAATTAAAACGAATTTCTCGAAAGAGATATGCGAGAAATAGGTAATAGTTCCACAAATAGCACAAGCCTTCGCAAACAAAACAATGTCTAAGATCTGAACACTAAAACAAAATCTGTAATCATTGAACAAAATAATCCAAAAGTGGTTACAATATTTTTTTAAAAGATAAGGAAATACAAAAATACACAAAACATTCAACCCACATGCACATATATGCGCACAGACGGTCTGCTCACCATTTCATCCCGTAAATGCTTTCTATACGTCTGCGATTTTCCACAAAGCGTCAGGAAACAAAACCCGAACCCAAAAGATCCGGAACCCGAAATCCGAACCCTAGGTCACGATCTTCTCCAGTAAAACTTCAAAGCAATGCATTACACAGGAACCAAGCGGCCCACATTCTCCGAAAACGCCCGAAACACGAAAAGAAACTGGCGACAGGGGAGATCCGAAATCGTCCTCGAGCCGGGTTACGAAAACGGAGCCGAAGAAATCTACGGAGCCTCAATTCGAAGAAAATGAGGACTTTTCAGACGGGATAAGGATGTCAGTCGCCGGAACTATGAACGGTTTCCGGCGAAGCGAGGGAGTTTTCCGGTGGAAGGTAGAGAGAGAAGAGGGAGAAAAAAGAGAAATAGAAAAGTAAGAGGACGACTTAGAAAACCGGAAAAGGGTTAAACGAGGATGATTTATAGTTTTATAATGCAAAACAAAAAAAGGGAAAAGAATATAGTGATTTTTTTAATTATCAAATATTACGAGAAAATGAGTTAAGTGAAAACTAAAATGAATAAGAGAGGTGTTGTGTGAAGAAAAGTGGTGGTTGTTAAGTAGTTCAACCAAACGCCCTCGCCGGCCAAAACGCTTTTTATTTTGTTCACGCTCGCGTTTCGCTTCTTTTGCACGCTTTTCCGTTTTCAGCGGTTTTACTATTTTGCCCCCGTTTGTTACACTTAATTTCTGAGAAGATACCTTAATCAAGTGAAATCTATTTGATACGACTATATTAATTATTTCTGGTCAGCAAAAGGGGATCGGATTCTTTCGAAACTTTGGAAGGAGTTACGGTATTTCTGTAAGGGCATTTCGGTCAATCGATATGACGGTGTCATTGAAGTCTTATGGTCTCTATTGGGTCAGAGAACTCGAGAAGCAAGATGGGTGGAGCCTGGGATGCAATTATCACGTGCATTAGTGAACCGTATCCCGGTTCATGAAGCGAGCAAATCCAACCGTACCTGGAATGATCAGGAGACCAACGCGGAAGATCTGAAATCAACGCCACGCGTAGCTTTTCCTACATCCGGTCGACTTTTCACAGAATCATTTAGAAAGACATTCCTGTGCTTGTGTGGTGTGGCATTCAGCGCTCAAAACTCAAGGGTACAATAGACATTTAAGATTGGCTTCGGTAAACTAGCGTACAACTAACCCTGGAATGCTGACCTAGTGTGACACTAAAGTCGACGCTAACTCGACACGTGGAGTGATCTTGGTAAGGTAGAGTTCACGTGGCGGACAGACAATCACTGGGTCTTATACAGATTCTGTGCTTCACGGTCACGGACGCATACCTCACCCGTCCCCCCAGCCCTTTGTATCATTTTTATTTTTATCGTCGTTAGTTTTCTCTTTTTAATTACAATTTTTAATATATTTCAATATTAAAAAAATGAACATTATAATTTAGTAATTAAATATTTTAATTTAATATACAAATTCATTTAAATAAAGGAATTAAAAATTTATGAAACGGAGACTAACGGAAGGGGAGAAAAGTAAAAGTAAGTGTGGGGAAGGAGGTTCCTCTCTCTAAAGGAGATTGGCTGGAGCAATTGTTTTGAGGGAGGTTGATGTAATGATTAGTACCTGCAGAGTCAGCGAAACCGAGGGCTTTTGTAATTGGTTGGAGAAGTTTTCATTCGCTATTGTGACGGCTCGGCTTTTACACGGGTCAACGTTGTCTCCTTAGTCTCCAGCCAGCTTATTGGCTCGGCTTTCCTTTTTCTTTTCTTTTATAATCATTTTCATATCTCCTTCCTTGATTAGCCTTCATTAACCCTAGAAGCCTTGTTTTGGAAAATTCCCCTGACTACCTGGAGCATCGTCGTATTTGCATCCACGTGCGTTTTTACACCACTAATGAAGGAAAGAACAATAATTAGAGCACACCTTCACCTTTCCCTGACGCCCCCTTTAGGCTTTTGTAAAAGGTTTCACTCGTTTTGGTAATTAATTCCCTTTTCTCAAAAAATTAAAAAGAGAACGTCTGCGTACAAAGTCTCCTGCCCAAGAATTATGATAATATTATATTGAGATCGTAATAAATACTTAAATGTTTTAGAAGTATATCGTCACTTGAATTTCATAATCACATAATTAACAATGTAAAATACAAAATATATAATATTAGGACAAGCTGTACAATGATTCTTATGGATAAGTGGCTAAATAAAGTTTGGTCAAATTCTTGCTCTTCTTGGTACCGCAACAAAAGTAATGCCATGGGGACACTACATTACCAAAGAAAACAAAATACATGCTCAAAGGACTCCTCATTACTTGCTTATATAAGGGACCACTCTCTCTGCAAAGCCGCAGCTTTTGTCTTCACAAGACAAGAAAGGAAGGTCCGGTACAGAGGTGCTTTAGGAAAAAGGATTTTTTAATTTTTTATAATGATAAAATATGTCAAAATTTTTATTTAAAATAGTATAATTATCATCAATACCTTAAAATACAACGTCAAAACTACTCAATTGACGTACCAAGACGGACAACTTTGCTTCAAAAGTTTTCTTCCAAATTTTCTCTCCCACCAAACAACGTTAAAGTCGTGGGAGGTTAGGGTCGTTTACAGGTTACAGAATTTAGTTAATGTAGGCGTTGGATTTCCGGTGGTGCATCATTTATCACCATACGCCCCAGCAGGCAGAAACGGATAGAACCAAAAAGAGAAGGTTTCTAAGCGAAACCAACTTCATTAAATATTGAGAGCCCAGCAAAACTTAATGGTCACACTCCGGAATTTGATGAGTACACGACATTTATGACTTATCAATTTTTAGAAAACCCAATTGGTCGATTAAATATGAAAATTGGGCTTTATGTATTGAAGGATACCCACACGTTAGCATGTCTTAAGGATCAGGTTTCGTACATAAAATAAGACCAGAACATGGCTAAGCATTGCCACGAGGATACGGATGTTTACATCTCCTTTCTTTTTCAGTGTAAGAAAATATGAATGTCGTCGATGCAAGTTGGGCACATGTATCGTTGACCGGGTTAAATGTGAACTGTGTATACCTTTCCACAACTTGAAAGAACAAGACAATTTATTAAGTCACCTGTCCTAAATTAAAAAAAAGGCCTAACATATAAGCCCCCGGTGGATTCAACCCAAAGCCGACATTTCGAATTACACCGGACTTTACTCGTGTAAAATTGCACGAACTTGATTAATATATTAAGAATCTGATTATTATATATGATTTTATTTTATAAACTTTTGTATAATTAATCGAATGATACAAAAATAGAATACACACATATTTATTATAATGTATATTTTATTTCAAATAATAAAATTATATTTTATACGTTTGAATTATAAGAATATTTGTTTGTTTTGTAAAGAAGAAATTTAATATAGATTTTAATTTCAAAAAATGTTTTAATTAAAATAAATTTTCCATTTTGTTGAGAGACTTTGTTGGGTAATGAAAATATTACTAATTATTATAATTATTTTATTAAAATGTCTTGTTTATTATTAAAATGATATATTATATATTGTTTTATATGCTTTTAAACATTATATATCCTTAAAAATTAAAATTACCTATATATTTTAATGTAAGTATATGTTAATTGTAATATATCTTAAAATTGATAACATTCTAACATTTTTAATTTCCCAAACGCTTGATATTTTTTTATTAAATTAAGTTATAATATCTATGCGTATACTTATCAAAATTATACATAATTAGCTCTACGTTTAGTTATATAGCCGATTTTGTAATGAATATTATTCCAAATTTACTTGAATCGGACAAGAAAAGGAAGGCAAGTAATTAAACACTTCAATCACGAAGCCTCTTTTTTTTTTTTGAAACTGAAAGTATTTACTTAGATAAATCTGCATCACACGGTTGAGTGTCTAAAACCCGACAGCAAGTCCCAACTGAGCCTACTGAGATATCTAGTAGCTACTTTTGATAACAAATGAGTTACCATATTTATATGCCTTGGAATCTGGTTCAGCCAGATTTTGCTGAGGCTGGATGTCGTTGTTTGGATCCATGATTTTGAATAGCTTCGGCTGGAGAACAC
>JAOQMQ010000001.1:13740496-13756254 GCA_027563845.1 Erythroxylum subrotundum | reverse complement strand
ATGAAAGGAAGTTATCAAGATGAGTAATGTTGAATCATGCATTAATGATCAATTATCAATTGGTCAACACAAGTGACGAATCATAACATACTCACCTTGTTATCATAATAATAGTAGTTGCAATGCCTGATAAGAATTTTTAAGATCGCAACTTCTTTTATCTATATCATATTCTTTTATCATTATAATTCTTGTTTAAAATAGCAAAGTCATATTCATAATTTAGAAAGGCAAACTCCCTTCAAATTCTTCAATTTCATATGTAGAATTTAATCATTTTAGTAGGCAGTGGAAAAGGGACTAAATATTGGTATTGAAGGATATGAATTGTATGAGCTTTAAAGGAAAAAATTCATGATAATTAAAAAGGACATTAATTAAGGCAAACTTTGCCCTAAACCTTTAAAATGATACAGATGTTCTCCCAACTTCCTAATATGCTCTTATTAATGATCCCCTGAATGTGTATAAGCTAGAATTTAAAATGAATACATAAACTAACAACAATAAGGCCTTGGATATACAAACCTCTTAGATCATACAGAAATCCAGAATCATGTAGCATAAAGATGGGGATGGTAGTACCAAATTCTTTCACTCCACCTTACTTATTCCCTATCAAAATAGAACACTAAAATCCTATAAGAACTTTCATCGAACAGTTTATAGACAACCAAAATTCAACCCAAACTAACAACAAAAATAGTATCTTTTTTTCATTCTTCACCAACATTAACACATTGAAACAACCATTCAATCATTAACAGCCAAAATTTTTTAACTTAAACAACTCAACAACTCACCCTAGCTAAAACCGACCATTAACATAGAAAACAATGAAACAAGAAAAAATAACCGAGAACATAAAAGCACGAATCACTTACCTCGACTACAATTGCAAGGCGATGATGGAGGAGAAAACAAAGAGAACAAGATGAAAGTAGATGCACGGACGAGGAGAAGAGAAAAAAATCAAATAGAGGAGAGAGGAAAGGCTGAGAGAATTTTGGGGGTGGGGGAGGGGGTCTATGTTCATTTAATTTCACATTTTGTTCAACAAACAACATCGTCTCAACTAAATGTTTTTCAGGCCGACACATTTGGTGACGAATTCACAATTAGTCACCAAATGTTAATGGTCTATTGAAGATTTGGTGACCAATTCACAAAATCGTTGCCCCTTATATGAACGCGATGTCATTTCGCTTAATTCGTTTACATGCCCTTCCATTTTGCGACGATAACACAATTCGTTGCGAAATGTTCAACATTTGGATACCAAATTCCGAAAGTGTCGCCAATGCTATTCAACATTTATAGATTTTTAATTTTTGCTAAATTTTTTTAAAATATCATAAACATAAATTAATATAGAAAATATATATAATAAATACAATTTTGTGAGACCGCATAAAATTATGAAATCATATATATTAAAAAAGAATAATAAAAAGTATAAATGACATTTTTGTTAACTAAATTTTTTTTTACACTTATACAATCATTGTCATTAAGAAAATAAAATGAAACTAGACAAATAAAAACAAATTAAAGAAAACATGCGAAAATTGATAAAAGTGAGAAATTCGGTAAGGACCTGGTTCTTTGGTTCAATCTCGGCCTACACCCTAATTAATACATTTTCTTTACATTCTTAATTTTCTTAATTGATTAAGTCTTTATATAAGGTATTCCTATTACAAATAACAAAATGAAAATTTTCTCTTTTACACTTATATATGCAATTGTTCTTGATTTGCTTCATTTTTTGGAATTACTAATCTTTAATTTTAATTTGGTAGATAAACAAAATAAAATTTGGAAATTTTTAAAAAGCTATATCTTTCGTTTTTATGAAATTTCATTTTTACCAAATTCATCACTAACATGACAACATATACCCTTTAACCCTTAATCTACCATTAAGCTTTTTATTTGTATAAAAAGATACATTTAAATTAAATACCCTTAGGTATTTGCCACAAATTCAGTTTAGTCGCAGAAGACCATTTTCGCGACCAACCACCACACTTAGAATTTTCACATCGTCACCTAAAATAGTTTTTGCGAAGAAGACGTGTGAGTCACAGAATATCGGTTTCAGCGACTAGCTTCCACACTTAGTCACAAATGGTTGACCATTTGCTACCAAATATCCACATCGTCGCCAAAACCTAAGCAAATTCTTTACTTTCTAAATAATTAACAAATTAACATCTAAATTAGTTTCTTAATTATTTAAGTGTTTTATTTAATTTGAAAAGTGGTTTTCTTTTAATATCAGAAAATAGACTATTGTGTTACAAAATAGTAATTTCTAAAGATGTGTTAGAAATAGTTTTCTAATTATATTAGAATGTCTTGTTAAATTTTTAAATATTAGTTTTTCAAATTTCATATAATTAAATAGTATAATTTTCTGAAAATTGTAAGTCAACTATACTTTATTTGAAGGGTGAACAAATTAATTTCGAAATAGTTTTCAATTGAATAATTTAATTTTTAATTCAAATTATGTTTTCTTTGGAATAGGAATATAATTTATAAAAAATTATTTATGAATCAATGGGCTTTGGCGACGAACCATATATTAGTCGCTATATCTGACGTTTGTCAACCAAATACAATAGATCGCAGCAAATTAATTAATACTACTTCCAAACAACTATAGTAAATGAGAAACGACATCGTTTACCTAAACAAGAAAAACGGTGTCGTTTTGTATTAGGTTTTCAATGACAACTACAATAAAAGGCTACTCTATTCCCATTCAAGTCGTCATCATTTCTCAAAATCCTCTCTTCTGTTTGGGTTCTGTATTGTGATGGGTTCTGTATTGTGGTCATCATCGTCGAAGAACCATTATTAACTGAATTGGTGTTATTCTTTTGTTCTATTTTCATTAACGAAGTTGTGCTAAGTTTAACTTATACCTTGAGGTGTTTATTGTGAGTTCTTAATTAAGCATTTGAGGTATCAGTTGTGTTTATGGTTATGTTTTGAACATGATTTACTGTATGTTTTTGTTATTTGTATATAGGTTGGCTTCTTCCCAACGACCTTTAACGCTTCCCTTATTAAAGCTTCGTAACTATTTGATGAAAAGTCTTCAAGAATATTTTACTTTAATTCATTTCCATTAATAATCATATAACCCAATATAGATAATACTATATTTCTATACATCAAGAACATAGTCATGTCTATTTTACTTTAAATTCTAAATTTTGCATGTGAAGCAAACTACACAATAGATTTCTGAAATTTTAGTAAGGATAACTTTCATATCATTTTTTTTGGTAAATAAAACTTTCATATCATTAGGCACATTGAAGATGTATAAGTGCTAAACTGGACTACTTTGACTTATTATCGAAATTGGAGTTGAACATATCATCATTTTATTATAAATCGACATTTGCATAATGTATACCTCTTAACATTATTAATTAAGGAATATCGATATGGTGACTAGTTCCGCCCTAATTCATTCCGTTGGGACGAATATGAAAAAATTGGCCCTACTGAAAAAATAAATAATGCAGAAAAAATCTCTACTTCATACTCTAATCATCATTTGTCTTCTATGGCCGATCTTCTCCTTCAAGTTGTTTAGTATCATCCAAACAACATCACTTTCCTTATTATATATATCCCATTTCCTTTTATGAAGCTATTATATATATTCACATTTGATGATATATACTACATGTTGTTTTAAACTTCCTTGAATCTCGAAGATGACATGTATGCCCATATGTCACAACGGTTCGTAAAGTATTAAAAAAATCGGTTATTTTGGAAAATTCGTCAATTGTACAAATTCGTCTGGTTATTTACATATGCATATCACTTCAATTTCGGTTCGTTTGATGGTTTACTAATTTGACAATATCTAAATTCTATACTGATTGTGTTTTAGGTAAACCATTTCGTACTGACAGTTTATTTGGAGAACTTGTCTTCCATACTAAATCTGGTGACTTATTCACTGTATCATCTACAAGTTTAGCTATAGCGGAAACGTTGTTGCAAAAGGGTGTGAAAAACCCTACATCTGAGGGAAGAACTAATCATTGTTTCAATTGGTGCCTTCAATGTGCAAGGACACTTCTCGGGAATCCAGACATCAGGAACTTATTTACCTTTACCGACTCTCATGTCACTTGGAATCCAAAAAAATAATTATATCATTATCATTTATCGATGCAATCAACTGGACTCAACTTTAGAGTTGATTTATAGTTGTATCTATAAGAATTTGTCAAACAACCTCTCTATTAATTAGGGGTCAAGCTGCGTATTAGTGAGTGTGGACTGTTATTGTTCTTGTTCTATGACTGTATGAATTGTTAAACTTCTAATTCAAAGTTCGTACTACTCCATATATCATATTATTATATTGATACAATAATTTAAATTTTTTATAACTAATTTTTGCAATGTTAATAAATATTAATGATTAATGAATACTATTGTTTAGCACTTAAAATTATGTTGTGTATGTTTTTTCAACAATACGTTGTAAACATTCAAAACAAATCTCCAATAAAACATATCTTAACTATGATAGATTATAAAAATGTTAGTTTAACAATTTTGAAAAACGTCAACCCTTTGGTGACGATTTAAACAAATGGTCACCAAATATGTTGCAAATCACTATACAACCTTTGGTAACGATTTCCACCGAATGTGGACCATTTAGTGACGATGTGCAATATTTAGTGACGATTTTCAAAATTCGTCACCAAATGTTGATCTTTTGGTGACGCTTCCAAATACCGTCACCAAATGGTTACTTTTAGCGATGATGTCAAAACATAGCAAAAAACCAAATGTCTTTTTAGTGACGATTTTATATAATCGTCGTCAATTGTGAACCCTTTGGCGATGATTTCGGACATTGGTCACCAAATGTTTAACAAATTATGGTGACGATTTCTGAAAAGCGCTACCAAAAGTTCATTTAGTGACAAATTTCTGAAATTGTCACCCATTGTGAATCATTTTGTGACGATTTTTGATAATCGTCACTAAATGTTCACCATTTAGGGACGATTTTTGTCATTTGTCACGAAATGTTGTTATTTTTGTAATGTTTTTTTAGTTAGTCACTAAAGGCTTAGTTTTAATGACGATTTGAAAAATTGTCGCAATATGATATCTTTTGCCGACGATTTTGCGAACATCGCAAAAAAACGTAATTAAATGTCTACTTTATTGTATTGGATATATTCTCAAGCATTTCCACGCTTAACATATTTTTCCTAAGCATTATGATGTTTGTAGTATTTTAAGGTATCTTTCTCAAAGTTTGATAAATATTAAAGCAATCGATTAATTTGTTAACAAGTTTGCAACTAATTATAATTAAATTTGGTACCGTAACTGTTCTATTTTTGGTATATGGGAAATTATGCAAACTGAAAATTGGTTTATGATTGTTAATTACCATGAGATTCTCAGGAGTGCCCTAGACTTTCAACATGTATAGAAAAAATGAGAAAAAAAAAAAGGGCATAGGAGAAGTTGAATTTAAAAGATGACATAAATAAACAAGAAAAGTAACACACGATTCACTAGTAGCATTAAATTCAAAGGAGCAAAACAACAAAAGAAAAGGTAGACAAGCAGAAGTCAATACCCGAACCACCACCCTTGCTGATTGGTGAGTCCCCATTTCTCATCATCTATCTAAGAAGGGCCTTACCACAAAGCAAGGTTCATAGGTTGGTGCGCTCTTGACTTCCCCTATTTATCTTCACAACCTCCCAAATACTTACTTTTTGTTCTTGTTTTTATAGGAGTTTGGTTTTGGACTCAACATTCACCTAACTACTCCATGCATGCATGCATGCCACCATTAATGCTACACACATATCCTTCTCAGTTTTCCACAAGCCTACTGACTTACCCAACAGACCGCTACATTAGTATGTATAGTCCTTTATTTACCTACTTGCTACTTAGTACACAACCCATACTACTATTTTCACGTTCCTACTGTAATTACCTAAAATCTCCCTACTCTTCATAACAAACCATGCCTTTACCCTAGCTTGAAAACCCTGCAGTCCAAATTCGTTAACCTCCTTGAGATGGGGAGACTTTGGGTAATTAACAACCGGAATATGTTGAACTCTTAACTAATGTTTGTGAGCAGTACTAGGCTCACCGGAGGAGCCTACTACGAGTGCGGAACCGCTATCCGGGCAGCTGCTGGCTGTGTTAGGGGTGACGGTGGTGGTGGTAGTTGGCGCCGCTGCGGCTGTGCTAAGAGCAGCATTAATTTGATGTACTGTGCTGCATAGGTGGTTATTTATTGCAGTGACAGTAGAGAGATTGAGTTTTGCAGAGGGGATTGTGCTGGCAAGGACTTGGAGCCCCATAGTGAGTAGACAGCCTGAGCTGTGATGTCCATTTCCATCTTGAGAAGCTGTAGCTGGCACCGAGTTGCTTTCATTTAGAGTAGCAGTAGTAGTACTGCTACTTGTGCCCATTTCAACTGGGACTATGACAAACCCTAGCGGAAGCAACGGAATGCATGATGGATCCTCACCGCTCATGGCTAGCTGGATTGAATTCACGTCAATGGTTGTATACACTACTAAGCTACCAGACTGGTCAGTGCAACTCTCTTGTAGCATTAGCTCTATGTGCTGGGATGAGTTGCTGGCAACCTACATTAAAGAAAGCAAATCTTTCATGTAACGTTAGCTCTATATGATTATTGAAATGTATTGAATTTGAACCCTAAATAATGTTAGGAGTGGTTTACATTGATGCGAAGAAGAGAAATGCAGTTCCCTGGATGAGAGCCATTGGCAATGTGGGCGACTTCGTGCAATGCATTCCCATTCGAAAGAACATCCAACTGCCAAATATATAACAAGTTAGTAGCGACTAAGATTTTAAAAGCCATTGCCATCGAAATTCCTGGAATGAAAACAAAACCTGAGATCTGCGGTGTTCATCCCTCAAGAGATCGAAGACTTGGTAGTGAGGATAGGGGAGCCAAGTGGTGGATACAGCACAAAGAATGACCCCATTTGGCTGCCCGGGCTCTGTGATTTTTCTTGTTGTAATTCTAACAGTGTCTTGGGATGAATCTGACAAAGCAGTCCATGACTGGCCATTGGAAGCACTTATGTTGGAGCAAAATATTCTGATCATTCTCTGCGCCAGTCTCATCACGTTCTTACGTGCTTCCGGAGAGGGTATAACTGCAAAAGCCACGATAATTTAAGCAAACACTATTAATTGAAATGCAATGATCTTCAATCATACAAAGAGAAATTTATAAGAAAGATGGAATTAGATGAGAACCTCCTAAATCAGCAATATTTCTGGCCATGAGACTAGCAACCCTCTCACATTGTCGCTGCAACACAGCTAACCACCGGTGTGCTCCAAACGCCATCCCACTATACACCAAGTCACTAAATATCTGGTGGACTGGCTTCTCCTCAACCTCTGCATGTTCTACCCATGTTACCTATATGGATAAGTTCATCAATGTCAGAGAACCAAATACATATGCGTTTCATCTATGAAGCTGCAAGTATATAGAATTAGTAAAACGGCACAGACCCTCGAGTACCCATTGGGCATATCTTGTATGACACAACCAGAAGGTCGCCTCCTGTATAGAGGAAAAGAATGTTGAATATCGGTGTCATGGAAGCTATCAATGGGAAAATCAACAACGGCCCAAGTTCCCTCCTCGGCATTTTGTTGGCAAAAACGGAGGAAATAAGCCTCTCTAGTAGGCACCAGTGGAGAAAGAACTTGTAGTTCTGCATACATCTGTTAAAAATAGCAAATAAATATCTTTAAATATCTAATTTGTCCAACTACAAATCAAAAAGTTGGATCATCAAATGAATGTTTACCAGGTGAAGAGAGCCACTTGCACCCGAGACACCAGGTGATATAGTTTGAACAGTTTTTGCCCTCGCGACGATGGAAGGAAACAGTTCCGCCCATTTGTTCTGAGGAGGTAAACGTTCAAAGGACATTAGCCGAAAAACCTAGCTTCAACTCATATGGAAGTAATAAAATTAAATAATTTTGACTCACTGCGTCAAGGAACGCGTCAACTAAGGTGATGCTATTCATTATAACCACGGCACTATCACGAGAGGCTTCGGTCCTCAACTCACTTGAATGCGGCTTGTGATTCAAAGGCCAGGGAAACATCCTTGCATATTCTTCATGATTAAGCACTTCCTTGGAGGTTCCACTGTTTCTGATCCAAAGGGGCTGTGTTGCTCGGCTCATCTTCATAAGTTCGTCTATGGAAGGAATTGCTAGCTCCATTGCGATGCTTTTTTCTTCTTCCATTAACATAAGTCCGACCTCTGGAAAGGAAGAAGTTTCCTGCAGCATTGGCAGGGGCATCATATCTGTGCAAGAACCCATTGGCTCTGGGAATTGCCTTGAGTATATATTCATATCCAAGTCCAAGGAAGTGGAGACAATAGGGGGAGCCATAGTCATTGCTTGGATTGGCCGCCCACTATATCGTGAAGCCATACAACAGACACGCTCTAACTGTTTAAGATTGTAAATAGAGGAAAACATTTATTAATTATCCATTCAAACATTTTTTGCTCCATAATCTACAACAGTTTTTCAATCAAAACAGTATTTCAACGTTGATATAATGTACCTCCTCTCTCAGACGTGCATTTTCGATTCGAAGCTCCTCAAAGGAAATTCCACCTAGTATTGCTGGTCCTCCGCAACTAGGGCAAACAAGATTCCGTAACTCTGCTTGTAACCGATAGTTGTCATTCTTCAGGGACTCATTCTCTGCTCTAAGTATGACATTATCTGATCGGTCTTGTTGCGCCTATTGATTTCAAAGGAGAGCGAAGATGAATTAATGTTGCAGACTGGGCGTTGTCATCCTAGTACCTATAGCTTATTACTGGCCTCAAGAAAATAACAAAAAAGAACATTCACCATTTTTTCACCCTAACCCTAATTACCAGTTTTTCACCCTAACCTAATTTGTACATGTGACATGACATTAAACCTTCACTATTCGGGAAACAGGTGAGAGCTTAATAATTTCTACGAAGCAGGCCATTAAAGATACCCACTGTAAGGTAAATGAGCCAGTGACCCAAAGGTATAAATGCGATTCTTTTGTTACAAAGAAGTGATGATGGCTTAGTAAAAACGCTGTTTCACCATGAAATGGACGCGCTCTCTCGGGAACCGTGTCCACCATAAGTAAGTTCAACGACTTCATTTATAGTTGGGACATTCTAGGGTTGCCATGAAAATGAAAGGCTATAATGTAGTTACCTTCATTTGGGTACGACGGTTTTGGAACCAAAACTTGACTTGGCGTGGTTTAAGACCCAGTTCTTGGCTAAGTCTCATCCTTTGCTTATCATCTGGGTGTGGGCATTCCTTAAACAAGCTGCAAAACAAGTTTTATGATTTCAGACATTGCAAGAAAAACTTAGCACGATCATCCAGAGAAGATCGACTGAGAAGGAGAAAGAATTACCATAAACACACATAGAGTTTATGTAGTGCCTCTAAGAATTGTGGGTTCTGTAAATTGCATCTACTTGAAATTTTCAGGGGAGGGCTTGTAGAATGTTCAGTAAGCTTACTCAAATTGTTTACATTCAACTAAAACAGAAAATCCAAGTACAAATAAAATATTTTCTAGATGTGCATCGAGAGAGAAAATGGGAGAAAGAGAAGTACGCTTCCATTTCTTGGATCTGATGTTGAGTGTGTCTGTGATAACGTTTCTTCTTTGGAGGTTGCTCCCCGCTCTCTTGCTCGTTGCCAGACTTGTCTTCAACTTGCTCGCTACCGGACCCACTCTCAATCTCCTCCTTACCTCGCATCATTAGCCCACTTTCTTCTTTCTACACCAAAACCGCCAACATTCCCACGAAATTCTCTATTAATCTCTCGAGAAAGTTAAGAAAAAACTTCTTGATGTAAAACAAAGCATGTCACAGAGAACTTGATCTTACTGGAATCATAGGAGAAAAAGGATGGAAGGGTAGGTTTGACATGAAGTTGAAATTAGGGTTCCCGATCTGCGACGAAAAGATGGATTCTGAAGAAACAACGTTGCCACCCATATTTGACATAACTTGGCAATCTCCATACATAATGTCTTGAAAGGCAAAGACCTAGATCGGTTTGGAGTTCCGAGCTTAATTTATCTCTACGGTTGATTATCCTTCACGTCGAAGTTCACTTTGTTTCTGCAA
Organism: Erythroxylum subrotundum; assembly: GCA_027563845.1. NCBI lineage: Eukaryota > Viridiplantae > Streptophyta > Magnoliopsida > Malpighiales > Erythroxylaceae > Erythroxylum > Erythroxylum subrotundum. Next base: position 13,746,001 of record JAOQMQ010000001.1, on the reverse strand, counting down.
TCAACAGAACATAATCTCAACGAGAAATTAAAAACAAAAGAAAGTGTATGTAGTACCAAGAGACAGAGAGAACTGAAACTATGACATGACGCAACAGATACTCACAAAGCACAAAAAAACTATTAAAACAACACATGCAGTTCAATAATAGCACAGAGACAAGGAGGAAAACCGCAAAAAAAAGGAAGGACGACGAAGGAGAAGAAAGCTGTGAGACATTCTCTTAAAGTGGAAACACAATGCAATCATCGAAGATATTTTCCTTTTAACTTAAGAAAGAAAAGTCCTTGTTAGCTAAGGACAAAATCTTGCTAAAGATTGCAAGATTTTCTGAACACTAAACAAGCAAATGGCCTTCAATTAAGGGAAAGAAACAAGTAATAAAATCAACTGAAAATCCATGACCATCTTTTAGAGTTAAAAAGAAGAAGATGGTGACCTACAGTGAAATTTAATAAGTGATTACAAGTTGAGATGGTGAATACTATACCAGAAGCAGCAATACATGAATCACTTCTGCTGATTCGTTTGGAGGGCTGAGAATTCTAAGAGTTGAAAGAGAAACAAGTCTCTCTTCTACTCACTCTCCTTTTCTCTCTCTGTAATCTCTACCCCCTATCTCTCTTTGTCATAAATAGGTCAATTTAATGTGGTTTCACCGGATAGGGTTAATATGGGCATTTCTGGATAACTTTTAGGGTTTTTGACGGAAACGGATGAGATACCAATTACTGCATTTACTGTTTTTCTTATACACGTGGTATTTTCTTAATGGCTCTTCATGCGTTTCCCAAAGCTCCCCAAGTCAAACCCCTTTCTTTTCTTTAATACAGTCACGCGCCGATGCAATCCTAATTTCTAAACGTGCCCATTAATTAGGGTTTTGCGATTGAGGTTGGAGAGCGTGTGAGTTGGGTTGGGGTACTGTGAGTCAAATAGGATGGGGGTAGGGTAGGGCCACAAGGGCTGAAAACTAGAACGAGAAGAAAAGTCAAAGTCAGTCCTATGGATCAGAGCCGTTCATTTGTTTATTGCGTGGGTCCCACAAGTGATTTTACAACTTTATCCCTTTCTTTTCATATGATTATCCAATATTTTAACAAATTTCGATAAGTGATAATAAACATTGGACAGGCGAATGTTCAAATTTTACAACATTTATTACACAAGCTCCTCATTTTGTAAGATTGAAGAAATCAATTATGCGTAAATTTTTTATTTATTTTATAAAAATATTTCTGTAATTCGAGTTTGTAACTTTTCGATTTTGAAGTAACTTGTATAGTAATTTCCTAATTTTGATTAAAATGTTTATCTTATTGACAAATCCTTTATACATTTTATGAATTAGGTAGGAGAGTGAGGTATTCTTGTTGTTTTCGTATTAATGAGTTGAGAATTTAAAATATTTTAAAGAATACTTGAGTTAGTGTAGTAAGTGTGATATTAAAATAAGAAAAGTCGTAAATTTGACTTTATACATATTAAAATCGAAAGTACATGTCTAGTTCTAATCGGGGACCAATTTCTGATGGTCCAAGATTTAAAGGAAAACGTTTCTCTACATTTTATCTTCTGCTTTTTCCTTTTTTATTCTTTGTTTTGGGACTAGGATAGCAAGAAAAACGATATGTTTGGCAAACAACTTATGAGCTGTTTTTTAATTTATTGATTAAAAGTTACCTTTTTAACCATCTTAAAATACTATTTATGTGTTTCGTGAATGACTTATTAGTTAGTTTATTTAATCTCAATAAGCTGATCTCTAAAAACTCCATAAGAGGAGGTTTTGGAGTCAGTTGTTTGCTTAATGATAGTGTTGCCCTCCACTTTAGTCTACTTTTGCTTTGTGTGTTTTTAAAGTTGGTTTTTTTTTATCATACAATTATGTCGTGATGTTTGGAACAATATAATAAAGGGGTTAATTAAACTTTTAAATCTTTATTTAATTTTATAATATTAATTTACATTAAAAATATCATAATATTAAGTTTTTGAACATAAAGAGTCACATCAAATTAATATTTTTAGTATATAATTACTATATATCATATCTGTGTCATATTATGATTATAGATTTTTTAATTTATTAAATAATAAAATTTATACATATTATATGAAAAAAATACTAATATAATGTAGCTCGCTGCATCGTTCATATTAATAGAGAATTTAACGTTAAATTATTATTATTATTATTATTATTACTATTAAAGTTATAAACTTAAGTTTTGTAAAATTAAATATCTAAATCTAAATTCTTATAAGAATATTCAACGAAATACTAAGAATTATAATATTCATGCCCTTATAATTTTTTTAAAATCATGCTTTCATAAGTTATTTTACACATCAACAGCTAATACTAAATAGCTAATTTTACCAAACATCTTTAATAAACAGCTGATGTTATTCACTAGTTAAATCAACTGATATAATCAGCTATCAGCTAACCGCTGATAGAATCAGCTAATAGCTAATGCAATCCGCTGTTTACCCAAAAGAGTCAAAATACTTTATTCCCATAAATTTTCTTCTTCTCTATATATGTAAGAATTGGGCACGACTAGCTAGTATAATGTGGGGGTATAGGAGTATCCAACGATTCAATTTTAAATTTTCAAGAGTGTTGTATTCAGTCTATATTTATAAGATTTGGTTAAGATACTGAATTGTTGTTTTAATCATCTTAAAAATTGAACTGGAAGTTAAATTAGATAATTAATTATTATTTAATTAATTATATTTAATTAACAATTATATATAACAAATTTTATTAAAACTAATAACCTTAATTTAACTGAGATAATCTAACTTAATTCTAATCAAATTAATTTTAACAAAAAAGCAACTTAAACCATAATTTTAACTTAAGCTTTGGATCTTCTTCTTCCTTTGTCGCTGACGGACCAAACCTCACCAGTCTTTGATCACTCTGCCGTGGAACATTCTGATTCTGGTGTGGATCCTGATTACCGTAGGTGGTAAAAGCAGGAGAATTTGCCTGAGCCGTTTGGAAAGTGAGTTGGACTTGATCTTAGTGGTCTTATAATGTCAAATGCAACATTTCAAGATTTGATCCTATCCAAATGCGAGCTAACCTCAAGACCCAATGAAAAACAATCGAATAAGCTTCGAAGTTTCCCCACTGCACTCTTTGCTAACAAAAATCTACTTCCAGAAGTATCAGTCCCTCGCATCCTATTGACAATCTCCTCGTCCTCTCCTTACTCAACCCATCCGACATCGCCAACTTTGCTTGCACTTCCCTTTGCCAAAACGAGACCAACAAGCTTTGGTACGCTTTCTGTGACAATAATAGTCTTAATACTTTAGTGTTATGATCTTTCCTGTTCAAGGATATTGATGTTTAATGGTAGTCTGATTACAATTTATTTTAATATCTAACGCATGAGTTCCGAAACATTCGGGCATAAGGTTAGACAAAGTTATTGTTGGCGCATTAAACTAGAAAAAGGTTACTAATGGTGCACAATATCAACATGCACATTACAACGTTATTATTTATAACATGAGAATGCTACACCATTAAAGGGCTTGGCATATGTTTCATGCATTAAAAGAACACGAGAACAGTAATCTTTATCCTATCGGCACTAACTGCTCATGGCTTGTGTGCGAATAAGAAACAAGGGCAGATTTCTCGAGCAGAATAGAACATGTCAACTACACATGACACCGGAAAACGACGAGACTACCAATTATAGGTGGTGTTGCGTAGGTCCACTAGTATCATTAGATATAATACATCCATTCCATTTCTTTATAGTAGTTTCTTTTGTCTTCTAATACGCATTATTGGATTTGAATCGTACGATTTTGCTAAGGTTACATTGAGTAAAAAAAAAAGTTTCCCTTTGGACCTGCACCTCTTTGGTTGGGCCTGATTTTGAACAAGGAGTTTAGGTCTTCAGTTCTAATTATTCTATTCTAATTCTATTTTTAAAATGATGTAAATGTCGATAATTTGTGACAAAAATGTGGTTAAAACAAAATAAATAGTACAAAGGATTTAATACACTGAACAAGGTTTTCCATACAAAGAAGGCATTTAAATTAGCTGGAGATGGAGCTGATATAATAATATACTAATTTGTTATTTTATAATATAGTTAAAATTATCATAAAAAGAAATAATAATCAATATATATATATATATAAATTTATGATGTCTTTTGCTTTTAAAGTTAGATATTATATATAATTAAAATAATTCAATTTTTGAATTTTTTAAAAATTACAAAATTTAAGCTAAAATAACACTGAGAGAGACGATATTCAGTCATAGCAAAAGCGAATGCCCCCATCCGCCACCTTCGCCACTGCCGCCGCTGGCCCCATCTCCACGGTGTATTTTGCTGCGAATGTAAGTGGAAAAAGGCATGTTCAGATGTTCTTTGGTCTTCCTTACCTCTGTTCCCTTTGTTGCTGAAAATAAAGAAAACAACTTTAAATTTTGTCTCTTTATCCTCTACTTTTTGGGCTACGTTTTTGATAATCTCGTGATCTCGTCTTGTCTTGCTCTTCCTCTTCTGAGTTTCAAGGTTGTTCGCTTGGGATACTCTAGAGCATTAATCTGTGTGCTTTTGTGATCTAATATTCAGAATCAACAACAAAGTAAACAACTTTGTTGTCTCTTTATCCTCTGCTTTATAGTAATATCATGATCTTGTCGTTTGTTACTTTCATTTCTAAGGTTGGTTTTGAGTTCTAAATGTTAAAATTGAAAAACTCAGTAAACTGAAAAATGGGAAGGAATCGCTCAACTTTATTGATTAGAAACAATGGCTTTATAGCCTTTACAAAACAAAGAGATGTTGGAAGATCCCAGAAAATTTTCTAACTTTCCTAAGAATAAGGAAACAAACTGACTTCCCAAACATACAGGATATTATTGAACGACAAAAACAACTAATTCTAACAATTCCTCCCTTAAACTGAACACTGCAAACATTCAGTTTACTCAAGTGTTGCTGCACACATTTAGAGCTTCACGTAACTTCAGAAAAATTTCATGTCTGAGAGGCTTTGTCATTATGTCAGCCAGCTGATCCTTTGTGGCGCAATACACCATTTCAATTGTTCCGTCATTTGCCAGCTCTCTCAAAAAATGAAACCGCACATCAATATGTTTACTTCTCCCATGCAGCACCGGATTCTTTGAAAGCTTGATGCTAGAACTGTTGTCACAATAAATAGTCGAAGCATCTGGTTGAATTGGATCAAGAGACTGCAATACTCTTTTTAACCAAACTGCTTGGCACGCACAAGATGCAGCAGCAATAAACTCTGCCTCAGTGGTAGAAAGACTTACGACAGGTTGCTTCTTTGACGACCATGCCACAGCTCCTGAGCCAAAAAGAAAAATGTAGCTTGAAGTGCTTTTCCTGTCATTCAAGTCCCCTGCATAATCGCTGTCTGTGTAAGCAACGAGTTCATCACCTCCTCCCTTGCTGTAGAAGACGCCAAAATCAGTGGTGCCTC
>JAOQMQ010000001.1:13722333-13740396 GCA_027563845.1 Erythroxylum subrotundum | reverse complement strand
CCATTGAAAATGACCAAGCCTGTGACAGTTATAGCATTCCACGAGAGCTTTGTCAAAGGACCTCCCTCTTCCTCTGCTTCTATTTCCTCGTCCAGAACCACGACCCCTACCACCGTTCTGACCAGTAGAAACTTTCAGTGCTTGTTCCTCCTCAATGTCAGGACCCATGCGCTGTTCATGAACTAGAAGACTACTTTGCAATTCGTCAATAGTCATAGTGCTCGTATCCTTAGACTCCTCAATAGAACACACAATATAATTAAATTTAGGAGTCATTGATCTCAGAATCTTTTCAACAACTCCAATATTGCCTTTATCTTCACCATTTGCTTTCAGCTTATTAGCAATAGTCAAGGTACGAGCAAAGTAATCACTTGCAGATTCTCCATGCTTCATCTGCAAAATTTCGAACTCCTTGCGAAGAGCCTGCAGTTGGGCACGCTTCACTCTCGTGTTCCCCTGGTATTTCTCCTTCATTGAGTCCCAGATGTTTTTGGCAGAATCCTTCTTTAGGATTGTCTCCAGAATTGACCTGTCCAAAGCTTGGAACAGATAGTTCTTAGCTTTCAAATCCTTCAGCTGTTGGTCCGAGACAGTTTTCCTTTATGCGTCTGTCATACCATCTGCTACTGCAGGGACGCCATTCTCCACCAAACTCCAATACTCCTTCGACCTCAAGAAGTTCTCCATCAACATAGCCCAGTGATCATAGTAACCATCGAATTTGGGCACTGCAGGTTGAACAAATGAACTTTCTTTCTCAGTAGACATTGGAATCGAAGGAATCACACAGAATATTGCAATTTCTAACCCTAGAACAGGGCTCTGATACCAAATGTTATCAATAATATCCCGTATGTTTGGGAAGTCAGTTTGTTTCCTTATTCTTAGGAAAGTTAGAAAATTTTCTGGGATCTTCCAACGTCTCTTTGTTCTGTAAAGGCTATAAAGCCATTGTTTCTGATCAATAAAGTTGAGCAATTCCTTCCCATTTTTTAGTTTACTGAGTTTTTCAATTTTAACATTTGGTATCAAAGCCTTTGTGACCAAGTGGTTGTGAGTTCAAATCCTACCACCCACCTATTATTCAGCACAAGGTAGAGTGAGTCTGTGCAAGTTTCAAGCCCAAAGGGCTTTCACTTGAGGGAGTGTGTTAGTGAATATATAAAACCAATTAAGTTAGCCCCACACAACAGCTTAAGCTATTGTGGTGAATCGGTTATTTAACACTAAAGTTTGGATTTTGACAAAAAAGTTTGTGTTTTTTACCCCCTTCATGAAGCCATAAAAACTTCCCTTTATTTTTTGAATATGTTGGTTGCATATTTGTTCAGTTGTAGTAATGCTTGCCTTTTGGTTTCTTTGGCATGCATCTCACTCGTTAAGTCCTTTTGTTTCGAAAATAATGGTTTCTGGTTACTCTTGAGGAGTTTAAAGTTGCCTTTACGAAAACCTACTAATCGGTTAAATCGGGCATCTATTTGCTGCTATCTCTGTTTTAGCTTGGTTGGGTGCAGGTCGTTTTTTATAAGTATCTCGTAGATCTGAGCTTTTGGCAGATATAAGTTTTCCAAGTTTGGAACTTTACAAATGAATGCTATACATGTGTTGTTATTGTTGTTCAACATTTTGTTATAAGTTAGTAAACATGTGTTTGATTATCTTTTTCAGCCTTCTCTTCCATTTCTTCTCGTACTGTCCCTTATTTCTAATACCAGCAGCTTATAATCTTCTCAAAGTTAAGATTTCTTCAAAGATTATGAGGTTTTGGAGATGGTTGAAAATGATGTTATACTTGTTTTCATTTTGGTCTTTGTTTCTTTTGCATGGCTGGGTTTATGATTGAAGTTTCCTGTTTTTGCCGATTGAGTCATTTGTTGAGATCAAAAGGATTCTAAAATGGATATAAATCATCTGTTTGGATTCACGAGGCATCCAAGTTGTTGCCTTTTTCTTTTATGTTTTTCACAATGATAGTAGAGCAGCGAGCACCAAAAATATAGACACAGATGACGATGATGAAGGAGCACCGGATCTCTGCCAATATTCTCTCCCCTTTTTCTTACGAAGATTATGCACTCTTCTTCGACGAAGTATGTAAACAAGCGGTTCTTTTGTTTAGGATCGAACAAGAGGTATGTAAAAGTTGCTCCCCCTTTTTCTTGACGCTCTCACTCTCTCTTCATTCTCCTTCTCCGCAACCTCCTCTTTTCGAGTATGGTTTTTTATTAATCAGCCTATTCTGCTTGGGTGTTTTCTAGGTTTTCTGAAATTTCTATTCTTATGATTTTTTGCTTTTGATATTAGCTTCTTTGTTTGATTTAGTGTGTAATGCTTTCTGGGTTTGATTATCTTAATCTATTTGCATATGATATTGTTTGGTTTATATCAAGATTGAATTTTATAATTAATGATCTTATGGTTTCAGACGTTTTGTGTTTCTACATGTTTTTGTTTTGTTTTTTTTTTCGAGTTCTTTGATGCTTTATTGTTCTCTTATCATCTGGGTATTGATTCTTTTCTACAGATAAAGAAATGATATATCTCGTTATATTTTAGTTTTAAAATATATTTTATTTTTAAAAGTCAAGTTATAATTTATTTATTATTTATTTATGTATTTATTACAATTTTATTTACATAATTATTTAGAGTGCCAGTTTTACTTGTTTACTTTTTAACTTGGATCATTCTTTTATTGACACATCTACATGTGAGTCTATCAGAAACAGTCTTTCTACTATGTAAAGGTAAGGTTACGTACTATCAGACTTTTCCAAATCTCGCTTAATTGCGAGACTTCAAACTAAGTGTGACAATGATAATGACGAGATTCTTGATTGACTTGGTTCCAAATTAGACCCACCAATATGTCAAATCTAGTATTGGGCATAATCTTGATGAAATGTTTTGGTATGAAAGGACCATCATATTAAGAGATTACCACATACAGGTGGTGTTGCGTAGGTCCACTGGTATCATAAGATATGATACATCCATATCCATTCCATTTCTTTATACTTTCTTTTGTCTTCTCAGACGCATTATTGGATTTGAATCATACGATTGCATTATTGGATTTGAATCATACGATTTTGCTAAGGTCACTTTGAGTTTCCCTTTGGACCTTCACCTCTTTGGTTGGGCCTGGTTTTGAACAAGGCGTTTAGATTAATTAAGATGAAAAAAGATGGGTGGTTGAGAGTAGAGACAATACAGGGCGTTGTAAGCTTCAAAGGACAAATCAAACTTTGCCCAACACACAGTCTCTTGATTGAACACATACAGCATCCCTTGTCAATGGCACTTCTCACCACCTCACACTGCACTTCTCTCTTCTTGTCCAAGTCCCTATCTTCGCAACTTTCGTTCACCTCCACTACCAAACCGTCGCCGTCTTCCGTTCCCTTCTCCTGCAACACCCTTAAACCTCGCCTCCTTTCCTCCGACCACACCATTTCAAATGCCAAACCCATATTTCCCTCTATCTCCCCTTTGTTCGCCGTCTCCGATGACTCCTCCGATCAGGACTCTCCAAGACCTCTCAGCATAACCGACGAATGGGGCGAGAAGTCCGAACACGAACCCGAGAACCCGAGTGCTCCTGATGCGGATCCTCCGGAGAACGAGGACGAGTGGGAGGAGGGTTACACAAAAGGCAGTGCCAGCACGCAGACATCTGGACTGACTGTGGAAAAGGACCGTAAAGTTGAAGACTTGAAGAGGCGTTTGGTGGATACAGTTTATGGAACCGATTTTGGGTTTCGGACAGGCACTGAGGTTCGGGCCGAGGTTTTGGAGCTTGTTAATCAGTTGGAGGCTTTGAACCCGACGCCAGATCCTGTGGAGTCAAAAGAGCTGCTTGATGGCAACTGGGTTTTAGTGTAAGTTCTTCTTCTTCTTCTTTATTATTTTTTAGTTCAAAGTTAAGATTTTGTTGCTAGTTCTTGAGGTGTTCATGTTGTAATTGTATTGTGGTTATGGGAGTTGCGTACGTTGAGTGTGGGATATTTATACAAGGTTGGCTGGCTGTGACTTGAGAGTGAAGGATGAGTGATCATTTTGTTTCAGAGTACTCGAATTTTAACTTAGGTTATATTATGTCGGCAGTAAAGTTTTTAATGAAATAGAATTGTTTATAATAGAATGAAATATTTTATAACAGAATGAAATTTAAATGAATTTAATATTTGAAAATTGTTATCTGGAAGGGATCAAAAGTTCATAATGTAATATAGTCAAATGTAAAGAAGGGTTCATAATGTAGTATGGTAAAATGTTATTTATCATTTTATATTTCAAATCGGAAGTATTTTTACTATTTAGGATGGAATGAGATGTAATTTGAAACTCTCCCCTTTTATCTATTTCATTATAAACCCTTCTTTTAAACGATGTAATAATATTACATTTCATTTTATTCTATTAATAAACATCTAACTAAAAATAGCCTCAAGTTGATAATACAGTAAGTAAATGGGATTCTCATACTAACTGACCTTATTTATGAACTGAAAGTGGAAGATGCTCTGATAGTTCTTAACTCATGTTGATGTTAAAACATAATTTTGAGCTATAATTTCAAGTCTTCAATTTTCTAGAAACAAATAGGCTGTCTTTGATGGTAGACGTTTGCTAACTTTTGAATCGTTAGTGCATGGGGGAGCTTTCAATTGAGATGAGATCTGCACAATTTTAAGTCCAAGGATATTTCTTTGTCTCAGGAGTTGGTAATCAGCTTCAAAACCTAAGATGGTTTTTGTTTAAAAAAACTTGAGATTGTAGTGGAGAAACGTCTATCAATGATTTTTTGTCTGTCAGTGATTGACAGGGGAGGAGAAGGGATCCACTGACGGATTTTTCCATTGATATAATTGGCTGATTACTATTTTGGTTTACTTATAGATATATTTGTATGAAAACTTCCTTTCCTCTTCCCAAGATTTGTGCTTTAATTTCTTTCTACAACCGTTGGGGCATATATTTAGTCAAATGGATTTCAGAGGCATATTAACCGATTTTCAAGAAATTCATGCCAGAAGTCCTTTGCTGCAAATTGCCAATAAGCAACTTGCCTTGAGAATGATTGCAAGAGAATGAACAGTGATGGATGTTCATTGCAGACCTGGATCATAGGGGCTGAATATAGTAAAGCAATGTTGACGCCATTTCTCTTATCTTTGAAAATCTTTTGACAGGGTCACTAGGTGAACCTATTTCTAGTCCATTAGGTATTCAGAAAGGAAGAATTCCTATTGAGCCTCAAAGGATGCTTTTGAACTTACTTCTTTTTTCTTCAATAATCCCTATTCAGATAGGCAAAATATTTTGAAAGAGTTACTAGATGGACCTATTTCTAATGAATTAGGTAAAGGAAGAATTCCTAATAAGTCTCAAAGGTTGCTGTTGAAGGTAGTTATAATGCAAGGGTTTTCTAGTGTTGCCATCTTCAAACAAGACTTCTAATCACAGCTCTGGTACCAATTTGTTGCAACGAGGGCAGGATCGTAGAATTTTGTTTGAAAAATTTGAATGGGGTAATGGAACAATAAGTTGAGAAATATGTAGAAAAAATAAAACACAAGAAATTTACGTGGTTTGCCTCTTTGAGATGGGAGACGTTCACAAGCGAAAACAATCAAAGAAATTTTCACTAAGGGAAAAAATAAAAAAATAAAAAATACTTAATATTTTCTCTCAAACTTTTAACTCAGTTATACCCAAAACTCACATATAATACTCTTATTTTCACTCAAAAAACCTCACAAATGGTCTCACAAAATGACCTCTTGTTTTTCACTCTCTGTCTCTTTTTCATGAATACGGTGACTTTCTTTTTATAGACAAAAAAGTGTAAAATTAGTCAAAACAAATTTTTGGTGCACATGGATAGATTTGTATGGTTACTAATCATTGACAAAAGGAGGATGGTGCTAACAATCTTTGAAAAAAAAAGTTGTCAACTTTGACAATTTCAAAACACACCTAACAAATCTCCACCTTGTTTTGAATTTGGGACTCTGAAAATTTCTTCAATTATCTTTGTTATCGCTCATTTAGGACATTTATTATAATTTGCATATTTCGATCAAGTCTAAGCAATGCTCGAACTTGCTCATAGGTGAAGGCTTTATTAATATATCTATTGGATTATTAGCAGTACTAATCTTCTTCACAATAATATTTCCTTGCGAAATTATATCTCAGACAAAATGGTACTTGACATCAATGTGTTTTGTATTTTCATGAAACATTTGATCTTTGGTTAGATAGATAACACTTTAACTGTCACAATAAACAATGGTCACCTGTTGATCCGAATTTAATTCATCAAATAAGCTTCGTATCTAAATAGCTTCCTTAATTGCCTCTGTAGCAGCTATGTATTCTGCTTCTATAGTGGACAATGCAACTGTAAGTTGTAAGGTAGCTTTCCAATTGATGACAGGAGCAAGAATGACATTGCTTCCAAGTGTGATTGATCTCTTTTTATCCAAATCACCTGCATAATCTGAGTCCACAAAACTAACTACATCATTCTTGCTCCTGTCAAATTCCAAATAAGAGTTAGTAATGTCATGTAAATATCTCAAAACTCATTTTACTGCATGCCAATGTTCTTTCCCTGGATTAGTCATATATCTACTCAGTATACTAACAACATGTGAAATGTTAGGACATGTAAAAACTATTTTGTACATCACACTATCAACTGCATTAGAGTAAGGAACTTGTGCCATGGACTTAATTTTTGCATTTGTTTGTGGTGATAAAGCAACTGAAAGCCTAAAATGAGCAGTAAGAGGACTACTTACAAGTTTAACGTCTTTCATACCAAAAGATTTGATTTTGAAAAATTCAACTACAACACCAGCTTTGCTTTCTGGAAAGTCAAGATGCATGTCGTCTTGATGCAAATGGTGTGCAGAAGGCCTTGTTGGGAAAGGACGGAATACCAGCCGAATTAACTAACGCTCAAAAGCTAGACATGGATGAAAAAGCCATAGTTGCCATTCACTTGAGCCTTTCAAATGTCTTACATGAATTTATTCACGAGAAGATAGTTGCTTTATTATGGCATAAGTTGGAATTTTTATATATGACAAAGAGTCTCATTAGCAAGTTGGTTGCAAAGCACCACTTGCACATGCTTCATATGGTAGAAGGTGGTTCTTTCAAATCACATGTTGCTGATTGTAGTTCAGTTCTCATGGATCTTGAGAATGTGGACATCAAGTATGATAAAAAAGACCAAGCTCTCATGTTGCTCCACTCCTTACCTCCATCTTACAAGAATTTTCGAGAGACTATTATTTATGGTCGAGATTCTCTCATATTAGAGGAGGTCAAATCTGCCTTAACTTCAAAAGAAATTATTGATAAGGAGTTCGTCTCAAACCAAAGTAATCCTGCAGAAGGACTAATTGTCAGAGGAAGACCAACAGACAGAAACTCCAGTAGCAGTAATAGGGACAAGCCAAGATCAAAGTTCAAAGTCATAAATGGATTTGTAGATATTGCAAAAAGAAAGGGCATGTTGTAGCTGATTGTTACAAGCTCAAAAACAAGCTAGATTGAGAGAATAAAGAAAAGCAAGCCGAAGCCAGTGTTGTACAAAAGGAGGAACAAGCAGATGTTCTTTTGGTGAGTGAAGAAGGATCTGGACCACGAGATGAATGGATCCACTGCCTGCTCATTTCACATGTGTCCCAACAAAGACTGGTTCTCCACCTATAATCTAGTTGATGGTAGAGTTGTGTTAATGGGCAACAATCAAGCTTGTAAAGTTATTGGTGTAGGCGCTATCAAATTAAAAATGTTTGATGGTATAATAAGAACGTTGATAGATGTTCGCCATCTCCCATACTTAAAAAGAAATCATGTCTTTTTAAATACCTTGGATTCAAAAGGCTATTGTTACAATGGTGGAGGTAGAGTTCTCAAAGTAGTTACAGGTGCCTTGGTTGTGATAAAGGCTTTTCAAATTGGTAAACTGTACGTGCTGCAAGGAACGTCTGTTATCGGAGTAGCTTATGTGACCATGCTAGTTCTGTCAGAATCAGTGTCACTAGATTATGACATATGAGGCTGGGACATATGAGTGAAAGAGATCTGATACTACTAAGCAAAAGAGGTCTTCTATGTAATCAAAATGTGTCAAAATTAAATTTTTGTGAACATTGTGTATTCGACAAGTAGAAAAGAGTTGGTTTTTCTACTGCTATTCACAAGACGAAAGGCACTGTAGACTTTATTCACTCTGATATTGGGGGACCTGCACGTGTCTCTTCAAAAGGTGGTGCTCGGTGTATGCTTACCTTCATTGATGATTACTTTAGGAAGGTATGAACATATTTTTTGAGACACAAGAATGATGTGTTTAACATTTTCAAACAATAGAAGGCGCTGGTTGAAAAAAAGACTGGGAAGAAAATAAAGCATCTCAGGACAAATAATGGCTTATAATTTTGTGAAGGTGAATTTAATGATTTTTGCAAGAATGAAGGAATAGTCCACCATCTAACAGTCAAAGGTACATCACAACAAAACAGTGTGGTAGAAAGAATGAACAGAACAATTTGGAGAAAGTTCGTTGTATGTTGTCCAATTCTGGCCTATCAAAAGATTTTTGGGCTAAAGCGGTATCACAACATGTTACTTGATAAATCGCTCTCTATCGATAGCCATTGACTGTAAGACTCTAGAAGAGATATGGTCTAGCAAGCTTACTGGTTACTCAAATTTAAAAATTTTTGGGTATCCACCATATCTACATGTTAATGACGGAAAATTAGAACCCAAATCTAAAAAGTGCATATTTATTGGATATCTTGATGGCATCAAAGGATATAAATAATGATGTCTTGATCCTAAGGCGCACAAACTAATAATTTGTAGGGATGTCATTTTTTATGAATTAGCTATGCTTCACTGAAAGGATGAGACCCCTATTTCTTCTGATACAGGTGTGAAGAATACGCCCAAGCAGGTGGAGCTTGAGTTGGAGAATCGTCCTTCACAAAACATCTCTTCGGAGCGTATCCACGACTCCAAAAGTCATAAAAAGGAAGCCACAACGGAGGAAAAGGAAAAAACTTCATCAGAAGAAGAGGAGTATTCCATTGCAAAAAATATACCTAGGAGAGAAATTAAACCATCAAGGAGATAGGCTGATGCAAATTTGGTGGCATATGCATTTGCAATAGCACAAGAATAAAAAGTGTGGTTGAGCCTTCCACTTATTCAGAAGTTGTTTCTTGTGATGATTGTGCCAAATGGGTGGTTGTTATGCCCTAGCTCGACAGGCCACGGGAAGGTCAGGCCTGACTGATTTTATTTTTTTTAAATAAAAAAAACGATGTCATTTATTACCTTCAAGTCGGGCCATCGGTCGGGATAGCTTGGACTGAAGTCAGACTAGGCTGGGTCGAGCCACATTTGCCATCCCTATGCAGAAATTAAGTCCATGACACAAATTCCTTAGTCTGATACAATTGGTAGTATAATGTATGCAATGGTTTGCACACGTCCTGACATTTCACGTATTGTGAATGTAGTAAGTAGATATATGGCTAATTCAGGGAAAGAACATTGATATATAGTAAAATAGATTTTGAGATATTTACGTGGTACTAACTCTTGTTTGGAGTTTAGCAGGAGTAAGAATGATGTGGTTAGTTTTGTGGACTCAGATTATATAGGTGAGTTAGATAAAAGGAGATCAATCATCAATTATGTATTCACACTTAGAAATATTGTCATCAGTTAGAAGATTACCTTACAGTCTATAGGTGCATTGTCCACTGCCAAAGCAAATATATGGTTGTTATGGAGGTAATTAAGGAAGTTACTTGATTACGAGGCTTATTTGGTGAATTGAATTCAGATCAATAGGTGATCGTTGTTTTTTGTGATAGTTAAAGTGTTATCCATCTGACCAAAGATCAAATATTTCATGAAAGAACAAAGCACATTAATGTCAAGTACTACTTTGTTCGAGATATAATTTTGCAAGAAAATATTATTGTGAAGAAGATTGGTACTAAAGATAATTCAACAGACATGTTGACAAAGCTTCTACCTATGAGTAAGTTCAAGTATTGCTTAGACTTGATCTGAATGTACAAATTATGATAAATGCCCAAAATGAGCAATGACGAAGATAATTGAATGAATTTTTTACGGAGTCCCAATTTCAAAACAAGATGAAAATTTGTTTAGTGTGTTTTGAAATTGTCAAAGTTGACAATTTTTTTTCAAAGATTGTTCACACCATCCCCTTTCTTTTGTAAATGGTTGGTAACCATGTAAATCTATGCACGTGGGTTAAAGATTTGTTTTAACTAATTTTACATTTTTTTTGCCTATAAAAAGAAAATCACCGTATTTATGAAAAAAAATGTGTGAAAAACAAAAGATACAGTGAGAGTTTGAGTGCAAAACAAGAGGTCATTTTGTAAGGTATTTTGGGTGAGAATCAAAATTATTTTATGTGAGTTTTGGGTTAAAGGGTCGAATGAAAAATATTGAGTGTTTTGTAATTTTCTCATTTTTCTTATAGTAAAAACTTTTTTGATTGTCTTCGCCAGCATAAGTAGCCGATCTTAAAGGGATGAACAATGTAAATTTCTTGTGTCTTATTTTTCTCACATATTGCTCTACTTGTTCCATTACCTCATTCAAATTTTTCAAACAAAATTCTGTAGTCCTACACTCGTCGGAGCATCTAGTAATTCTTGTTCAAAGATGCGGACAGTTTTTACAAGCATTCCCAAGCATAGATGAAGCTGGTGGCCGTTTTAAAGTTTATATCTCTGACAGTGCGGTGCTTAATGATAGAAACATAATTTGCACTGAAGATGCATGTGTTAACGGTTAGTTCTAACAAATTTTGTCCATGCACACCAAAAAGTTTATTTCTTCAATTTAGTATTCTTTTTCTAGGGCATAAACATGTCTGTTCTTGGCTTTTCATTTGATATCAGTGATTTCATCATAACTTTTTAATGCAATTGCATGCATTACTTTATGTTTTACCTTTTATGCTTGAGAAGTATTTCAAAAAATTGTAACATAATGAAACATTGCAAGTAGAGTAATGCTGGTTCTATGGGTCGCGTCCGTATATATACAGGATTTTGTATCATCAGAGACAAACGAATGAGCATCCTTTTGCCAAAAACTGGAATATAGTTTTCTCTTGTATTTTGTAATTTTACTTCATCAAAATTTTCTCACTAATTTTGTTTTTTAAATTCACAGATACACTTCATTTTCTGAGCTGTTGCCGCTTCTAGCTGTGGGCACATTACCCTTGTTGAAAGTGGAAAGGATATCTCAAGCAATTGAAACCAGCAATCTTTCCATTGTGAACTCCATCACCTTGTCAAGCCCTTTTGCGACTTACTCTTTCAGTGCATCTGCCACTTTTGAGGTCCGAAGTCCTTCAAGAATACAGGTACTTCTAAGAACTATGAAAGGTTGTGACAAAAGAAAGAAAGCGGCACAAGTGATCATATATCGTTTGAAATTTCGTCTCGTATTTTCAACTTCAAGTCTGGACTTGAAAAAGAAAAACTTTAAAACGAAATAAACTATCTTGGGGTTCAGTGACTCAGCCATTTGATGGTATTAACTATTTCATAGAAGTGATGGGTTGGAATATATTGCTTTTTTGATAATCTCAGGTTGAATTTAAGGAAGGGACTTTTCAGCCTCCAGAGATAAAGTCCAATGTCGATATACCTGAAAATGTGGATATCTTTGGGCAAAACATCAATTTGTCACCTGTACAGCAAGCTCTCAATCCTCTGCAGGATGCAGTAGCAAACATTTCAGGAGCTATTTCTGGACAGTCACCACTTAAGGTCCCCATTCCTGGGAATCGTTCAACTTCCTGGCTTCTCATCACCTACCTTGATGAGGATCTTCGCATCTCAAGAGGGGATGGTGGCCTTTTTGTTCTTGCTAGAGAAGGAAGTCCTCTCCTAAGTCAGTAGTAAGGTGCATTTCTGTAAAGTTGGATCTTGCTTTCCTCCCTTTTGCATATCTTGCGGGAAGGGAATGTGTGAAAACAGTAAAAAAGCAGCTGTCTTTAGCATTAGCAAGGATAAGTATAGAAACTTAATAAGATCAAAGTCCTCTGATTAATATTCTTTTTACATTGTAAGTATAACAAAAAGATGGGGGGTTTAGTTTGATGTTGAATACACTTGTAGTAGTTAGTAGTTAATGGTCCTATCCACCTACCAACATATCTGTGGCTCACCCTCCCCAGTTGAATAATGTTGTTACCTAACAGCTAAGCAAGCTTGGACTTTCTTGTCTGCTTGAGCTTGTGGAGTGGAACCTCTCCTCCATGATCGACCTGTTTTTGTCTTCCTCTGACTATTTTTATATAAGATCTTGCTGAAATAGACCTAAGAAATAAATATCTTTGAATTTCTCAAAAACTAATAATAATAACTCTTAAATCTAGAAACTACTTCCAAGTTACAAGCCGGAGTGTTACAAATTGATTAAATTTTCAACTAAAGGGGAAGACATGAACTTGTTAGAAAGTTTCTTGGCTCAACAAGTTGACAAAGTCTAACCTTGACTTCTTGCTAGTTTGCCAGCCATGAACGCGGTCCGTATGCTCCAATCACGGAATAGAAATGAATAAACCACTCCTGAAATCAAGAAAATATAAGAATCAAACATTTTATTTTATTTTTATTCAAATTATTTGTTACCAATCTCTATCATTAGCATTGACTCTCGGTGAATGTTCTTGTAAACTGCACAGAAGAATCAATCCTATATATACATCTTTCTTTTGTTTAATGTTCTCTTAACACTGCAGTTTCTCGCTCTTTGCCCACTTTCTCCTCATAAATTCATGACCCACAAATGGAAAGTTCATGCATGTTTCGGGAGACGTTAGGACATTCTCTAAAGGTTTCAAAAACGGGAACTTAGAACTAGTTCGCCATCTCAGATCCGAAGGGGGGAGAGAAGTAGTAGAACATAAGGTGAAAGATCGTAACTTTTTCTTGTTAACATGAGCAGCAAAAAACCTTTAAAGTTAGAGAATGAGCAGATAGCAGAGCTACGTGAAATATTTCGATCGTTTGATCGAAACAAAGATGGAAGCCTAACTCAGCTCGAGTTAGGTTCATTGCTCCGGTCCTTAGGGCTAAAACCTAGCCCTGACCAGCTTGAAACCCTGATACAGAAGGCTGATACAAACAGCAATGGTTTGGTGGAGTTCTCGGAGTTTGTAGCCCTTGTGATGCCGGAGTTGTTACCTGAGAAGTCACCCTACAGCGACGAGCAGTTAAAGCAGTTGTTCAAGATGTTTGATAGAGATGGAAATGGGTTCATCACGGCGCCTGAATTGGCGCACTCTATGGCAAAGCTAGGCCATGCACTCACCGCTGAGGAGTTGGCAGGGATGATAAAGGAGGCGGACTCCGACGGAGACGGAAGAATTAGTTTTGAGGAGTTTGCTCAGGCAATTTCAGTGGCTGCTTTTGATAATTCTTGGGCTTGAATCAGTAGGAGTGCGTATGATCTGGTATATATATATGCTTCTGGTTTCATATTATTACAGGTGCAATCTTTGTAAAAAAAATTGATGTTCAGTTTGTGGAACCATGAAGGTTTTATTTATGGAGTTTTCATGGTTGTTTACTGCAACATCTTACTCATATCATAAAACAGATATTGTTAGACATCTTGAAGGTGATCAGAAAGGAACCTAGTTTACCTGCCATTTCAAAGTTTTAAGATCTTGCTTGTGAGGTTACTTGGGAGGCATTTGTTGTATCATCTTCATCCTTCCTTGAATGAGAAGTAAACTAGATCTTCTCAGCGTTCCTCAATTGTCTGTCTAAGTGAAACTGTTTGTAAACATGCAGATGGCACAGCATAAAAGGTTGTGAGAATGTGATAAGCTAGTAATTTTCATTTGCACTTGAGCCGAGGCTCCAAGCACAGCTTGTTTTTCCTTGCTGAAAAAACTTTCCACTTCCAGTGGAAGAGGAACAATGTTTGATCTGTTTCTTATAAAAATTTCCGCTGTTCTTAATAACCTGTCAGAAAAACAAAAGGTATTACGGTGAAGTCGAACAGATCTGGTATAAAACCTGAAGTTGAGGATGTAACCCCTGTAGTTTCATAACGATTGCAAGAATATGCTCCATAAATCGGGCTACTCATATGAACTTGAAGAGCTGGCGTTTATCGCCAGTAACAAGAAATTTTCAGTATAAGAGACAGTTTCATGCAGAGAGTTGCAAATGAAGAGGCCTCAGAAAGAAACTGCAGATTGTGGAAACTACTTTTGAGCCATAGAGTTCACACGAAAAACCCTTGCGAACAACTAATAATCAATTAGGACATGAAAAGAATCTAATATCACAATTATGTCAAAAATTCTACCGAATCACTGGCATTGATGACTGCCCTCATCTCGTAACAAAACTAATCCACATATCAAAATCTGGGTAAGATGATATACAAGTGTCTGAAATCTGTGAAGATGGAGAAGTTCTTAAGCGTTATATCTTCTTCTTCTACTTGGACTTAAGCATATCACAAATACAATATACATCATAGAAGCAGAGTGGCGCCACCTTGGCAAATACAGGTATATATGTATATAGCAAATTCCTGTGGCAGATTATGACCCAGAGAGCTCCGTCTGCTAATGCGAAACATATTTCTGACAAGTACAATCAAGTTGAAAGGAGAAATAAGCAAGTGACAACTCCATATGAGCAAAACCTTTACAATGGATGCCAGTCCACAATTAGTTTTCGAAAAGGAAACATAACAGAGTAATGGAGGAGGTAGGGAAAGTCTACATAAACTTAGAGAATGAAACATAAAAATAGACTGAAATTGAAGAAAATCAAGTTCAACCTTGGATTTGGCTAAGAATGGAGTTGATAAGTTGGAGTCTCCCTGAATATGGAAGTAGTCTAGTTGTCCAGCTGATTATTCTTGCTCCACCTTATGAACTAGAGATAAGCAATTCCTATAGTCAAGCTTTGAGGTGATTGAAGGTGCTTGAAAGGAGGGGTTGCAAGAGAGAATCTGATGATGTCAACACGTTGGTGAAGGGAACAGTGTTCCAGATTCAACATTTAAAGCAATAGAATTGAAATCAAACTTCACCATGTAAATAGAACAGGCATCTAGTCTGAAAATGAATTGAAAACAAAACCATGATTATAACGTTTAATGATCATTTTAAAACTATTCCATACTTCTATTGTGTAAGTTAGTCTGATCTTACAAGTCTCGTAGAAGTAGGTAAATGGTCATGCTCACAACATGCCAATGGCATGGAAAGGTTTATGTAATAGGAATAGCGCCAGTCAAACTGCAGTTACAATATTACAGTTGTGCACGATTGCAGTAATAACAGACAATGCAAAAGTAATTACAGAAAATATGATCGAAATTGAGGTAAATTGCAGTAACGATCCAAATCACATTGTGGTCGCAGATCGCAATTCAAAATATTGAAACATCAAAAACATTTTCCTTTCTTTTTTATTATGTAAATACCTATGATTTTATGCTTGCATAAATTATACCAAAAATTGGATCACAAAAGAAAATATAAAAACCATAATAAGGACCTTTATTATGCAGATGGACTCGGGAAGAAAAGCTACAGACGATTGGTTTCTCAGGCTTGGCATCACGGCACAATGTACATATCAAGCCTCAAATTCATTTTCTTGAAAAATTGATCTGATAATCCAACTGTTAGCAATCACATGTAAAAAGGAACAGAAACCATCTGGCACAATCAATTTTGCAGAAGATACTGCATTATGTCTTTCCGAATAACTCCATCAGACACAGTTAATCCCCCATATCCGTAATCAGGTCTCAACATTCCAGGGTCCCAGAAGCTCAAGTTCCTGTATTGAATAACAGAGCCAGCTGGTCTAAACGGCCGCATCAATGTAATGGTAGGAAGGGACATTGCCCACACATTTTTTGATGAGGTAAACAGGTGCCTCTTAGATTCTTGGAGCCCGGAGGCCTGCATGCTCCCAGAACTCTTCAAATGGGAAGAGACACTATCCCACTTCGTCATCTTCATGTTCGACCTTGCATTTTTTAAGGCAGTCAATGAGGTACTACGTATGTTAGCAGAAGGTTTCATGCTGTCCAGCCATCGTAGAATCGAGTCACCGACATTCCGCCCAACTATATCTCGCTGTTGTATATTATGGTGAACCTGGAGTGCAACATCAAAGACAGCCCTGGTTCGTCTATGCAAAAGTAAGCGCATGATTGTGTTTAGTGTTGGTTATGGCCATCAAAGTAGTTTGGATCTGTAATACCATGAATAAAAATAGCCCATATACTACTAACAGCAGTAAACTCAATGATGAAAACCCATGTGTGCCACATATAAGAAGCTTCAATGCCCATAGAAGACCACTGGCATATCAATGATGTTCCATTTATGAAATACTACATTGCAGTAAGTCTAGAGAACAAGATCCAGTTAAAAAGACATAAGTGGCTATATAAGCCCGGTGCTGGTAGTTTTCATCCAACCACACAAGTTTCTCAACCAAGTACGGGTGACTAGTAATCATTCATGGAGTTGCCACTACACTACATATCATTCAATTTGACCAATGATCCCATTTCTCTATATCAATCATCAGTGCCAGGAAAAACACATTCCCATATATTCATTATATCCAAAGGGGCAGACAGATACATAGAGATTAAACTAAAGAAAGCAAGGGGTAATTTTGGACATCAAATACCTGCGAATAAACTGAGTGATCTTAGGGTGTTTGGGGCTGGCGATCTTTCTTTGGATCTTCGAAGCCAGTCTATAGGTCCGCTTCAGCCCTAAGAAATAGGCCGTAGCCACCGTGATCTCCCATAGGACCATCCTCTACTTTCTTGACCGCAATATCCAGAACGTTATATTACAAACAATCTTCTAGACATTTGCCTTTACCATGTTCGCTTTCCCATAGAGACCTAATCTGTGTGCTTGCGTGGCGGCTCCCTGCCACGTGTTTTTGCCTTTCTTTGATCTCTCTCGATTTTATATTTTTACTCCATTCCGTTCTGCTGTGATTACGCGGTGCATGTGTAATATACTCTCTATTTTAATTTTTATTTATATGTTAGTAATTTAAAAATATTTATTATCAACATGAACATAAATTAAATTCCTATTTGATTGTAATTAAATTAATAAATCAGATTCTAAATCGTAATCTTGTAGAAAAAATATTATAATATCAACGTTTTTAACACAAACTAACCAATTTTTCTAATATAATTATTTTAGATGAAAAATTAAATAATGTTAACTCTTCGTAAATTTAATGTCACGACAATATTTACGTAATATTAGTTTTTAATTTTTAAAGAAAAAATTCATAAATGAGATGTACTGTTTGAAATGTATAACAATAAACATGTGAGATTTACTGTCTAAAATATATAAGATTGAGCCGTATTTCATAAACAATGACAGTAAAAATTACTTTTTGATTAATTAAAAAAACTAATTATGTAATTGTGGGAATTACTTTTTATTTACAAATATAAAAATAGTATTATATTAAGATTGACGTGACATTTAATTGATAAAGAGTTAAACTTGTGAAAATTTTTGAGTCAATTTTAAACGTTTAAAAAATGCGTAGTTCAAATTGAACATTTTAAAACTGTAAAGATTAAATTGTATTATATTGTAAAGATTGAGTTTCAAAATATATTTTTGGCTAATATATTAAAAAAAGTTGCATTAACTTATAATAGTTTTATCGCCCCTTAGGGAGCGGTCAAGTTGGTAGAGTGGCGGAATATGGAGTTAAAAGGTCATGTGTTTGATTCCTCCTAGGGGTGAGCATTCGGGTAATTCGGGCCGAAATTTCACTGTTCGGGCCCGGCCCGAATTACCCGAAATTTTTTTATCTTACCCGGCCCGAACCCGAACTTTTTATAACCCGAGCTTACCCGACCCGAATTACCCGAATTACCGAATTACCCGGCCCGAATTACCCTAATTACCCGAATTAC
>JAOQMQ010000001.1:13679716-13698523 GCA_027563845.1 Erythroxylum subrotundum | reverse complement strand
CGGTCGTGTTAGTGGGCGTGAAAATCTTTCACGGGTAGTTAGGTTGTGGGTCGGTTACATAGATTGGGTCTTACGGGATAGATCAATCTGGTGTAATTTTGTTGAACTACAGTGAAAGTAATTAATCTGGGTGAGGGCCCCGTAGACGTAGGCAAGGTGTGCCGAACTGCGTTATCAAACGTTGGCGTCGTTGGTATTTTGCTTTTGTGATTGTTGATTTACTTGTGCGAAAAAATTAATTTTAGATAGCCTGCGAATTTATTGACGATTTAATTATTTCACAAACAATTTATGATTGGAATTATAAACCAATTAACACTGTCTAATTAAATAAATTTGAATATTATCTAAAAAACAATAAAATAAGAAACTTTCTTACAAAATACAATCCTAAACATATAATCTTAGGATCACATGAAATTCTTAATTTAAATTGTGTTTTTATCACCCGAAAAGTTACTTTTAGAATAGTTAAATAGATTAGATGGATGGATGTAAATAACGAGTAGTAGCAAAAGTAATGATAACAGTAGAACAAAGGTCTTGCATCGATTAAGAATATCCAAAGTTTCTTTCCTACACCTTTGAAACAGAGCACGCCTTCTTTGACTAGCTCTGATCAAACTAACTATTTTGCAAATGAGAGTGAAGTGGGCCCCATCTATCTGACTGTTCTTTACTTCTTTCTATGTTGACCTGTGGATAGGGAAAGATCAGTATCAATTATGGAATTGGAACTTCAACTATTCTCTGGAATCATTGTTAGTTTGTTTCTGTCAGCTGTATCACAGACTCAAGACCTGAAAACATCTTACTACAACAATGAGTTCGGCCCTTTTAATGTATCATATTACAGTAACTTCGCTGTCCAGTCGCCTGCTGCAATCAGCAATGGAGCCCTTCAACTCACCCCTGATTCTGCTGGTAACTTTGACCTCAAGCACAGATCTGGTCGGGTTCTGCTCAATCACTCGTTCAAGATGTGGGAAGATGAAGAAGATGGTGGCAGATTAGCTTCATTTAACTCCTCCTTTGTGTTCAACATTTTTCGGGTTGATAATTCCTCTGTCATTGGAGAGGGTCTTGCCTTCTTCATAGCTCCTGATGTTAACCTCCCTGAAAACAGCGATGGTCAGTACCTCGGTTTAACCAACTCCTCCACCGACGGTAATTCCTCCAATCAGATTGTTGCGATTGAGGTTGACACCTTCAAGGAAGTTTTTGACCCTGACGACAACCACATTGGCCTTGACATCCACAGCATCGTCTCTAACAAAACAGCATCACTTTCCAACTTTGACATCCAAATTGCTCCGGTGGGAATCAAATTTTTTAAGGTCTGGGTTGATTACGACGGCTTAAACAAATTAATGGAAGTGTACATGGAAGAAGATGGCAAGGCCAAACCCACCACACCTGTTCTGTATTGTAATCTTGACCTCAGAGGGCTCGTTAATCAGTACTCCTACTTTGGCTTCGCTGCTTCCACTGGGAGAGCTGTACAGCTGAATTACGTGCATCGGTGGAACCTCACCGTGAAGCTTCTACCCAACACTTCTAGAAACGGTAATAATGATAAGTTGATCAAGATTGTGCTGCCAATTGTAGTGCCTGTTGTGTTCTGTTGCTTTTAACAGGTGTGGGATGTTTGATATACTATATGCGGAAGAAGAGGGCAATGCCTTCTCGCACCAACTTAAAAGAAACCATTAAGAGCCTCCTAAATTTCAAGGAGTTCCGGTTTAAAGATCTCAAGAAGGCCACCAACAATTTCGATGATAAGTGTAAGATTGGTGAAGGTAGCGTCAGTGTGGTCTACAGAGGGGTACTGCAAAATGAGAATTTAGAGGCTGCAGTCAAGTTGTTCTCAACTCACTTAACTTTCTCTCGTGAATGTTTATTGTCTGAGCTTCAGATTATCGGCCGTCTCCGCCACAAGCATGTCCTTCCTTTGCTTGGTAATCAAGGTTTTTTTCCATTTACGTACGTTCATTCAACATTTAGACTTTATAAGACACGCTGCTTCTTCCTTAGTAATTTCTTTGGGAACAATCTGATCTGATATATTGCATTCATTATTAAATAAAGAAATGAGTCTTTCACCATTGATCTTGTCGGACAGAGGATCATCTCAAACTTTATGTAATTTAACTCTCTAATTAAAGGGGGCCAAGTCCCAGAATGAGGAAAAGAGAGTTTTGCATTATCTGATAGTATACCTTTTGTATGTGATTGATTAGGGTGGTGCCTGAAGAATGGACGCTTGCTTCTCGTCTATGAGTTCATGCCAAATCGGAGCTTAGATAAACAATTGTTTCATGGATCAGAGACCCTAAGATGGACATTGAGGTACAACATCATATCAGGAGTAGCATCAGCACTGAACTATCTCCATAATGAACAGGACTTCAGAGTGGTGCACGGAGATGTTAAACCAGGAAATATCTTGCTTGATTCAAACTTTACACCTTACCTGGGAGATTTTGGGTTAGCTCGTCTCTTGTCAGACGATAGTAACTCCAGTTCTGATGAGTCGGGTATTCGTGGAACAATGGGCTATATTGCACCAGAGAATTTTCACATTGGTAGGTCATCTTGCAAGTCCGATGTCTACGGATTTGGCGTGGTAGTTCTGGAGCTTGTTTGCGGTCAACACAACCAGCATGAGGTTTCTGGTTTCCCCACCTTGGTGGACTGGGTGTGGTGGCTCCACCGTGAAAGGCGGATACTGGAGGCGGTGGATAAGAAGCTACACAATGACTATGTGGCCGAGGAAGCGGAGAGGTTGTTGCTGCTGGGGATGTCATGCTGTAATCCAAATCCAAACATGAGGCCTGAAGCACAAGCTATATGTCAGATGATTTCAGGATCAAGGGCAGTTCCTCATGTCCCATATTTCAAGCCCGCATTCATGTGGCCGCCTTTGCCAGAGGACCTGGAAACACAAGGGGGCAACGACATGAACTCGACCGTCAGCTTGGAGATCACCACTTCAGAATGATTAGGAAAACTCGGTTTGTTTGTTAAATTTCGGTTTGTTTTTGCTGTTGGAATCATTTATGATTTATAGACCTATGCAAATGAGTTGCATATTTAAAGAGTAAGCAACAGCTAGAGAAAATCGTCAGGAGAGTGTGGCAAATTGGCAGAGATTTTGGAGGTTAATCATCCCTTAAAATATGGCTTAACAGAACTGGAAAATAGAAATTAGAAACCAAGAAAAAGGCCTCACAGGTGCGTCAACAGTTGTATTTCTGCTAATTTATACATTTGGAAGGAAACTGAATGGGTGCAGAAATGGAATCTGAGAGGATTGAATAATGAATATATATATTTATATATATGCATATCGACATTTTTATTAAATACCCTTCATCTTAGTGACTGTAAAATGAATTTTGACTCCAAATTATAAAATTGCTCTCTGGAGAATGAGTAAACTTTCTGTTTAATTTTCACTTACAGACATGAACCAGAGTTTACACAGATCTTAGCTTCCCGTCAATGGTTCAACAGTGCTGATCAAACAGGAAGAATTCACTACACCGATAAAATCAAATGCCGAATTAACTAACAAATCCGAGAACCGAAAACTGAATCACAAAGAATAAATTTGTATATGCTACTGATCATCAACCACGCAAAATTTTGAAAATTTTAACCAAAATCAATCAAAATTTCCCTTCTACTCAAAAAAGGGTGATCAAGTAACTCATTTATGGTTCCTCTATTCCTCCAATCCTTTTCCAGACACCTCCTTACAAAGCTCCTAAACTCTGGCGATGAATTTTCAGGCATTTCCAATTTCTCTCCGAAGCATATTGCACATACCAATGCTGCCCAATCTGGTTTCTCCCCGACTCCGATCAACGGATAGTGACCCTTTAGACACTCCAGAACAACCACCCCAAGTGACCACACGTCGCCCGCGAACTCGTCGGCGTTATGATCCCCGCCCCACTTCTCTGGATCGAATCTCTCAGGGCTCATATAAGCGCATGTGCCCATGAAACGATCGCATGAATCGTGTTTGCCCACCACAACTCTGCTTACTCCAAAATCTGCTATCTTCACGTGACCTTTTGCATTGATCAATAGATTCGATGGCTTTATATCGCCATGGACTATCTTCATTCTATGCAGGTACTGAAGCCCTTGAAGAACTCGGCGTGCTACGCCTGAGATAACTTCCTCCGACAACACTTTATGTAGAAGCAAAACATCTTGGAGCGAACCTCTCTCCATGTGCTCCATGGCAAAGCAAATATCATCGTCACTATCGAAAACTGCATGGCACCGTACAATGTAAGGAGAGTCGACACGTTTAAGGATCTCCGCCTCCCGGACAGCTTGTTGCCGAACGGTAGTGGTATTATGATCAAATCGGAGAACTTTCAGGGCAAAAATTGATGAGGTTCGCCTGTGACGTACTTTATAAACAGTGCCACCGTTTCCACGTCCAAGAACAGTCAGTTTCTGGAGGTCGGAGAGGTCATTAATAACTGGAGAAAGAGGACTGGTGATTGCCGGGAACAAAGGCGGTCCGTGTACCGGCCTGTGGCGGAAATCAGCTGCTGGAATCGGTGGTGGTAATGAGAGCCTGAGTGCTTGTTGATGTCTTCTTTCTCTCACCAATGCCATTGACACACAACATAAAACACAACACTATCTGAAGCACACTTAAAGTGTATTGTAATTATTAATATAAATCAAACAATTAACTGAACTCTCTTTACAGGTTTGTTTCTTCTTAATTATCTTTCTCTGCATAACGAGGAATTTTATGAATTTGCATTTTAGGTTACATGCAAATAAGGAAGAGACCAAACACGTGCATGCATGAGACCCCATTCCCAAATTCAAGGGGCCGGTGAGGTTTTCTTGGTGACATCAGCCCCAATCTCTGGGAAGTGAGTTTTTAGTTTTGTTAGTCTAATCACTTTCTTAAGCAGACATCTGTCCTGTAAATTTTAACGGTTTTTTCTCTTCTTTTAGTGATTAGTTATGATTAAACATGTGATATGATATGAGACTAATCATGTGTTTACGTGACTGATGTATGAATTTTATGGTTAAAGATGTCTGTTTGTAAGATTTTGCCGGCAGGATCATGAACATCAGATAATAAGGAATCTGAAATCCGAAATGGAAGTTGAAGCCATGCAATGCAACAGCCTATTTTCATTTTTAACTAAATAGTTTATTACTTGTATATCAATTCTGTTGCAATTACATTTGTTTTGCTTAGCTATTTTCATGCGCCTGACACTCCATTTTTAGCTTATCTGCCAAAATGGTATTTTCTTCTCTTCTTTAAGAATGCTTTTAACTCTTATATTTGCCTTTTATGACTGGATTAATAGGCTTCCTAGAATCTCTAAATGCTGGAGTATTTTTTGTTGTTGTTAAATTAGAAAACTTTATACGAAAATGAATAGTTTATATACACAGCTAGAGATTTCCCAGAATCTCTTGCCTACAAAGGAACTACGAAGGATAAAACCAAAGGAACAACACAAAGCAGAAAAAGAAACACCACACCCTCAAGACTCGCCTCTCAAGCTTGCTAAGAAAACGAAGGCCAATACCCTACTACAAAAACTCCCCAGCACCCAAGAAAAGCCACTCAAAGATCAACAACAAACCACACCAATCAGCAAACCTATACTACATACACAGCCCGCAAACCACAACCAGAGAAGCACAACCAACTAACATGACCCCCGAGCCCCCACCTGGTATCTTGCTCCATAGAGTTGGCCCTGAACCTGCAGTAATAACAATAGGAATACCAAAACATAATACAAACAGAGTTACCTTCCCTCAGTGTTTAGGCTGAGCTGCTCCATAGCTTGTAAGATCACCTGCGAAGTGACCCTCCCTATATCCGAGGATTCATCCCGAAATGCTGGAGTATTTGAAGATAATTATATAACTGGATTAATAGGTTACAGTTAAATTCATCAAACTATAACCTATCATATTTATATATAGAAACCAGCTGCAAGAATTGATAACTTAGCCTCAAGTAAGTAATAAATACGTCACTAGCGTTTCAAGTTTACTAATTACAGGAGGGAATCGACTGATCGATCCTATGTCCAAAAGAAAAAAAGTAATTCAAGCCCCCAAAATTGCTTAAATATTGGTGTTTATTATCAGGGAATTCATCATTGTAAAACAGGTTATCATATGATCATAGCCCTCAAATTCTCTGTTTCTGTTAGCCTGTTCTAACTCTGTTTTTATCTCAATACATAATCGTTTTATATTTAAATAGATATAAAACAATGTCGTATTATGACAGAGATAAAATTAGAATAGAGTACCAAAAACAAAGAATTCAATTCAGTGCTTGATCACAAGGCAAAAAGTATGTGTTAAAAGACATTGATGAGGAAGTAATTAATTAAGAGAAATAAAGCCAAGGTTGTTTTTTTCACTTCAATTTTTCTTTGGCTTGCTTCTTCTGGGAATGGACTTTCTTAGTTAGGTTTTCCACTTGGATTATAGATGCTTAGGTTTATTTGGTTGCGTTTCTTTGTGTTCTGATGTTGAATGGGAGCAGGACTGCTTCTTCCATAGTTACAGAGTCCCTAAGTTCTATCTTGGACTGCACTGAGGCTAATTGCTAATTTTTAGCTAATTATGCCTTCTGTGACACTTGTCAGTGAACTCTTTGTACATATTTTGTTTCATCAATTTATTTTTCTGATTTACTAAAAAAAAGAGAAATAAAGCCGATAGCTGATTAATGTCTATTTATTTTAGAAGAAGTTGTCGTCTTTATAACTCAAATTAACCTACAATCTTAATGTGACCAGCAAGCCCATGGGACAATTGAGCTATTACTTTAAGGCAATGTGATTGAAGGCTCAATCCCATTTATTGTCCTTATAAGTAGTAAGGTTAAATAATTTTTTAAATATTTTATGCAGATCGCTAAAATAGATTTCTAGAAATAATTTTGCTATTTAAAGACTTCTTCGTAATGCTATTCATCATGTTCTTTTAAAATGATGTGCCAAATCAGTCAATTCAATTTGATCAAATTAATATTAACTACAAAATTAATTTAGAAAACAAATTAAAATTATGGAACAAAATTCTAATTCATTTTAATTATTTTTTGTAGTTAGTTGAAAAATAAGATAACTTAAATAATTATAACCTATATTATGTTTTAAATATTCTATCTCTCTCTCTCTCTCTCTCTTTTTAAAATCTATCTCAATTTTCCTAATGTTTCAGGATTAATATGCTACCAATTCAACTCCATGATTGATTTAACTTTAACCGTCTCCTTTTAAAATTAATACTATAATCAAAATTATATCTTGATAATGTGCCTTAAAGGGACCAATAGAGTACCTAATCTTTAACCATTATAATTGAATCTTATTATAATTGGGTTTCTTCTAATGCGTGAACCTCTTAACGTCTTTCTATACTTTTCTAAATAAGTGAACCTCCTAACATATCAGAGTAACTTTACATTCATAAACTTCTATTAGCAATTTGCAAGAAACCTTAGTAGTTATTTATAAAAACCTTATTGAACCCATCATAAGCTCAATGAGCAAATCTACCCATACTAATAAGGGTTCTATTTTCTTCACTAAATTGTAGCCCACTTAACCATATTCTTTATTGAGCCTCTTTCTTATCTTTAATCTAGATTAAATTTGATTTTCTTAGCCTTAATTTTATAAAACTCATAATTAATAATTGTCTAATAAGAATTTTAATTTCATTATTCTGTCTCTTGGACAAATATTAATTACAACATCTATAGTGAAATGAAAAAAGTAAAGTGGCTAAGAAAACAAATGTAATGTTTAATCAAAATAAAACATTTAATCCAAAGATAACGAAAGTCTAACATTTGGTCCTATAGGATTTTCAATATCAAAAAGTATCAAATACATGTGTCATTGTGCAGCACAAATCAATATAATCATGCACATCTAATACCTTATTGACATAAATGAGAAAATGGTATGTGACAAACTACAATGATATGTATATGATCTAAAATGTATAATTGTTCTGTTTGTCGGTCTCAGTTTTTCTAAACTTTATGTTAAAATGCATTAGAGAAATTTATTTTCTCACTCAATTCTAAACCACATTAGAGAACACGTTTATAAGATTAAACACTTATATCCTCCTATGTTTTATCAAATCTATAGATTTATCTATGTATCTGTATGTGTCCTGAAGACATAGGTTCTAGGTCAATTTGTATATATGCCTAATGACCTTTAAAATACTTATGATCAACACAAATCTTAACAATTTTACTTGTATTATGACAATGTTCCACAAACTGAATGACTGAGCATAAAAGGTTGATAATCAATATACATATAAAATTTATAGTCATAATACATGAAAAACTAAACAATTGTATCAGGAGGCAAACATAATGATCCCTAATTAATAGTGTCAAAGTAATTCAACAAGCCCATACTATATACATGCCTTTCAAAATTGATTCAGTGTAGTCTTTTATTTAGTGGATCAACCGGCATGTGTTTGGTCTCTATATGCTCCACTATGATCTCAACTTTCTGCACTCATTCCTTTATAGTCAAATACTTGACGTTCAAATGCTTAGACCTTATGATACTTTTATTGTTGTTGCAGAATAATACAACATAAAGATTATAACTATATAACTGAATAGTACTAGCTACCAAAACCACCACAGATAACCTAGAAATTAAATTTCTAAGCCAAACCACTGGCAAAGCAACCTTATAGCATGTTACAAACTCTATACTTTTAATCGAGGAATTTACCAGTCTGCTTGACTTCCACAAAATAACATCATCTGTCAACGTGAAAATGTACCCTGATGTGGACTTCTTCTAATTTAGACACATAGCAAAATC
Organism: Erythroxylum subrotundum; assembly: GCA_027563845.1. Lineage (NCBI taxonomy): Eukaryota > Viridiplantae > Streptophyta > Magnoliopsida > Malpighiales > Erythroxylaceae > Erythroxylum > Erythroxylum subrotundum. The sequence goes on along the minus strand of JAOQMQ010000001.1, from coordinate 13,689,626 downwards.
TAAATATGTATAACCAATGAGGTCTAAACTGTTGACTTTCCTAAATATCAACATATAATCCTTATTTACCTTGAGATATCTTAAAACTGCACTCCAATGATCTGTTTCTGGGTTTACCAAATATCTACCGAACAATCTATTAATGCGTGCAATGTCGAGTCTAGTGGACACATGGGGTCTCTTTCTAGTAACATGATCGACAATATATGAAGAAGCATATATCTCATCAAGGGCAAAACACATTCTATATAAACCATATGATAAGAAGGTCATACCAATATATTTTACATTGAAAGATAACTTTACAACCAAATTTTCAAATACAAAATTATAGCCTTCTTTATCTAAAACAGATACAAAGGTTAAATTCTGTCTAAAAGACGATATATAAAATGTATCATAAAATAAGTTTGAACTATATATCTAAGTTCAAACACACGCCCACTATAGAGACTACTTCCAATTCTTCATTATTTCCTACCATTAGTTTTTCCTCCTCTTTATTGTACTTTCTCTTTATCATGAATCCCTGCATTGCAGAAGCAACATGATTAGAAGTTGCATTATATATCCACTAAGAACATAATGTGGTTATAGCAATATTAGACTCACGTATCATATAAGCTGAGTTACTTGATATCTCCTACCTTTCTTTCCAAATTTTTACATTTAAAATTCTAGCTTCCTATGTCCCTTCATTTTTACAAATGAAAATTTTCATACTCATATTCACTAGACCCCTAGTTATGTTAGACTAACCTATATCTTTATGCTTAGGAAATTTAGAATTCTTACCTTTAAACTTCTAAGGCTTCACATTTTCCTTTCCATTAGTTACTTAAGGTTGTATGAGTTATATTCTTCAACTTCTCTTCTTCAGCAACACATCGAATAATTAATGACTTTATGTCCCAAGCTTTATCTCAAGAATTGCATGTGGTAAACATAATATCAAACTCTAATGGAAGAGTATTCAAAGCTTGGTGTTACAATAAAAGCATCAGGAATATAAATGTATAATGCCTTTAGCTTGGTCTAGAGATGGACGATCCTAATTATGTATTCTCTCACTCCCCCTGCTCCATTATATCTTATAGAGTATAGTTCCTTTAATAAGGTACCTATCTCAGCATTAGAGGATACCTTGTACCTCTAAGAGACGTTATTGAGGAAATCTCTTGCTATGCTAGTATCTGAAAGTCCACTCAGCAGATGGTCTGTAATGATCTCTTTATGGTTAAGTAACATATCATGTTTGACCCTTCCCAAGCTGCATATGCTACTCTTTCAGCCTCTGAACTGACGGATGTAGGTGTTGGCAATCTTTCCTTAATCATGTCCATATTGATATCTATCATCTCCAATGCAAACTCTACATCTTGCTTCCATTTCTTAAAGTTGAAATCGGTAAGGGCTTAAATGGTGACATTGTATTATTAAAAAATGTAACTACAACATTAATAATGTAAATCATCAACACAAATGTAGGACTACAACGGTGCTCAAAGTCATAAATCAATGTTTGTACTGAGCATCTTATCGCACATATCATGAAAGACCTCTGAGCTGAATACATAATACATGCAGATAAGACCTCCATATAAAAACGATCAGAGCACACACCATCAATCTTTATGATTCTACTGCCTATGGAAAAATAGATCACTTAAGTAATGATTATCCTCCACCAAATGCCTTTATACACATCTCAAAATCTCATTTAAGGCCAACATCTGTGGGCAAAATAACACAACATGAGACTAAAGACAACCCCCAACTTGCGAGAAAAAAAAAATCCAAATACTAACTTGAAAGACTATTATGATGACTGCGTTCTCATTAGTACCTAAACTATTCCACAATTACAAAGGATACACTTGTATGTTACCCTCACATTCATCTGTATAGGCATAAAAATATGTGGCTACTTACCACTTATAAATGCACAATCTCATTGTCACATATCTTTGTTAAAAACATTATTAACAAACTTTATTTAAGGATTCATCATAAAGAAAATCTTAATCAAAGTGATAATCATGCAATACTGAATAATAAATGCATCATATAAGATACGAAAATCACATGTATCTCCTTTATTTCAAGTCAAATGAAAAAAAAATCCTCTTAATAATGGCTTTGATAACCTTATTTGATTTTTCTATAGTTAAAACTTATTTATTACCAATGAAATAAATTCAAAAAAACTCAATTTTTAAATTCACCAACCCCGAAACCCAAAATAACTTGAGGGACCATTTTGTGAATTTTGGAAATTTTAAGTTTCTTATAATGTGCTGATGTCAGCATCTGACATTAATACTGTGTGTGACAGGAGGGTGCGTGTGTTGCACTCATGTCACCTCACGCGGCATTGAATTCTTGACGCGAATGTAGTCCACACATCATATGCGCCCATCATTTTGTGGGGCATATGGCTCACACACTAGATGCGCAAATGTGTCAATCGCCTTAACCACATGCACATAGGCAAGTAGCCTATGCCAGCTATCCGGCACGTCCAACAAGCTTCGACCTACTTGTTCTTTATCACCATCAGAAATAGGTAATTTTTAGCAATTTTTTAGTGAGCTCCCACCAAATTCTGGTGACTTTTCATCGAAAATCACCACAAAGTCTGTTACTACCCTTTTTTCATGCAAAGCTCATCCAAAGTCAATCCAAACAACAAATATGCAGTTTATATAAGCAAAAAATAGATAAATTTCTTCTATTTCTTTATGGAGAACCTTAAAAGTATTTGTTTAAATTCATATAATCATGGAACTGCTCTGATGCCATGTGTTAGAAATAACTTGAACCTTAACTTTAGGCCTAAGATCTATCATGAACTTGTATAAAAAAAGATAATGTGAAAAGGTACATGTTTTGCTATTCATAGATTGATGAAAAATCTATTCAACTGCTTGAACAAGTTTTAGAATCCTTTGAATAAGGTCCTCGACGTATGAACAACCTACTGTAACTTTCGACTTACTTTATAAAAGTTTTACCTTTATGCTGTTAACGTCTTTATGCACCTTTTTGAATGAATGAATTTCCTAATGGGCCATAATAACTTTACATTCACGAACTTCTATTAGTATGGTGCAAGAGACCTTATAAATTATTTATAAAACCTTATTGGGCCCTCCATCACAAACCCAATAAGCAGATATGCCCATATTGATAACGATTCATTTTTCTCATTGAACTTCAGACTATTTAACCATGTCCTTTATCATGCCTCTTTATTATCTTTAATCTAGATCAAATTTAATTTTTTTAGCCTTAATTTTATAAAACTTGTAATTAATAACATATAATAGGAATTTTAATTCCAACAAATTTGTCATTGTAATATTATATTTGATACTTCAACATCTTAATAACAATATGTCTAGAAATATAGTCTATAACTAAACAAAAATTTGTTAAGCAACTTAAATTTCAAATAGTACTATTAAAAAGGAGTAACAAGAGACTTATTAAAGAAAATTGAGCTCCTCAAACAATAGATAAAGAAGTTATTCATATACATTTCAACTAATATTTTATATTAATTTGTTGCTTGTTTTATGTTTCTATATAATTTTTGTTATTATTAGATTATAGTTCCTTAGTTAGGATTATAGTTCAAAATTCTTACTATTCTTAGTAAATCAAAAAAGAATAAGAGTTTTATTTCTAATAAGGGAGCAGATATGCTAAGAAGTAAAAATGTGAAATGTTATTGTTAGTGGCAAGAGTGAACACGTAATAAGAATGATGAGTTATAACTAACTAAAATGGAAATTATTGAACTTATCACTAGTTCCTAACTAATTAACATTGATATAAATTCCTAGTGGTATCCTCTTACAACAATTTTTCTGTACATGTGCATGCAATTGCATAGGCTAGGATAAAATTATTTTATGATATACTAATTTCGTGTTATAAGGAGGTGAGACATTACTCATTAGAGTGTCATTTAAGTAGAATTTGGTTAGACAACACTTGTGAAAAGAATTTCACAATGTAAACATGCTTTGAGCCTTATTTGTTGTGATTTAATATTATATTGATTTTTAAATAGGCTGAGAAACTGTGTTTCTGTGTTTATAGTTGGAAATGTAAGATATTTCCTATTTTCTGGGTAGTTTTAACAACCAATAAGGTCCAACGTCCTCTAATTTAATGGGTAAATAAATTCCTAATTTTGTGGTAACTACCCCTTAATGGATGACATGTTTGATGGGAGCATATCGATATAATTATTTCGAACAGGGCTTTTGGTTCCTAAGCTCCTTTTAACTTTTTGGAATACATCATCAAATGAGGGACTAAGAGCTTAGAAGAACTTCAAAACACAGAATGTTCAAAACTTTCCAAGCAAGAGAAGTAGACTCGTTAAGAGAAAGATAGGCTGGTAATATTGTTGTTAACAAACAAGGTCTTAGCCTGAAAATTATAAAGAAAAAGATAATACATATTGGTTTATGATTATCTATATACGATGATACATCGAATTTGTGAAAAAGTTACCCATATGACGACATTTTGTTATAGGTGATCCATACCTTGACGTCTTATTATGAGCTTCACCAGTATAGCTCCAAGATATGAGAGCTATATAATAACTTGAAGTCAAAAATATGAAGCTTACAAACCTAAATGTTCCATCAAAATTTTGAGACATTATGGTAAGTCCACTAACTGGGAAGCCATTAAGCAATTATTTGTGTTTTCTTAATTGAAGTTTTCAGTTTCTTATGTCTCTATCCACTAGCGTACCAAATTTTAACTTGAAATATAATCGTATGGGTTTTTGTCAAATGGCTAAGATTGTTATGACTTCAAGAGAGTTTCCCTAATCCTCATGGTTGCAACATAGTCATAGCTTCTCCAAAGCAGTTGTTCAAACCATTTCCACAATTGATTATATTATTTTCTTAAGTGAAGCTAAAGGGAAAGCTTTGAACATAAAGTGGCTAATATAGAAATTGTATGGTGGAAAGACACATATGAAACTTGTCTTCTTATAAAATTAGACAATGAGATCATGCAACATGATTATATGGAATATGCATATTCCATAAGATCATGAATGTAGGTTTTTGTTGCTGGGAATCTTGAGTTGATTATAGAAAAACATTGAAACGAGGTGGAGATCTAAGTTTTGGCATATGCCAAGAAGTTTAGATGACGAGATGTAATTATTAGACTTAGGAGTTTAGGAAGTTAACTATGCAAAGGTGAGGAAGTTAGTTTCTTAGTGGAGATATATTATAATGAAAGGGTTATAAAATCCCTAGAGCCAAATGCCTTCCATATAAAGAAAGCAAAATTAATGTTGCAATATGGGCATAAGTTGGGTGTCGTAATTGTCAAGACTGGAGGAGAAAGACCAAAATGAGTGTTAAGTTAGCGATTTCTAGAGTATAAGTGTCAGGTATTTTTGGATTAATCAGATTATTAAAATTGTTTTTATTTTAAAAAATTTAAAAGCAAAATCTTTAAAATAAAATTAAATGATAAATGAAATGTCACCTGTCAAGGTCCAAAATCTACTGATTTGATAGGCCATGTGTTCCCAAATAATGAGAGCTTCACGTCTAATTAATAAAAATCTTATAAAGTGACTGTTTTTGGGATAAATTGTTCCATTTTATAAACATTAACGTGTGAATTGGTACCACAAATAATAAGAGAGGCCAACTTAGACATTTTATGAAATATTAAGAGGCAAATCGTTTCTTTTACCACAGAAAAAAAAATATTCTTTGAGTTGAACCACCTAGGTTCAAGGCATAACTAGTGGCATGAGATTTTTCATAGAAAAAGGGAATTATCCACCTTGAGGTGTTCTCACCAGTTATGAAGCATAAGACTATACAAGTTCTTTTAGCTATGGTAAGTGCATGTGATTTAGAGGTAGAGCAACTTTATGTTAAATCTGTGTTTTTGCATAAGAATATAGAACATACTTATATGTTATAACTAGAGGAATTTCTTAACTATAAGAAGAAGGATTATATATATTTGCTGAAAAATTCTTATATGGGTTGAAATAGTCACCAAAGCAGTGGTTCAAAAGGTTTGATCGATTCATGTTGCCTTAAAAAAAAAATTCATAATCAATTTCACAACTGTCTATTGTAGGAAGATATTAAATGATTTATTGATATATTTATTATTATTCATTTATAACATGTTAATTGCAACTAACAATAAGGTTAAATTAACAATCTAAAGAGCTTGTTGAGCGGTGAGTTTGAGATGAAGGATTTTGATACAACTAATAAAATCTTGATGAAGGAGATTTGAAGGGATAGGTGAGCCAACATGTCATATTATCACAAAAAAGTATATTAAATAGGTATTGTATATTTTTAAATGGATCATCAAAGTCAATTTGCTGACAGTACATTTTAAACTTGAGACTGGTGCATTACCTATAAAGAGAAGGAATAAGTGAAGTAAGTTCCTTAATCCAGTGTTGTTAAGAATATGTTGTATGTCATAATATGCATAAGATAAGATCTAACATATGTTGTAAGTGTCATAAGCATTTTTATGAGCAATCTTAGGAAAGCTCACTGGGAAGTTATCAACTAGATTGTTGATGGTGTGAATATTTGCTAATTATCTTAATGATTTTGTTGACGTTTTGGGTAAATATTCATGTGGAAAGGGTGGAATTTATTTAGTTCTATGTATTTTGGGCAGGAGATGATAATCGAGCCAAATCAGAGATATTTTGGGTGCTGTCGCTTGAAGTTTTGAGCTGTAGCTGCTTATCCGCAATTTTTAGACTGACTTCAGATTTTGGGTAGTAAGTCGTGCCCACGGCTTAAAGTCGCATGTGAGCAAACACCTGATACAGAATTGAAGACATGATTGGACTCTTAAGTTGGATATTTTTCAGATTTGGAAAGGAATATTTTTTGGGATTAGTGAGGAAAGTTAGGGATACTAATCTATTAACCTATTTCTTTCCCACAAAAAGAAGAACTCTCGAAATATAAAGACATCGGCAGAAGGCAAAAAGGGGGGGATCGTTTTTTGCAGATTACAGCAGACTCTTTATTTTATTATTTTGCATGCTTTGTATAGCCATGAGTGGCTAAACCTACTTTAGTCTAGCAAGGGTTAATCAAGTTCAAGTTCATATGTGTTGTGAGATCTAAACTCAATTGTTATCCTTAGATTTCTGCAGTATTTATTCATTATCTGTTTTATTCATATTGTTATCTTGTTAGTTGTTACATTAAGAGCTCGTTGTGCAATTGGCATAGTCGTAATTAGCCAATCAAGGTTTCTAGATCCGTAATTGTCTAGTTAATCTTGATAACGGTGGCAGGTAATATAATTTTCAAGTTATATTATGAGGATGAATAATCTGATTTAAACAATCACGCTTGTTGATCTTGTTGATCAGGGTTGGGTCTTTCTAGTTCTTAAAGCTATTAGCGAATTAAATCCTAGGCGCGTGTCGGGGTTGTTCGTCAATAAGGGGTTAGTTATAGGCGCGTGTCCGGCTAATCTAAAACTAAGGAAGGATGAGATTATTAGAAGCTTTTCAATAATCATAACTAATCTATTGTGGGATTCGGGTTTATTCTTTGTTTCGATGATCAACCGTAGAACTTGAATGAGATTACCTTGTTCGATGCTATTAATCTGATTTCTTTTCAATCTAATCTTATTTGCTTGTCATTTATTAATTTTAGTATTTTCACTTATCAGTTACAAAACCCCCCTTTTATTTCCTTGTTCTTGATTCTCTGGTTATCAATAGGATTGATTAATCTCCAGTCTCTGTGGATACGACTCTACTCGCCCTAGATATAATTTAATTGATTTTTCAGGAGTAGATTTTATTTTTGGTGGATTCGACACCCATCAATTGTATAACACTTGAAAGGTATATGCAATTTATGATTCTGGTGATATAACTAGTGGCAATGTTGGCTATATAAATTTTAATTATAGTGAAAATATTTTTTGAAAGAGATCGTTGATATATTATATCTTTGCCCTATTTGGATATGCATTAAGTTAGAAAGCAATAGTTTAGTCAACAATTGCATTGTCTACAACAAAAACGAATTATATATCATTGACAAAAAGTATATGATTGTGTGGTCTTGTTGATAGCTTAGGTGTGGACATATAGAACTCCATTATTTATTGTAATAGTCAAAGTGTAACAAGTTTAGCTAAAAATCATGTATATTATAGAAGATCAAAGCATATTAATATCATGATCAAATTTATTCTTGATTTCATCAAGGATAAGGTATTTTCTATACAGAAAATAGCACTACTAAAAACTTAACAGGTATACTAACAAAGTTATTACCTACAAAGAAATTCAATCATAGCTTGGATTTGGTAATTATTTGCATAAAGCCTAAAAGGGCTTATATGATAAAGAATGATTATTGGTTAAATGTTGGAGAATTCAAGTTAAGGTGAAAATTTATGAAACATGCATAGAATTTTAATGAAAATAAAATGTTACTAATCTTAGACATCCGTGAAAATAGAAGTTCACAAAAATTAGGCACCCATATAAATAAAAGTCACTTGTCTTAGGCTTATATGGAAATAAAGTTTTACTCTACTTAAACTTCTTACATGTAACCGTAATATGTGAACGCATGCTAAAAATTGTGTAAGTGGTTGTTATTTCCCTACTTCTCATTGTATCTTCTTGTTCATAATAGTAAAAGAAATTGATCTCTTTATGCCTAGACATAGATCACATATTGGCCGAATTATGTAAATTTTATATGTTTGCTTCACTTATTTTCTTGTTACACTACTTCCATTTGCACGACAAGTAGTATAGAAAAATAAACATATATATGCACACACAGTAGATTAATTTCATAATATAAAGGACTAAGTGAATAAAAGATATGAAGATGAATACACCCACACTAGAGGAAGAAAAGTTAGAACTTTATTTTTTCTACTTCATTAAAACCTTTACTTCTTGTTTTTCATTAGACAATACAAGAAAATCTCAAATTGAGTTCATTCATATTTTCTTTATATGACATTATCACATTATTCATGAGCAACAATAATTAAGTAAAGCTTGTAGAATAAAGTCTACCATCGTTATACACTATGTTTTTTAACACATCAAAAATCTTATAGGTTATCTAATCTAACATTTATAACAACATATACATACTAAACACCAAAATCAGTAACAAAATATACCTATTAATTAAGAAGAACACATGCTTTAGTTTGATGTCGTTATTACATAGAATTGAAACTTCATCCTTAACTTTCACTAAACCCAAATAAAAATAATCAAACAAACAAATAAAAACAATTAATTTCAGACCAAATGGTATATCATGCACAAATTTAGTTAAATTTATTAGTCAGAATAAGAAATTAAGGTTATCAAATTGATTTTTAATAACTAATCTCTATTAACTTTTTGTATCTTCCTTTTAGACCTCCTCCACTCAGGGCTGTAGTTTTTTGTTCTTGGCTTTCCATTTGGTCTTAAAACAATTGGATCCTTCAAGTTGTTGTTCATTAAATGAGATACTATTAAGCTACTGCATCTATGCATTAAAATTTTACCATCTCAATTTTTATTACAATCATCACCAACTCACCCTAAATCGCTTTAAATTTCACTGGATAAGTTTATTGCCTTCATATAATAAATTAGACGAGTAATCGAAATTAGATTGACTCTTTATCGCAATAGCGAGACTTATATAGTAAGCTCAGTCCAAAATCCTTGCTGTTACTTACAAATATTGACATAATTCCAAATATTACTCTGTTCTTATAATCTTTACTCATCATTGATTAAATATATAATATAAAATTAAATTGTTTAAATTTTTATTAATAATTAATATATTTGGTCGGGTCGGCCATATTGGGC
>JAOQMQ010000001.1:13649612-13660416 GCA_027563845.1 Erythroxylum subrotundum | reverse complement strand
TTCTCAAGTTTCAACTCCACTCCAACAAGAAGGTCAAGAAACCCGAGCCCCTCAACCTTGAAGTTGTGCCACGGGGAAAGCCGATAGGAGGTTCGACCACAGGTTGGCTCATTACAATTAACAACTCCTCCGAGATTATCACCTTGTTCAATACTGTCAATGGCACCGAGATCCAACTTCCACCACTTCCTCTGTCCCTGAACGAAGACGTCAACATTGTTCATAAGGCTGTGTTATCTTCCCCTCCTGACAACCTCCTGGACGATGATTATGTTGTTATGATTATCTACGGGAACTCAAAGCAACTGGCTTGCTTTAAAGAAGGTGATGAAACGTGGACTCTGTTAGAAGAAGCTGGCAGCTCGTACGATGATATATTGTCCCATGAAGGAGCATTATACGGTGTTGATGAGTACGGGCAAGTGGTGCGGTGTCAAGTGGATCCTTATTCCTGGCCGCCCATATTAGATGTAGTCACAGAAAGATGGTTTTTTTGGGGCCAAAAATTGAATCTTGCGGCGATAGAGGATTGTGTTTGTATAGTCATCAGATTCATGGAAGATAAACAAGATGGTGGTCTCGGACGTGAAACATGCTACTTTAAAGTCGGCGCATTGACTGATGATAGAGACAAGGGTATCATAATATGTGGGCTGAGCAACTGGGCTATTCTCTTAGGCCATAATCACTCTGTGGCACTACCACCCAACACTGTTCAAGGATTAAAGGGTAATTGCATCTACTTCAAGGACGACGATGGCAGCGATGTCGGCGGTTTTCGTTGTTTCAGCATGGAAGATTCCGCTATTCACGATCCATTGCAGAGTGAAACAGAGGAATTGTTACGTATTTGGAAGCGCAAAATAGTTAATTAGCCGATTAGTTGGATTGATGTATCTCTTCAATTTGTTCTGAATCTCTGTGTCTTGTAGTTGTTGCAATTATTGTTTTTATGGTACATAATGTTCCACTGTAGCGTGAATCAAGAAGTATAAAGACTGTTGGATTGAAGAGGATGTTCAGATGAATGAGGATGCTTCAATTGTACCAAAGATGGGAGTAATGCACAATATTGGATTACGCATGATTTTTCAATCTTGGAGAGCAACCACCGGCTGTCAATAACTGACCTTTCCAAGTAAATATAGGAAAATTTAACACAAGCAGTACCACCCATCAACGTGAAACTAAAAAGGGTTTAAATGACATAATACAATATTATCTTAGAATTTTAAATAAACAAAAATTAGAGAAAAGTACTTATGTAATAAATAAAAAATACTAGGTGAGATAAATGTTAATTTTTAAAATATAAAATTTTAAGTGTAAAAGAGAAAAATAAATGAGAAGATAAAAACAAAAAAGAGCAACGTACGTAGAGGAAAACCACAAATTGAGTGACGATGGTTGATAGGGACAGTTGTTGCGCGAATAGGTCCACCACCTTGTCGGAATCTAACAAAAGGCAAGGGCAATCATTGGAATTAGGAAAGTTTCAAAAGCAAAAGAAACGAGTGCGTGCCACGTGTGCGAAAAAGCCGACTGACAGCGCACGGAAATATCTTTTGTCCTCACTTGGATCGAGTCAGTTTATGAATACGAAGTAGACATTGTTGTATAAAACCGAAAGAAATTTGCAGCGTAAATGTAGGATATACGATAGCGACATTAAGCTAAGTTGAGCCGTCGTCAATTTCCGGTCGAGCCGCATGTCTCCCTTGAAACTAACGAAATGACTCTTCCATAACCGTGATTCACCCCCACGCGCTCTATTGGGCCAGTGAAATAACGATTGGAATCACAAATAATGAAAGTCATAATCACAAAGTTTTTTTATTAAAAAAATTAATAATTACAAATTTGATTCCCCTTAATGATTTCTTACGGTAACTAAGCCATATTGTTTACGTTTTAATTTGCTTTAGGTAAGTAAACTGACCCTTTTAACTAGTTTTAGTACCGTTTTACGTATGATTGCTTTCCTAGCTTTTGCTCTCACGATCTAACCTTTCCAGGGAAGAAAAGGTGGGAGCTGCAGTAAATTTAGTGAAAATTTAAGTTATAAACTTAAAAAGGATAATCATTACACCCTTTTTTCATATTAAGTCAAAAAAATTAATGTATCCAAGACATAAGACGGTGCACAAGATTCTTCGAATTGCAAAATCTGAAAAAAAAGTTATAATATACGTAATCTTTGTTCCAAAACTATTCTTCTTTTTATATTAAGATTATTTGAAAAAAATTGAAACAAGCATCAAATCACTAGTTGACTACTTGATCATAATAAATATGCATATTCCAAAAAAATTGCATGAATTGAGTATCCTAAAGAAAGTTGAGTAGATCCTATTCTTTGAAGCTAAACTTCTAAAGCTAGGCTTAAAAAAGATGTCAGTTTTCTGTCTCTTATATTATTTCATTAAATTTCAATCATTTATTTATATAAAATTATATGCCTCTTAAAAATAGTACATGTTTGCGCGTGCGGATTGTTTATGTCAGTTGGCGACGGTAAAATAGTAATTGTGGAGGCATTTGTCTACTCTCGTTCGTATATTTTAATAATATTGTCGGCTTATGATTCGCAAATACGTGGACAGGTATCAGTGAAAAAGATATGAAAATGACTTATAATTATTCACATTTTGTAACGCTTCAAGACCTAGTCGTGGGAAATAACTTGTGTACTTTACTGACAGTACTCGAGCTTCTATAAAATTCTTTAATTATTGAATAAGCTTATATTTTGTTACTTGTTTTCAAGACTTTTTACCATGCCACCGTTATTAATATTCGCATTATTAATATTATTATTCTTAAATTTTTTAATTATTATCTCTCTTTTTTATTTTATTTTTTTATTTTTCTTTTAATATGTGGGCTATTTGTAGACAATCTCTCTACTAGTTAAGAATAAAACTACATATTATTGGACCTCTTCAAACTTCACAAATTAGGATGATTCATACTGAGAATTGTTGTTGTTGTGCTTTGTTTCGTGCCTGCATCAAAATATAGAATTTACAGTAATCGTAATTTTGGGATATAGAAAATTGTGAAAATATTAAAAAATGAGAACATGAGACTTTAGAAAAATCAAAAAGTAGCAAAAATTATTGGACCGACCCCAAAAGCTAATTTATTTTTTAATACATACAAAATTTAATTTAGCCTTTAAAATGATGTCACATAATTTCTATATATTTATAATTAAAGTTTATAGTATTGTGATTTGCTTTATAATGAATTATGGGAAAATAGAATTAAACCTTAGCTACGCTTTGGAAGGTCTTTTAGAACAGCACTGGAATGGAACACCAATGTCATGGTATTTATGGGCTTAAGTAAAAAATTAATGGAAGAACACATTGTCCATTAGATAGACCTTAATTTTTCTTGGTGGGGCAGGCTAACGTTATTTTTAGTTGAGTGGTTATTAATAGAATGGAATGTAATGTAATATTATATCATTGCTTAAGATGAAAGTTTATAATGGAATGAAATAGGATAAAAGGGAAAAATTTCATATTACATCACATTCCATCATAAACAGTATAAATAAGTTACATTCGATTTGGGAGGTTTAGGATGGAATGTAAAATAATAAATAATATTTCACAAACTCTTATTCCAAACAATATTCTACTATATTATATTATGAACCGTTTCATCGATTCCAAACAATAATTTTCTAATATTACATTTATTTACATTTTATTACATTATAAATCATTATATTCTATTTCATTTCATTAAAAATCTTACATTCAACTAAACATAGCATAAGTGTATTTACATGTATGTAAATAAAAGAAACAAACGATAAAGAATCTATTTTGGTTATTTAGGTTATAACTTATAAGATTCAAATGGAGGTTAAGGTTTTGGTGAATAAAGAAAAATAAAAGACAAAATTCAATGGAACAAATTCCTAACATGTGATGGACGAATACAACAACAATAACAACAACTAAAGTGTACAAGACTATTCTTTTTGCGAGAGTCGAGAGAGGGACATAAATTGTATTTGACATTTTCTTTGCATTTCACAAAAAAATTGTTTTCGTGATTTGAAATTATAACTTTTTTTGTAACAATACTTTTTCTTTTTGCGTGGGATCTATAAGAAATTGAAGAAAATAATTAAATTAATTTTTACGAACATTACATTTTCTTTTCTTGGTACACCATAAGCAAATAATATTTTTCACTTTTAAGATTGAAACTCCATTATTTATCTCAAATTTCTCTTTAAAAGCATATCTAATTATATTAATTTATTTTATAGAACCCCTTTTACATAAATTTATCTGCAAGTGACACAAGCTCTTATGAAATTTACTGGTTGTTGATGATGACGAACGTCTCCAATGATTGAGCAAGCTTACATGACGCGCCATAGTGCAACTCGAGTTTGACACGCCTATCACAATGAAGAGTTTGGTAGGAAAACTGAGGTGTTTAATTTTCATCTCTAATAAATAATCATTAACAACGAACTCAACCATAGTTAAAAATGGAAATGGGAAAACACTGTTCTTCTGTTCCTTATGTCACCATCCATCGCTCACAGTGGATGATGGAGAAGCAGCGAGTGAGTGTAGACGAGTGACTGAGTTGGGAGAGAATCAAATGCTTTCTATAAAGTAAACCCATTTGATACCTCTGGAGAGAACGCAACAAAATCTTAGTAGTAAAAAACTTGCAAGAACTGGAAAAGCAAAGCCAAAGATCTGCTAATATCGCCACCCCTCTCTCAAAGCGTAAGGGGAGGGAGGGGACAGATAGAGATAAAAAAAGAATATTTTAGTTTCTACCTCTGTATGTTCATCTGTCTATCCAAACTTCAAACGTAAGTTCCTTTTTTATCTTCTTGTTCTTCACCGTCCCAAATTTACATCTTTCTTGCCGTTAGTGTTCTTTCTTCACTATTGGATGCCGCGTGCTGATACTTTTGCTGGCATATCTTTCCACTTATAAGTCTTACTTTTTGGTGCTAGTTCAAGTTACCTGTGCTTTATTCTTTTCTCTACGGATGCTTTTTCAATCCTCTAGCTTTAGATTGTTTTTTTATTGAGTTAATGTTCTGTTGTGTTGACATCTCATTTTAGTATTCTTGGGTATTATGCAGCAGGTGATTTGATCACTATTAAATGCTAGTTTATCAGATTTATCTTTTGGGTGTATCAATCCCTGCTAGATTTCATGTTTTCCTATATTTGTGGAGTTTCCGAACTCCACCATACGTTTCGCACTAAGCAACTTTGTTTAATTTTATTTTGTTTTGAGTTATTAAGAGAGGGTTTAACTGGTTATTCAGTTCGAGCTGTATGGGTTATAAGGTTGTTACATGACAACACAAGCTCTTAAATTTGCAAAATATCAAGAAATTTTCATGGACTTATTCTACAACTATGATCAGCTAAAATTGCTGGCTTATTTGAAATAAGGTTAATCTTGGTACTACATCTCCCTTTTGGAGTTGCTTATTGGAAAATTAAATGTCCTTTTGTCATAGAGAAAGAGTTTTTTCCTTTCCTTGATCGTTCTTTGTTATGTGGGTTCGTTGATGCAGAGATTGACTTTGGAATTCAGATGAAAGATAACCAGGATAACTCTGAGTAGACTTGAAGTTCTCATACTATCCTCACAATGACTTCAAGATCTTATTCTAACCTCTTAGATCTTGCTGCTGGTAATGCCCCAACTTTTAGTCGTGACAGGAAGAGGTTTTCTCGAGTGGCCACTGTGACTGGAGCTTTATCTGAGCTAGATGATGAAAACAACAATAGTGTGGATTCCAATCCGCCATCTTCAGTTTCTCAAGAGCGGATGATCATTGTGGGGAACCAACTTCCTCTTCGGGCTCATCGAAGTTTGGACGGCAGTGGTAAGTGGTGCTTTAGCTGGGATGAGGATTCACTTCTCTTACAACTCAAAGATGGCCTAGGAGAAGATATAGAAGTTATCTATGTTGGGAGTTTAAAGGAAGAGGTGGACCCAAGTGAGCAAGATGATGTATCACAAACGTTGCTAGAGACCTTTAAGTGTGTCCCAGCTTTTATCCCACCTGATCTTTTTAGTAAATTCTATCATGGATTCTGTAAGCAGCACTTGTGGCCCTTATTCCACTACATGCTTCCCCTATCACCAGACCTAGGTGGCCGGTTTGATCGGTCCCTTTGGCAGGCATATGTTTCTGTGAACAAGATATTTGCCGACAAAGTGAATGAAGTGATTAACCCTGACGATGATTATGTGTGGGTTCATGACTACCATTTGATGGTTTTACCAACATTTCTTAGGAAGAGGTTCAATAGTGTGAAGCTGGGGTTTTTCCTCCATAGTCCCTTCCCATCATCTGAAATATATCGGACTCTTCCTGTAAGGGATGAATTGTTAAGAGCACTTCTTAACTCTGACCTCATTGGCTTTCATACTTTTGACTATGCGAGGCACTTCCTATCTTGTTGTAGTAGAATGCTTGGTCTCTCTTATCAATCTAAAAGAGGATACATAGGGCTTGAGTATTATGGCCGCACTGTCAGTATTAAGATTCTTCCTGTGGGAATTCACATAGGCCAGCTCCAATCTGTTCTGAATCTTCCTGAGACAGAATCTAAGGTTGCAGAGCTGAAGGAACGTTTTCGGGGTCAAACTGTTATGCTGGGAGTAGATGATATGGACATTTTTAAGGGGATTAGCTTGAAACTTTTGGCAATGGAACAATTGCTCATGCAGCATCATGATAAAATTGGTGAAGTTGTGTTGGTCCAAATTGCAAACCCAGCAAGAGGGCGAGGAAGGGATGTGCATGAGGTACAGTGTGAAACTAAGGCCACTGTACAAAGGATCAATGAGAAATTTGGAAGGCCAGGATATGTGCCGGTTGTTTTAATTGACACCCCTCTTCAGTTTTATGAGCGCATTGCCTTCTATGTTATCGCAGAATGTTGTCTTGTTACAGCTGTGCGGGATGGAATGAATCTGATACCATATGAATATATTATTTGCCGGCAAGGAAATGAGAAGCTGGATGAGACTTTGGGGCTTAATCAAAACGCCCTAAAGAAGAGCATGTTGGTTGTCTCTGAGTTTATTGGATGCTCTCCATCTTTGAGTGGAGCCATTCGTGTAAATCCATGGAACATCGATTCTGTTGCAGAAGCTATGGATTCTGCGCTCGTGCTCTCTGAGCAAGAAAAACAAATGCGACATGAGAAGCATTATAGATATGTAAGTACACATGATGTTGCATATTGGGCACGCAGCTTTTTGCAGGATCTTGAACGGTCATGTAGGGACCATATGAGGAAAAGGTGTTGGGGAATTGGTTTTGGTTTGAGTTTTCGGGTAATTGCTCTGGATCCAAACTTTAGGAAACTTTCACTTGATCATATAGTTTCAGCATATAAGAGGACCAAAAGCCGAGCAATCCTTATGGACTATGATGGTGCTATGGTTCAGCCAGGTTCAATTAGTATGAATCCTAATGCAGAGGTGGTTGGAATCTTAAACAACTTGTGTAAAGACCTCAAGAATGTTGTCTTCCTTGTTAGTGGGAAAGGCAGGGAAACTCTAACTGAATGGTTTTCTTCTTCTGAAAAGCTTGGGATTGCAGCAGAGCATGGATATTTCCTGAGGTATTAGCAGTATCTTTTCTAGCCTGCCACAGGCTTTTCATAGCTTTTTGATATCAGATTGCTATGTGCTATTCAAATGATATTTAACAGGAGGTAGAGAAATGTTGAGGCACAAATTTGTTATTCTACTAATTACATTTATAAAGCACGGGATACTGGTGTTACCATTAATTGATACAAGTGCTAAATTGCATTCAAAGTAGGAACTGATGCATGATCACCGAAAATATCAGATTGGAGAATGATATCTCTAAGTTGACCTTGATTTTTGTTTACAGGACAAATCATGAAGCAGAATGGGAGACATGTGTGTTAGTTCCAGATTTTGACTGGAAACAGATTGCTGAGCCGGTAATGAAACTCTATGCTGAAACAACTGATGGGTCAGCCATTGAGACGAAAGAGAGTGCTCTTGTTTGGAATTACCAGTATGCAGATCCAGATTTTGGCTCTTGTCAGGCCAAGGAGCTTCTAGATCACCTTGAAAGTGTTCTTGCCAATGAACCTGTTTCTGTCAAGAGTGGCCAACACCTTGTAGAAGTTAAGCCTCAGGTCAGTTCTACAAATTGTCTCTCCTAGATTTGTTTAGATCATCACTAGGTCTTAGTAATGACTGGTTTCTTATACTTGATTAGTTGGAGTCAAGGAAAACTTACCTTGGTGCTTATGAAACTATTCTCTAAGATTTGGAATATTGATCATGCTGTCTTCATTATCTCGAAGATAGGTATAGGTGACGTTATATATGAAAATGTTGATGCCTTGACATGGGATTATTTTTTGGTGTATATGTATATGTATATGTATATATATATATATATATATGATTAATGCATGTTAGGTTGTTTTTACGCTATCTGTCACAGGCTGTTTTTAGTTGCTTGCCTTTTCTTATGTATCACTGGGGCAGAATATGACCCAATGGATTATGTAGATGAGTTATATATAATCAGAACATTTTGCATGGTATCTTTCATATCGAAAAATTTCTCCTCATACTAGGTTTAAATCAGCCTTTACTCTTCATGATGCACCTTAAAAAAGAAACAAAACGAGTATTCTCTGTCTTAATGTGAAGATATCATGAGTATATATGTTGTTATCCATTCAGATATATGTATAAAGTTAATGCATGATGAAGATTACTGAGATATCATCCAACGATTTAAGTTTTGGGTGAATCAATTCCTAATATGGCAGTGACATAAATTATTGTATTGAAATGATGCTAACATTCTGTGTAATTTAACTTGCAATTAATAGATAATGCATGGTTTTTGATTGTAATTAACTATAATATTGGTCTGTTGGGTTTCTGCTCTAGGAGGCAAGTTGTGATTAGTGTAAAATCTTGCCTTGGTTGAGTGGCTATATGCTATGACATTAAATCTGAATTTTCATTATCTTTCCCTTTTAACAAATTTCTACTGCCAAAATTTCTTGTATGAGGCATGCCAGCCTTTCAATTACCAAAGGCTCGCGGAGTTGGACTTGATCCTAAAGGGAATAGGTTTCACCCCTTATATTGTTATTTGAAGAACTAGTGCAGAAGTGCATAGAAACACACCTGGAGGTTCTAATATGTAGGCAGAAGGGTGTATAGTTTGTTGTCTGAAAAATGTTTTTGAAATAACATTGTGCATGTGCAACAATGGAAGGTGGTATTTCTGGTTCATCAAGGCATATTTATGTATAATCAGTTTGAACATGGGATACTCTTGGTTCTTAGAGATTCTGCTGACAAGCTTACATTTGCAGTAACAGACATAAGACAATATCGGGTCTGACCTGTTGCTTTATCTTACACAGAATAGGCGTTGATCCATTCATACCTAATGGCAATATATGATTAACTGGAAAAGTGAACTTAGGGGGGTTGACTAGGTGGGGTTGGTGTCATTTGGTTTGTGCCTGAAGTTAATGCAAGTACTTCTTAGAAATTTCACATTATGCCTTAAGCTGTTGAGTCTATTGCTTTTTCCTTGAGATGGAGAGGCAATATTTGATTACAATCTTAAAATTGACACTCAAGAACAGTATTATGTTCAGAATCAATTTTAAATGGATAACGCCGATCTATTTCTATTTGGTTTGCTGCGAAAATATTTCGTCAGCCTTTCTGTTCCAGCCCTTAAACTTAAGGCCACAGTTCTCACTGACTACTTGTTAACTTCTGCTTTGCTTTTGTTGAAACAGATTATAAAACTTAGTTTTTGCTCAAGAATCTATCATATGAATTTTGTTTATTAAGTTCCAATTATCTCTTGGCGCGATAGGGTGTGAACAAAGGTCTTGTGGCGGAACGGCTCCTCTCAACAATGCAGGAGAGGGGAATGATTGCGGACTTTGTTCTTTGTATTGGAGATGACCGGTCCGACGAGGACATGTTTGAGGTTATAATGAGTGCAAGGGAAGGGCCTTTTCTGTCTCCGGTAGCTGAAGTGTTTGCATGCACGGTTGGCCAGAAGCCGAGCAAGGCCAAGTACTACTTGGAAGACACATCAGAGATTTTGAGAATGCTTCAGGGTCTTGTCAATGCTTCAGAGCAAACTGCTCTAAGACCGAACCACTCTTGGCGAGTGACCATTGAAGAGTAGCTGCACTCTTTATTTGATTAGTTTAAGTAGGCAGTCACTCGCATTTTGTGTCATGATTAAGAATTCCCATGATCCACTTTGCTTTCTCTGGTTGGAAAGGAATGAGTTTAAGAGTTGGGTGGTTTCAGTTGTCATATATATATATATATATATTGGATGGTTTGGTGCGACTATTGATGCTCTATGGTTGTTCGTAATGTATTTTGCACTTAATTTAAAGACATAATCTCAAGAATTGCTAGTGTAAAATTGGTATTACCATCAAATGGAAGTCTCTTGTTACTGGACAGTATAACCATCCTTCTTAGATTCCACCATATCATACATTGTTATATTGTTCAGAACATCACAGAAAAATACCCGCAAGTTATAAAATACGAACACCTACGACAACGAATAAAGTTACAAACGGCTAAAAACAGCTTTAGAAGAGACCAAGATAACAAGTCTATTGTAACTAATCCATAAAGTCACCAATTCTCAGCCAAAATCTCACGTCCTCAAGATTACCAATTCTCGTACTAATAGATGATCATGATTTTCTGTTATAATTTTTTTAAA
>JAOQMQ010000001.1:13610358-13639909 GCA_027563845.1 Erythroxylum subrotundum | reverse complement strand
CTACGTACATTACGTGTAAAATTTTCCGATTGAAAAAGGTTTTGCAAAGAAATTGATCAATGGGCTAATCGAAATTCCGATATTTGAAAATGTTGGCAACTCTTGTAAACGAAAATGTTTCTGAATAAAAAGTGGGCCCAAATTTTTGATTATTGATTTTCACATACATGTAAAAAAAAATTATACTGAGTTTTTGACTGACTAAGTCATCGAGTACGCCACCCTCGAGGGGCACGGACTCGGATATCACCCATTGATGTCGGGTTCGGGTCTTGCAAGAGTGGGGTGTTACATGTTATATGATTTGAGCAGCCATAGTCAACAATCTAAAACTTTTCATAATCAGTTTGCTTAGTTGTTGTAATAAGAGTTAAATCCTCTTCTTCTATAGCAACAAATGCCTTTGTATCCCATTCTTCTTCACTTTTGAAAGTAGTAGTATTGCTCTTAATCAGTTTTTTATCTGACCATCAATCTTTTTCCTTGTGATTCTTTTTTTCATAATTGTAACGCTTTCCTTCAAATTTCTTGTCTATGCCATTATGCTTCAATGCTTCCTTACATGATTGCTCTTTTCTTAATGAATATTTCCCTTATCTTTGTTTCTTTTTAATCCACTCGTCGTGTACTAGGTATTCCATTTACTTCTATTAACATAGAGTGCTTCCTCTTTACTCTTTAGTGAAATTTGTGCTTCTTGACCAGCAAGCAAATTCTCAAACTCAATAAGTGATGGTTGATTTTGCTATCCCTATACCGTAGTAACAAAGTCTCTATATTCAGGTCTCAAACTATAAATAATTGTTCTTAGAAATCTCTTGACATAATGACTTCATTTTGTTGAAGTATTAATTAACTGTTATGTTGCGTTGTGTTATTGATAATAACTCAATCTCTAAAAGTTAGAGCCTCGTATCATTCTTCCTTGAAAATAGCTTGACGAGTGTATCCCAAAATTTTTTAGGGGTTTTGGCATCCCGAATGTGCATTAGCACATATTCTTCAATTGTTGTCTTTAAGGTGAACATTGCTTTGCCTCCTTTAATCATCTATTACTTTAGTGTACCATTTGTATCTTCTGCTGCTTCTGATTGTGTGGCTTCATTTCCATTGATGACCTCCCACAAGTCTTGGTGTTGCGTGTATGAGCTCATGCATGTAAACCAATAATTGTAGTTTTGATTGCTGAGTTTTTTGATTCCACCAATGACTTAAAGACCACCAATATTATTTCATTTTAATTAATGAATAAGGTAGTTTTCCATAACTCTAATAATCATCTTACTATCAAAATTTATATAATCCACTGAGGAATAAGAAAACTTAAAGATAGCAACTAAAATTTGAAATTAAACTCACTAGATCTAGACTTGGTAACAAACAATCAATCTTAACAAACAACTAATGAGTTGGTTAAATATGATTTTCAAAAGTTGGTGTTGCATTTCAACAAAGTTTACTAGAAAAAAGAAAATTAAGAGGATTTGCTTCTATAAATTATAAATTGACACAATATTTTGGATTATGCAAGAAAAGAATATTTCTTCAAGGATCAAAGCTAAATTTCCTTTCAAGGGTAATTTAAGTAATCTAAAAAGAATTTTCAAGTGTTTTCAAATATTACAACTTTTCAATTTGATTTCTCAATAAAATATTTTCAATTGAAGGCTTGGCAAATATTACCCGTTAATTTTTTTATATATACTTGACATATTATTATATTTATTAAGAATTTATTTAATTTACATCTAACAAATTATGATTACATATTTATCGTTTTAAAAAGTGATGTTCAACCAACCCATTGACGTATCCAATGCACAAGGCTTCATGCTCTGTGAGAGTTGGGAAAGGATCTTCAATATATGCAACCTTCCCTTTATAATTTTTACAAAGGCTATTTTTATGATTCAAATTTACGATTTTATAGTCACGAAGAGTTAACTTTTGCCAATTATTCAAAGGCTCAACCTCTGATATTCAACCCAACCCATAATTATCGGAAAGGCAACAGGAATAAGCGACATAGTATACATCGCGGCAAGGACTCCTTTTCTTTTCGATCTTCATTTCATTTCACTATCTTGTCATAAACCCTTAGCCTCGTCTCAATGAGAGAGGGCACTTTGCCAGTTAGATGCATTTATTGAAACAGGTTTATTGGTTTGTGTATTGGCAACTTTATAACCATCTATTAATTTAGAAACATTTTCCAGTTAATAGTTGGCTTGTCCTGACCTACTCCCAACTTTCTCCACCCCCCTGCCGTTTTCCCTCATTAATTCGTTGCTCTTTTTGCCAATTCACGTTCATCAAAACCTCAACCCTCGGGTACTATTCGTTCAATATGATTATGAAAGACATTCTTAAACGAGGTAATAATCAATGATAATGTGGAATCATAAGAGACAATTCGAACTTAATTGGACAAGTTAATCAACTAGTCTCTATCAATATGACTATAAAAGAGTGGTGAATTTCACAATGTCCTTTTCTTTTTGGTTATGTGGTCAATTTCACAGTGTCCTTTTCTTCTGTGATCGACGTGTGGTTATTATTTCGAACATGATCATCAGCGTGAAGAAAACTGATACAGATTATAACCTGGACCACTTTTTTTCCCTTTGTTTCTTTTTGATTAGATAGCTTTAGAGGAAAACCAGCCTGAGACGTCTCTGTTAATAATACTTACAAAGACGGCAGATAAAGTATCGGTGCGTGGGGCAGATAGCCAAATAGGCAGGGAACATCTATATATACAATATTCATGGAGGTGTTTAGAGTAAGAGCGAGTGCAAGTGCAGTGAGTAAGATTTCTTTTGGTATAAGATAATTTCAAGGTTTATTAGGCGTTTGGTTTGAGCACGGGGATGACTATAGATATGGATATAATAGTAGAAGGGGATGAGGATGGATATGAAAAATAAAAAAATGATGTTTGGTTTGTAACTTGGGTTTCTGTATTAATACCAATAATGTTGTTTGGTTTGTTGCATTAATGAGAATGAAAGATAATACAGTACCATTTTTACCCTCAATAAAAATAAAAATAATTTGCCCTTCATATGTTTATTGGGGCTATCTTCATATGTTTGTAAAAAAAATTAATCAGTTTTACAATCAGAATGGGAGATCGTAAGGAAATTCCTCAGTTTTTACAACAAAAAATTCCTTTGTTGATGAGACGTGATAAGGCAGGATGAGAGATCGTAAGAAATTGAAAGGCGATAAGGAAGTAAAGAGGATGGTAGGACAAAGGCTGTGGATAAAAAAGTAAAAAATAAACGTGATAAAAACTTAGATTGGAATGAAAACTCGATACTTACTTCCTTGGTGGGTTTAGTAGATTCCCAAATTTAATGAGATAAATCCATTCCTTTGAAATTGAAAACTCCAAAGCAAATGCTGTTTTTTATAATTATTCCATTCCTTCGTTCTCAAACCTTCAAACCAAACGCCCCCTAATAATCATATCAAAATTTTTAGTAATCTTATCGAAACCATTGTGAAGCAGAGTCAAATTTAAGGGGGTTTTGTTGAAATTACTGTATAAATATTCACTAGACTTGTAATGACTAAAAACTAGAAACAATAAACAACATTCTTAACTAAAAGCAATATGATAAAGATCGGAAGGATCACGTAAAGAACAAATTGGCTATATGTATAACCATTTAGAGTAAAATTTCAATTTTCATACACTATAACGAAGAAAAAGCATGTGAAAATTATCCTTTTCGAGTTACGGTTTTGATGAGGTGTTTATGGCTATACTACTAACCAAACCCAGAGAAAAAAACAACTCTTTTTAACTCTTACGAATAGTCCTAGAAACAACCTCAAACACACTATAAGTTAGTTTTATTATGCAAATAAATAAATAAAAGAGACAATACTTTAATTTAGAAAATGACCCTTGCCCGACAAAGAATGAGGAATAGAGTTGAATCTGTCTTCACTTCTTTTTCTTTTCTGAGAGACTTTTGCTTTCATTAATTAAGGTGTAGGAGTTCCTTGACTTTCACACTTCTGTTGTCTTTGGAAGTATTTTACATATTCGCATAATCGAGATGGGGACAGGGATCAATTGATTTGTTTACTTGTCAGAGAGTTCTTCTGACAACACGAATTTTCCTAAGTCATTGTCTTGAAAAACTTGTATTACCAAACAATAGTCTTCTTCAACTTTAGAAAGAGTAAGGATCGGTAGCTTTATGCACAAGTGAGCATTTGGTAGCCACATGAAGTATCATCACGATACTCACTGTTAACGTACGGATTGAACTAAGTTGGACCGGGTGCATATCATTTACTGGTAGAGAAGATTGAAAAATAAGTCACAGAAATGCTTGCTACAGCAACCAGATTCACGAATTAATGAAATTAAATGGGCAACATATGAGGATAGACAGTAGAGTAGGGTACTTCGAAATTCAAACCACATGCCATATGCTTGCATCTATGCGAGTCGACTGTGATTTATGAGAAGTTTTAATGGCTTCCATCAGTTCCACCGTTTGTATAGGTTATGTCAACTTCTCAAAATAAAAACATAGAATATCAATGCAATTTTTTAAAATTAAATTTGGACATTCACAAAATGAGGAGTCTTATGTACTCTAGCAATCTTAATTTATTTATAACAATAATGACTTTTTTTTTTTACCTTTACAAAGTTGAGAATCTTATGTACTCGGACAATCTTAATTTAAGTAATTAAGATAATAGAAAATAAATTGAATAGTTGATACAGTATCTTGAATGACAAAGTCCTACCTCTTCGTTTACTCAGTTGACTTTTGAGCGGTTATTTTGATAAGAGAAGGAAAAAACTAATAATTTTTTTTTAAATATAAGGACTTTGATTTAATTAATTTTTTGGAATATTTTGATCAAATTAATTTTACTAGAAGACAAAGATTAAAAAAAATCAGTTTCCATTTAGTTCTTAAGCCTGGTATAAACCTCAAGGTTTTAACTAAAGAACACGGATACTCATAAATTTGCTGAAATACCACAAATTGACTCGATAGTACTTGATTTTTGAAAGAAATAATATATCCTAAATCTTATTTTAGGAATTCATCATCTAACTATATAATTATTATTTGAAAGCCATTATTTAGTAATTACTATAAATAAGTAATTACTATTGTTCACATTCAACTTAATCATTTTGAAAAAGTTTTACACTTTGAAATGATTCTAAAAGTCCAAATTAAATGTATTAAGAATTACTTAAAATTTTTATCTCTTCATTTATCTTTTTTATTTTATTTTTTTAACTAATCTAAAACTAAATTTCTTAGACTCAAAAATTTAAATTCAACTTCGACTTGATTTTAGTATGAATATATTTTTAAGTTTAATTTTTTTTATTTTTAATTAGAATATTTTTTAAAAATAACAAATGATTCATGCTTTTTTTATTGTCAAAAAAAAGAACTAAAAATAAAAATTAGACTGACGACATAATTTATAAATATAATTGAGTAACAAAAATAAAACATTATATTTAAACACAAAAATATCTAACTAAATCGTCATGTTTATATTAGTTTAACATTTTATCTTAACTTATATATACCGATTAGATACATATGTATGTGTGTGTATCATTTAATTAATTGCTCAAGCCAACTCCAATTTTGAATCTCAAGATAAATCCATTAATTAATTAACTTGACAAATATAATTGATATTTAAAATAAATTATTAATAAATAAATGTATAAGTTTAATATATTTAATAATTAGATAATACCATTTCACTTTGTTAACTAAAACAAATTTAAAAGATTAAATGAGTTATAAGCACATGTTTGAGCTCAGTGACCCTACAAATTCATACTAAGCCGAGCACACACGAGAGCCGAGTTCATAATTATTACATGTCATCAACTGTCAGCAACAGGTCCAAGAATAGGATCGTATATCCTTTATAGTTATATAATTGTCAACCCTATTGTTGGGTTTGCACTAAATGACTTCATCTACCTACCGTCAACTCTCTCTCTTCTCACCTGTAATTTTTTGATTCACATTAACAGCTCTCTTTCTCTTCATAAACACTAACCTTTCGCTTTGTTTCTTTCCCAACTAACACTCACACTCTCCTTCAGATCCC
This sequence comes from Erythroxylum subrotundum, assembly GCA_027563845.1. NCBI lineage: Eukaryota > Viridiplantae > Streptophyta > Magnoliopsida > Malpighiales > Erythroxylaceae > Erythroxylum > Erythroxylum subrotundum. Next base: position 13,633,783 of record JAOQMQ010000001.1, on the reverse strand, counting down.
TCCATCTCGAAATGAGTTCGTCTCCGAACAAGGAAGAGAAAGATGATATTGGCATGGACAAGAAGGAGAAATCAGACGGAAAGAAGGAGCAAAAAGTCCCACTTCTCAAACTGTTCACATTTGCGGACTTCTATGACTACGTCTTGATGGGGTTGGGCTCCATTGGAGCTTGTGCTCATGGAGCTTCAGTCCCTGTGTTCTTCATTTTCTTTGGAAAGTTGATAAATGTTATTGGAATGGCTTATCTCTTCCCCAAACAAGCCTCTCATAGAGTTGCTAAGGTAGTTTTAAGTATAATTATGAACCACTAATATATATTTTCTTGAACATAATGAGAAAAGGCTTATCTTTATGCTGCGGAGATAGTAGTAGTCAGGTTTCTGTGGATGTAAAACTTGCACCAATTTAGTTCTTTCCCGTGTCTCTCATGTGGAAGGTAAATATTCCCAAGTTGGTGAAGGTTACTATCTGATCTTCAGTATAGGATGGGCTGTTTTTCGGAGAAAGGACATAATTCTCATCTTGCATAGATCATTTTCAGTTGTTTTTTGTATGTGAAAATTAATGTTTTTTATTTCTAAATTTTGATTCATCTTCCTATTTGCAGTACTCTTTGGATTTTGTTTATCTGAGTGTGGCTATACTATTTTCATCATGGCTAGGTAAAATTCCAATCCTTTCAATTATCAGTTTCTTCAACTAAATATCAAATGCCCATGTGGAGATGTATGTTTTTATTTATGGTGGTTTACACAATTCAGTTACAGATATTAATTGAAGTAATGGTTTTATTTGATTTAGAGGTGGCATGTTGGATGCATACCGGAGAGCGTCAAGCGGCAAAGATGAGAATGGCGTATTTGAGATCAATGTTAAATCAAGACATCAGTTTATTTGACACTGAAGCATCAACTGGAGAGGTCATAGCTGCAATTACTAGTGACATTATTGTCGTCCAAGACGCCATTTCTGAAAAGGTATCTTTTTTTTTTTCCCTGTCACATAAACCTAAAAATTTCTCAATCACCATCTGATTTCATTTTGATGGGTTTATGACCAAAAGTCTGATTTAACAAAGATGTACGGACGTGAAACGAATAATGCATACATACGTTACAAGGTTTTTTGATGACTGGATTCAAAGTCAAAACGGTGAGAGTGAGACTTTTCGATTTCAGAACAAGTAAGCTGGCATGTATCCGATATAATAATTCTTTCTCTCTTCCTGGGGCTGCTTTCCCAAGAGAATTATCGTGTTTCTTGGGGTTTTGACACTTTTTTTTAATTGAGTTCTCTGCAACAAATGTTTCCACCTAGTAAATGTCTTGTCTGGTATGTGACATTTATTGAGTTAGTACCAAGAAGAAGAGCATGGAAAGTTAATAGCATTTATAGGTCGGTTGGGTGGTTGGCTGTATTTTGTTTTTCCATTGCCATCTATGGTAAGTCCAACTAATTTTTTTTTCTTTTTTTTTTTCAGATTTTCCCTTCTTATATTTTGAGTCTGAATATGGTGGAATAATTCTCTTGGGAATCTTCAAAAACTTAGCCTTTCATGAAATGTGGATAATTACATGTTAAGTATTCAATTACGAAATGAGGAGATGATAAAGTAGATTAAAACACATGATATCTCCATGAAAGGTATGTAACTTGAATCGGAAATGTACGCAGGTAGGGAATTTCATGCACTACATAAGCCGGTTTCTGGCAGGATTTATTATAGGGTTCGTGAGAGTGTGGCAGATAAGTCTGGTGACGCTGTCTATAGTCCCCTTAATTGCACTGGCTGGTGGCATATATGCGTACGTGACAATTGGTTTAATAGCCAGAGTTCGTAAATCTTATGTCAAGGCTGGTGAAATCGCGGAGGAGGTCAGTTTCTTTCCTTACCATTGTAACTAAACTTCTTCTTTGACAGGAACGTCGAACCATACCATGTTGCTCTGTTTATTTGTGTGACCTTAAAGACAGTTTGATTGTTACTTGTCAGGTGATTGGTAATGTGAGAACAGTGCAAGCGTTTACAGGAGAAGACAGAGCAGTGAGATCATATAAAGAAGCTTTGATGAACACGTATCAGTACGGGAAAAAAGCGGGGCTAGCTAAGGGTTTGGGACTGGGGACAATGCACTGTGTCCTTTTCCTTTCATGGGCATTGCTTGTTTGGTTCACTAGCATTGTTGTTCACAAAAAAATTGCCAATGGCGGTGAATCGTTCACTACCATGCTCAATGTTGTTATTTCTGGCCTGTGAGTTCTGTGCTTTTTCACTTTGTCTTACCACATTAGATAATAAATGAATCCAAATGGGTGGCAATCGCTGACGATTCTAAATGCTTTTTCAGGTCACTAGGTCAGGCAGCACCAGATATTACTGCATTTGTTCGAGCTAAGGCAGCAGCCTACCCCATCTTTCAGATGATAGAGAGGACCACAATGAGCAAAGCCAGCTCAAAATCTGGTCGAGCGTTAGCCAAATTGGAAGGTCATATAGAATTCAAGGATGTGTCTTTTAGCTACCCATCTCGTCCTGACGTGTTGATCTTCAATAAACTTCGTTTGGATATTCCTCCTGGCAAAATTGTGGCTCTTGTTGGAGGAAGTGGGTCTGGGAAGAGCACAGTCATATCTTTAATAGAACGTTTTTACGAGCCTTTATCTGGAAAGATACTGTTAGATGGGCACAACATACAACACCTAGACCTCAAGTGGCTTAGGCAGAAAATTGGATTAGTTAATCAAGAGCCTGCCCTATTCGCAACGACGATAAGGGAAAACATTCTATATGGAAAAGATGATGCCACACTCGATGAGATCACCCGTGCTGCTAAACTTTCAGAAGCATTGTCTTTTATCAACAATCTCCCGGACGGATTTGAAACTCAGGTACTAGCATTTCTAATGCTTATATTCAGTGTGACAAGATTTTGAATCCTTTTTGATGGACACCTGCAGGTTGGTGAGAGAGGGGTACAACTATCAGGTGGACAAAAGCAAAGGATAGCAATATCACGTGCGATAGTGAAGAATCCATCTATTCTTTTGCTGGATGAAGCAACAAGTGCCCTCGATGCAGAGTCTGAGAAAAGTGTCCAAGAGGCACTTGATCGTGCCGTGGTTGGAAGAACCACGGTTATGGTGGCTCACAGGCTGTCTACCATTAGGAATGCAGATGTGATTGCCGTTGTTCAAGAAGGTAAGATAGTGGAAATTGGGAGCCATGAGGAACTCATGTCAGACTCAGATAGCGCATATGCATCACTAGTTCGTCTCCAGGAGACAGCATCCCTGCAGCGCCACCCCTCAATCGGTTCTACAATGGGACGACTGTCCAGGTATTTGTACAAACCCCTCAATCGGTCCTTGAAGAACTCTCACAGCACTAATCTGCAGAAGATCTTCAGACTTTTAACAATATGCTTTATTGTTATTTCAGCATAAGATACTCCAGAGAATTATCCCGCACAAGATCAAGCTTCGGTGCAAGTTTTCGCTCTGAAAGGGATTCCTATGCTGGTGTTGATGTGATGGAATCCACGAAACAAACTCATGTTTCAGCGAAAAGGCTTTATTCAATGATTGCTCCTGATTGGATTTATGGGGTCATTGGCACCATTTCTGCATTCATTGCCGGAACCCAGATGCCTCTCTTCGCACTTGGAGTCTCTCAAGCTCTTGTAGCCTTTTACATGGACTGGGATACAACTTGCCATGAGATCAAAAAGATCGCAATCCTCTTTTGCTGTGGTGCAGTTCTTTCTGTTATTGTATATTCTATTGAACATCTCTGCTTTGGGATCATGGGAGCACGTCTCACTGATCGTGTGAGGGAAAAGATGTTTTCTGGTAAGAAAAAATCCATTTCATTTACATTCATTTAGTGTTCGCAGTTATCCTTTTTTTTCCCTCAACTTTTCTCCTATTTTGGATTACAGCTATTTTGAGGAACGAGATTGGATGGTTCGATGACTTGAACAACTCAAGTTCTTTGTTAACCTCACGCCTTGAGACTGATGCAACTTTGTTACGAGCTATAGTAGTTGATCGATCGACCATTCTTTTACAGAATGTAGGCCTTGTTGTTGCAGCATTTGTGATTGCTTTCATCTTGAACTGGAGGATCACGCTTGTAGTCATTGCCACATATCCTCTGATCATTAGTGGTCACATTAGTGAGGTTTCCCTCTTTTCTTTAATCGAATGAATACCAGGAAACATTTCATTTGCCAGGATATCTACTAATTGCTATTCCCATGAAATTCAGAAACTGTTTATGCAAGGGTATGGTGGCAACTTGAGTAAGGCATATCTCAAGGCTAACATGCTGGCCGGTGAAGCTGTGGGTAACATCCGCACTGTTGCAGCATTCTGTGCTGAAGAGAAGGTACTCAACCTTTACGCCCATGAGCTCGTAGAACCTTCCAAGCGCTCTTTCACTCGTGGTCAGATTGCAGGAATGTTCTATGGCATATCCCAGTTCTTCATCTTCTCATCTTATGGGCTTGCCTTGTGGTAAGTGACCCGGTTTCACATTGTATTAAGTGAAGTGAATGTATCATTGATTAGTCCTGTCACCAAGCTTTGTCTTGAATAGATTAGGCAATGTATGACATGGATTCATGTACTTGCTTTGTTTTGTTTTTGAGTAGGTATGGTTCTGTTTTGATGGGAAAGGAGCAAGCTACCTTTAAATCTATCATGAAATCTTTCATGGTTTTGATTGTGACTGCACTGGCCATGGGTGAAACTCTGGCGTTAGTCCCAGATCTTCTGAAAGGAAACCAAATGGTTGCATCAGTGTTTGAGGTTCTGGATCGGACCACGCTTGTAAAAGGCGAAGTTGGTGAGGAGTTGAAGAATGTAGAGGGCACAATTGAGCTTAGAGATGTCCACTTCAGTTATCCTTCAAGACCAGATGTAATGATTTTCAAGGACTTTAACCTACACGTTCGATCAGGAAAGAGCATGGCTTTGGTAGGGCAAAGTGGGTCTGGTAAAAGCTCCGTTCTTTCTCTTATACTTCGGTTCTATGACCCAACTGATGGAAAAGTTATGGTTGATGGTAAGTTCTTCTGAGCTCAGTTTGCTATAATTGATCATGCAAGGATTATAAAGTAATTAGATGTATCATCTCAATAAATTTCTCCTGGAATTCTACTAAATCTGCCATTTTCTTGCTAATGATATTCCATTTGAAAGAAATGTTCTCTTTCAAGACAAAATTTAGTTGCTCAAAACCTGTATACAACAATGATACATTCATGTCCACAGGTATAGACATAAAGAAGCTCAAGCTGAAGTCCCTACGGAAACACATTGGCCTAGTCCAGCAAGAGCCAGCTCTTTTTGCTACATCAATTTACGAAAACATTCTTTATGGAAGGGAAGGAGCCTCTGAAGGAGAAGTGATCGAAGCTGCTAAGCTTGCTAATGCACATAACTTCATTAGCGCTCTTCCTGAGGGCTACTCAACAAAAGTCGGGGAACGAGGGGTGCAACTCTCTGGAGGCCAGAAGCAAAGAGTAGCCATTGCCAGGGCAGTTCTAAAGAACCCAGAAATCTTGCTGCTAGATGAAGCCACAAGCGCTTTAGACGTGGAGTCGGAGCGTGTTGTACAACAAGCTCTTGACAGATTGATGAGGAACCGGACAACAGTCATGGTGGCTCATAGGTTGTCCACAATAAAGAATGCAGACCAAATATCCGTTATACAAGATGGGAAAGTCATAGAAAACGGGACACACTCAAGCCTAATAGAAAACAAAAGTGGAGCGTACTTCAAGTTGATCAGTCTCCAACAGCAACAAGGACAACGTCATTAATAAAGTTAAGAAAGAACATAGGTAACTCTGTAATAATCGACATTCAAGTACTGAGTAATTGATTCAATTTAAAGTTGATATTTTCTGTAAAATATCATAGTGGCTTTTTTCTTTTACCCAGTTGGATTGCTTCTTGTCGTTATTATGTGTTTTGGGTTTTCATACAAAATGAAGGAAAGAAAATTGATACAAGTCATGTCTTGGAGAGTATGATATCTCCTCAATTTCATACGGAGACAAAATTTTTTGTCTAATATTATTCTGTCTTATTCTGTCTAATAGAATTTCAGCAATTTATTTTGCGGAACCCACGCTGAACCTACCTAAATAAATGGTTAAAATTTATTGGACACAATAAGACACCATAATATTGGACAGAGGATCTGAACTCTACATATCTACCTAGATTGCTACACAGACATGTTAATTTGATGATAGGTCGGGTCTATATGACTGGGGGAGAGTGCACAAGAGGCAGAATTATAAGTAACAACTTTTATGACATTGCCTTAGGCTTAGTGCAGGGTGAAAGGATAAAACTTCATTATAGTACTCCGATAAACCTCTGCTTCTTATGGTTTTAATTATGTATTCCTTTGTAAATAAAAAGAACCAAGTTAGAATAAGTATCAATATGAATTTGATCCGGTTAAACTCAAAATAGCTCAATTAATTAAATTATTGAACAAGCTAATATCAATTCGATTACTTAAATAATATTTAAATATTTTTAATTCACATTTTAAGTATAATGATCTAAACAAATAAACATGTTATAAAATCAAATAATAAAATAAAATTCATAATAAAATATTAAATAATATTGTAAATATCAGTCTCCAAGTCAAAATTTAAAGCAAGATAATTAATTTTTAAAAAGAGTACAGCCGATTTTTGTAATAATTCAAGAAGATTCTTAGAGCATTTATTCTAGTTTTGAAACTTTCTACCAGACCTTCTGTTTTTCCTGTATTTTGCAGAGTGTTTTTCTGTAGAATATATTTTCTACAGAATATTTTTCCTCGCTAGGGAAAATATTCTGTATTTTCTACAAAATACTAGATAGGTTTGGGAGTGTTATTTCTTGTTGTTTTTTCTGCAGAATGTATTTTGATGATAGGCTAAGTAAATATCAGGGATTGATGACAGCCTATTTATGTAGAATGTATTTAATAATTAACCACTACAACAAATAGACATTTAGTTACTTTTTTGCGACGTTTAAAAAATCGTCCGCTAAAAGCAACCATATTGTGACGATTTTAAAATTATCATTAAAAGTGAGCCTTTAGCGACTAATTATAAAAGCGTCACAAAAGGATCAACATTTGGTGATGAATGACAAAAATCGTCACCAAATGGTGAACATTTAGTCACGATTTTTGAAAATCGTCAACAAAATGGTCCATATTGGGTGACGATTTTAAACATTCATTGCTAAATGAACTTTTGATGATGCTTTTTAAAAATTGTCACCATAATTTAGTAAACATTTGGTGACCAATTTCTGAAATCATTACCAAAAGGGTTTACAATTGGTAACAATTGTGTAAAATCGTGGCTAAAAAGGCGTTTGATGACGATTTTTAAAAATCGCCACCAAAAGATCGTAAACATTTAGCTACATGTTTTTTGCTACATTTTCACATTGTTGATAAAAGTAATCATTTGGTAACGATATTTGAGAAGTGTCACCAAAGGATCAACATTTGTTAACGAATTTTGAAAATTGTCAGCACCAAACTGTCTACATTCAGTGACGATTTCTCAAAATCGTTACCTAAGATTTCACAGTAATTTGCAACACATTTGGTGACCATTTGCCAAAATTGTCACTAAAGGGTTCACATTTTCCAAAATTGTTAAACTAACTTTTTATAATCTATTATATTTAAGATATGTTTTATTGGAGATTTATTTTGAATGTTTACAATGTATTGTTGAAAAAACACACACAACATAATTTTAAGTGTTAAACAGTAGTATTAATTAATCATTAATATTTACTAACAGTGCAAAAATTAGTTATAAAAATTTTAATATTTGTATCAATGTAATAATATGATATATAGAGTAGTACGAACTTTGAATTAGAAGGTTAATAATTCTTACAGTTATAGAACAAAAACAACAACAGTCCACAATCAATAGTACGTAGCTTGACCACTAACTAGTAAAGAGTTTGCTTGACAAATTCTTATAGATACAACAATAAATAAACTTTAAATCTGATTCCAGTTGATTGCATCGATAAATGACAATGATATAATTATTTTTTGATTCCAAGTAACATGAGAGTCAGTAAAGGTAAATGAGTCCTCAATGTCTGGAATCTTGAGAAGGGTTCTTGCACATTCGAAGACACCAATTGAAACAGTGATAGTTCTTTCCTCAGGTCTAGGGTTTTCACACCCTCTTGCAACAACGTTTTCTCTATAGCTAAACTTTTATAGGATATAGTGAATGAGTCACTAGATTTAGTATGGAAGACAAGTTCTTTAGATGAAATGTCAGTACGAAACGGTTTACTTGAAACACAATCAGTATAGAACTTAGATATTGTCAGATTAGTAAACCATTAAAATGAACCGAAATTGGAGTGGCATGCATATGTGAATGACTAGACGAAGCCTGTGGAATTGACGAATTTTCTAAAACAACGAATTTCTCTAATCCTTTACGGACCGTTGTGACATCACTCCCGCCTCCGTGGGCATACATGTCATCTTCGAGATTCAAGGAAGCTTAAAACAACATATACTATATACCATCAAATGTAAATATATATAATAGCTTCATAAAAGGAAATGAGATGTACATAATAAGGAAAGTGACGTTGTTCGGATGATACTAAACAACTTGAAGCAGAAGATCAACCATGGAAGGTAAACGATCATTAGTGTATGAAAGAGAAATTTTTTCTGCATTGTTTATTTCTTTAGTAGGGACAATTTTATCACATTGCTCCCAACGGAATGAATTAGTATTATCTGGAACTAGTCGTCATGTCAACATTCCTTGATTAATAATGTTAAGTGGTATATTATGTAAATGTCGATTTAGAATGAAATGATGATATGTTCAACTCCAATTGCGATGATAAGTGAAAGTAGTCAAGTTTAGCACTTATACATCTTCAATGTACCTAATGATATGAAAGTTATCTATTGTGTAGTTTGTATTATATGGAAAATTTAGAATTTTAAGTAGAATAGACATGACTATGTTTTTGATGTACAAAAATATAATATTATCTATATTGGGCTATATTACTATTAATGGAAATGAATAAAAGGAAAATACTCTTGAAGACCTTTCATTAAATAGTTGCAAAGCTTTGATGAGGGAAGCATTAAAAGTCGTTGGGAAGAAGCCAACCTATATACAAATAATAAAGACAAACAGTAAATCATCTTCGAAACACAACCATAAACACAACCCATACATCAAATCCATAATTAAGAACTCACAATAAAGACCTAAAGGTATAAATTAAACTCAGCACAACTTCTTTAATGAAAATAGAATAAAAGAACAATACCGATTCAGTTAATGATGGTTCTGCAATGGTGATGACCACAATACAGAACCCAAACAGAAGAGACGAGACATTGGTATGTAGGATGGAGATTTTGAGAAATGTTGACGGCTTGAACAAGAATGAAGTAGCCTTTTATTGTGCTTGTGATTGAAAACCTAATACAAAACGATGTCGTTTTTCTTATTTAGGTAAACGATTTCATTTCTTGTTTATTATAGTTGTTTGGAAGTACTATTAATTAATTTGCTACGATCTTTATATTTGGTCGACAAATGTTAGATGTAGCGACTAATACATGATTCGTCGCCAAAGTCCGCGGGTTCATAAATAATTTTTTATAAATTTATTTTCCTATTCCAAATAAAACATAATTTGAATTAAAAATTAAATTATTCAATTGAAAAATATTTCCAAATTAATTTATTGTCCCTTTAAATAAATTATAATTGACTTACAATTTTCAAAAAATTATACACTTTAATTATTATAATTTAGAAAAACTAATTTTTTAAAATTTAACAAGACATTTTAATATAATTAGAAAACTATTTCTAACACATCATTACAAATTACTATTTTGTTACATAATAGTCTATTTTCTGATATTAGAAGAAAACCACTATCCAATTTAAATAAAACACTTAAATAATTAAGAAAGCAATTTAGATTGTTTATTTATATGTTAATTTGTTAATTATTTAGAAAGTAAAGAATTTGCTTGGGTTTTGGCAACGATGTTAATATTTGGTAGCAAATTGTCAACAAAATGGTCCACATTGGGTGACGATTTTAAACATTCGTCGCTAAATGAACTTTTGGTGATGCTTTTCAGAAATCGTCACCATAATTAGGTAAACATTTGATGATTAATTTCTGAAATCGTCACCAAAGAGTTCACAATTGGTGACGATTATGTAAAATCGTCACTAAAAAGACATTTGGTGACGACTTTCAAAAATCACCACCAAAGGTTCATAAACATTTAGCTACGTGTTTTTTACTACATTTTTCACATTGTCGCTAAAAGTAACCAGTTGGTAACGATATTTGAGAAGTGTCACCAAAGGATTAACATTTGGTGATGAATTTTGAAAATCGCCACCACCAAATGGTCCACATGAGAAATCGTCACCAAAGGTTCCAGAGTAATTTGCCACAAATTTAGTGACCATTTGCCAAAATCGTCGCCAAAAGGTTCACAATTTTCAAAATTGTTAAACTAACTTTTTATAATCTAGCATAATTAAGATATGTTCTATTGGAGATTTGTTTTGAATGTTTACAATATATTGTTGAAAAAACACACACAACATAATTTTAAGTGTTAAACAATAGTATTAATTAATCATTAATATTTACTAACATTACAAAAATTAGTTATAAAAAATTTTAAATTATTGTATCAATCTAATAATATAACATATGGTGTAGTACGAACTTTGAATTAGAAGTTTACCAATTCTTGCAGTACGTCATAGAACAAGAACAATAACAGTCCACACTCAATAGTACGCAGCTTGACCCCTAATTAGTAGAGAGGTTGTTTGACAAATTCTTATAGATACAACAATAAATCAACTTTAAAGCTGATTCCAGTTGATTGCATCGATAAATGACAATGATATAATTATTTTTTTGGATTCCAAGTGACATGAGAGTCGGTAAAAGTAAACGAGTCCTGATGTCTGGAATCCTGAGAAGGGTCTTTGTACGTTCAAAGGCACCAATTGAAATGGTGATAGTTCTTTCCTCAATTCTAGGGTTTTTCACACCTTTTGCAACAACATTTCTGCTATAGCTAAACTTTTAAAGGATACAGTGAATGAGTTGCCAAATTTAGTATGGAAGACAAGTTCTCTAGATGAACTACCAATACGAAATGATTTACCTAAAACACAATCAATATAGAACTTAGATATTGTCATATTAGCAAACCATTAAACGAACCGAAATTGAAGTGAAATACATATGTGAATGACCAGATGAAGTCTGTGGAATTGACGAATTTTTCAAAAGAACCGATTTCCCTAATCCTTTACGGATTGTTGTGACATCCCTCCCGCCTCCATGAGCATACATGTCATCTTCGAGATTCAAGGAAGCTTAAAACAACATGTAGTATATACCATCAAATGTGAATATATATAATAACTTCATAAAAGGAAATGAGATATACATAATAAGGAAAGTGACATTGTTAGGATGATACTAAACACCTTGAAGTAGAAGATCGGCCATGGAAGGTAAATGATCATTAGTGTATGAAAGGGAGATTTTTTTTGCATCGTTTATTTCTTCAGTAGGGACAATTTTGTCACATTCCTCCCAACGGAATGAATTAGTACCATCCGAAACTAGTTGCCATGTCGACATTCCTTGATTAATAATGTTAAGAGGTATATTCTGCAAATGTCGATTTAGAATGAAATGATGATATGTTCAACTCCAATTTCGACGATAAGTGAAAGTAGTCTAGTTTAGCACTTATACATCTTCAATGTGCCTAATGATATGAAAGTTACTCTTACTAAAATTTCAAAAATCTATTGTATAGTTTGTATCATATGCAAAATTTAGAATTTAAAGTAGAATAGACATGACTATGTTCTTGATGTACAGAAATATAGTATTATCTATATTTGGCTATATTAATATTAATGGAAATGAATAAAAGTAAAATAATCTTGAAGACCTTTCATCAAATAGTTATGAAGCTTTGATGAGGGAAGCGTTAAAGGTCGTTGGGAAGAAGCCAACCTATATACAAATAACAAAGACAAACAGTAAATGATCTTCGAAACACAAACATAAATACAACCCATACATCAAATGCATAATTAAGAATTCACAATAAACACCTAAAAGTATAAGTTAAACTTAGCACAACTTCGTTAATGAAAATAGAACAAAAGAACAATATCGATTCAGTTAATGATAAGAACAATACCGATTCAGTTAATGATGGTTCTTCGACGGTGATAACCACAATACAAAACCCAAACAAAGGAGAGGAGACAATGGCTTGCAGGATGGAGGATTTTGAGAAATGTTGACGGCTTGAACGAGAATGGAGTAGCCTTTTATTATGCTTGTGATAAAAAACCTAATACAAAACGACGTCATTTTTCTTGTTTAGGTAAACGATATCGTTTCTTGTATACTATAGTTGTTTGGAAGTACTATTAATTAATTTGCTACGATCTATTGTATTTGGTCGACAAACGTCAGATGTAGCGACTAATACATGGTTCGTCGCCAAAGCCCGTGGGTTCATAAATAATTTTTTATAAATTTATTTTCCTATTCCAAATAAAACATAATTTAAATTAAAAATTAAATTATTCAATTGAAAACTATTTCCAAATTAATTTGTTGACCTTCCAAATAAATTATAATTGACTTACAATTTTCAGAAAATTATACATTTTAATTATTATAATTTAGAAAAACTAATTTTTTAAAATTTAATAAGACATTCTAATATAATTAGAAAACTATTTCTAACACATCATTACAAATTACTATTTTGTTACATAATAGTCCATTTTCTAATATTAAAAGAAAACGACTTTCCAAATTAAAAAAGCACTTAAATAATTAAGAAAGCAATTTAGATTATTTATTTAGATCTTAAAGCAATTTAAATTATTTATTTAGATGTTAATTTGTTAATTATTTAGAAAGTAAAGAATTTGCTTGGGTTTTGGCAACGATGTGGATATTTGATAGCAAATTGTCACCCATTTGTGACTAAGTGTGGAAGATAGTCGCGGATACCGATATTCTGCTACTCGCACCTCTTTGTCGCAAAAACCGTCGAGTATTTAAATTAAATGTTTCTTTTTATACAAATAATAAGGTTAATGGTAGATGAAGGGAACAAGAATGATGTTGTCATGTTCACTAAACATTGATTCATTTGGTAGTAATAAAATGTGATTTGCATTTCATATTAATTCAATTAACAACAAAAATAAGATACTAACTGCTGTAAAGTTTTCAATTTAATTTTGTGTATCTACCAAATTAAAATTAAAGATTAATCATTCCCAAAAATTAAGCAAATGAAGAACAATTGCATATATAAGTAAGAAGATAAAATTTTCATTTTGTATGATGTATTAGGAATACCTTATATATATTAAGAAAATTAAGAAAATTAAGAAAGTAAAGAGATTGCTTTGGTTTTGGGCGACCACGTGGAAATTTGGTAGCAAATTGTCTACCATTTGTGACTAAAGTGTGGTGGTTGGTTGCAGAAATGGTCTTCTGCGACTAAACTTACTTTGTCGCAAAAATCCTCGGGCATTTAAATTAAATGTATCTTTTTATACAAATAATAAGGTTAATGGTAGATTAAGGGCTAAAGGGTATATGTTGTCATGTTAGAGAAAATTTTGGTAAAAATGAAATGTGGTTTGCATTCCTTATTAATTCAACTAATAATAAAAAGAAGATACAAAATTTTAAAAATTTTCCCATTTATTTTTTATCTACCAAATTAAAATTAAAGATTAGTAATTCCCAAAAATGAAGCGAATCAATAACAATTGCATATATAAGTGCAAAAGACAAAATTTTCATTTTGTTATTTGTAATAGGAATACCTCATATATGTTAATCAATTAAGAAAATTAAGAATGTAAAGAAAATGTTTGGGTTTTGGTGACGTTGTGTATGATTGGTAGCGAATTGTCTACCATTGGTGACCATAGTTTTATTCGTCACAAAAAGGTGAACAGGTTAAAAAAAAAAGTGGGACGAACAAATGCGGGAGCTTTTCCCTCCCTCCCATTTTCACCAAAACTTTGCTATTGAAGCTCCACCGGGCCTCTTCTCTTCATCTGCCTTATGTCCTCCTTCTTTTGTATCTCAAATATTGTACTCTTCATTTGCCTTCTCACCTTCTGCTTGTTCTTTGACCTCTTCCTATAGTCGAAGGTGAGTCCAGTTGTTTATTTCATTTGTTAACCAATGTGAAACCCGACACTGTATTAATCTTTTTGTGTGTTTCATGTTAAATTTTTGCATTAGTTGGTGATTGTGTGTAAGGTTTTTTTGCAGATTCTATCTTCCTTTGTTTGATTGGAGCCAAAACCGAATAATCTGTGTGGCATCTTCAGCTATATTCTCCCTGCCCACCACATGTTCAACAAAAGCCTTCTGCTGTATTTTGTTGGAAATCGAGTAAGACTAGTTGAATATACCTACAAACTAGTCATTGTAATGATTGATTTATGGTTCTAACAACTATTTGAAGTGGTTGTAGATAAATTGGAACCTTAATTGAGTTGTAAAAAATAATATTTAACATATTAGAAAGTTGTTAAGAACCTTAAAAGGTTAGAAAGTGTACTTAAGTGCATATGTACATTTCATAACCATATTGACTCTAATTATTAGTATGGATAATTGTAAGGAAGATTTTGAGTTGTATATAGTTGGACTATATATTCATTTGGAAGAATCACTCATAATACGCACTGTGAAGGTTCTTCTTGACATTCAATGAAAGGTGTAAAGGAATTTTGTTCACTAGTGATAAAGGAAGACAATTGTAAGGGTTCCTTGGTCTCGTGATAAAGAAGAAGTTATATGAATGATTCTTTTTCACTTATGAATTGGAATATGTTATATGGAAACCCTTTTTTTTTGCCTTTAAAAGAAGAACATGGTAAATTCTTAAGTTAAGCTTAGAGAAAAATTGTAGGTGAAAGGTTATTTAGAAGAACCATTATAAATATGTCTTATGTCTCTTTTTCTTGTTGTTTCTATTATTATTATGTTTTATTTTGTGATTACATGAAGAAAATTTTCTATAACCATTTAATTAGAATATCATTCGTTAGTTTTCTAATAAGCAAAAATGTGTACATATATAATTCTCTCATATTTATTGGCAATCTAAGGATTAATCGTTGAAGTTCCTCCTTCTTAGTGGTTTGCTGCTGTCTGCCGATCCAGGTAACTCGTCCAACCCAGTTACAATATCATTTAGTCAAATAGTTGCAACTGTTGTTAATGCAAATTAGTAGTAACCATTATTGTTAATGCGAATTAGTAGTAATCTTCTTATTAATTAGCTTGTTAGTTAATTATTTTATATATCGGTTGTTGTTTCATTTTGTTGTATATAGTTTACGTAATTGATGCGTATAAACTGACAACACGATGTTATCAGTAAAAGATTCCACGAGTTGAGGAGCCACAACGAGAAATTTTGTTTCTCGTTGAACAAGTGTAATACACGTCAAGTACCTTAATTAATATTAACTTTTACTTTGACTAAATAGTGAACGAGAAAAGCGCTTTGAAATTGAATCACCACGCAATTTAAAAAGATAAAATTGGAACCTTAATTTCTTTCTTTTGCCAATGACATTTAAAATAATAGCTTCAATGTAAACAACAAAATTTAATACAAAATTAGTAGTTAACCTCGTACAATGTAATTAATTTTTATACTAAATAGTTAGTACCATAAGAACATCCAACACATCAAATGATGAATATAACATGTTCAATTACATTATACACTAATGTAAATGATATAATTTACATATTGACAAATTAGAAAGAACAATAGATTTTATAGAGGAAATTGGTAAAGTTAATTTCACCAACAATTTTAAAAAGATAAAAATTGGAACCTTAATTTCTTTCTTTTGCTAATGGCATTTAAAATAATAGCTTCAATGTAAATAACAAAAATTAATACAAAAGACTTAACCAATTACAATGTCATTATGTAATAGAAGAAGTTAAACAGACAAAGCAAACAAGAAACAACTCAACATAGTACAGACATAGGATGGTATATAGGCTGGAAACCGGTGATGCAGCTCCAATGAAGCTTATCGATAAAAAATTTCACGAGCCTAGGAGCGTCAGCGATAACTCCGTTTCTCGATTCACAGGTGTAAACAACGCCACATACCTTAATTACATTGGTTTTTTTAAACATAATATTGAATGAAAAATGCATGTAATAACTTAGTTATCTTCTTCTATTGTATAGCTAATGGATAAGAGTTGGATATCTCATCGAAAATGGTCAACTAAATATGTAGAAGGAATTAAGAGTTTTATGCAAATTGTAAAAGATCAAATAGGTGATGAATGTAGTATTCGTTGTCCATGCATCGATTGCTTAAATGTCGACTTCCAAAGTCAAGATGTGGTATATATTCATTTGCTAATATGAGGCATAGATCAATTCTATACTGCATGACTTTATTATGGTGAACGTAAGGAAGCAAGCTGTAGTAGAAGTGGCGGTACATGTTATGATGATGGTAACAATAATTATGTAGATGATTGTGATGTGAATGATGATGGTGATGATGGGATTGATGAGATGCTAGATGATTGTCGGAATTATATGGAGACTATGAATGAAACAAGAATGCCTAACATAATTGGTAGTATTATGAAGATAATTTTGGGAAGTTATTGAAAGTTGCTCAAGAACAATTATATTCGAGGTGCTCAAATTTCTCATAACTATCATTTGTTGTGAAGTTGTTGTATTTGAAGGTATATAACAAATGGAGTAACAAGTTCTTTGACACGTTAATTGACTTACTGAACGATGCATTACCTATTAGACACAAGTTGTCGAAATCTTACTATGATACAAAGAAATTGTTAAGGGACCTTGGATTGGGATATATTTCAATTCATGCTTGTAAGTATGGCTATGTTCTTTTCTGGAAGCAAAGTAAAGATCTTCAAGAGTGTCCTATTTGTGGCACATCAAGGTGGTAGGTGGATGATGGGAGAGGGAAAGAGATATCGAATAAAATCCTTCGATACTTTCCTATTAAACCACAATTACAAAGACTTTTTATGTCAACAAAAACAGCCATAGATATGAGGTGGCATAACGAGAAACGCATTGATGATAACATTATGCGTCATCCAGCAGACTCAATGACATGGAAAGAAATTGATGGAAAGTTTCCATGGTTTGCACAAGATTGTCGTAATGTTCGACTTGGATTGGCCTCATATGGATTTAATCCTTTCGGTAATATGAGTACTTCATATAGCATGTGGCCGGTGATTCTAGTCCCATACAATTTACCTCCATGGAAGTGTATGAAGGAGCCTTTTATGTTGTTGTCTTTGCTTATTTCAGGAACTACTGCTCCTAGTAAGGACATCGATGTATACATGCAACCATTAATTGATGACTTAAACGATCTATGGGAATTTGGATTACAAACTTTTGATGTTGTTGAAGGCGAAACATTTATAATGTATGTTGCTGTTTTGTGGACTATAAATGATTTCCCAACTTATGGGAATTTGTCTAAGTGAAGCACTAAAAGGTATATGGCTTGTCCTGTGTGTAACCATCAAATATATTCAATGAGGATACGAAGTAAAATATGTTATATGGGTCATCATCGTTATTTGAACATGGGCATAGATGGCGAAGAAGTAAACTGTTTAATGGCACAGTAGAATTGGGTGAAGCTCCGATGCAGTTGTTCGTGATGATATTGTTTACTAATTATCATATTTGGGTGACATTACACCTAGCAAACACCCAAGTAATAGAAAGTGAAAGAGAAATGATTTCGATGTATGTTTCTGATTGAAAGGTAATTCATATTAAATTCAACAAGTTTTTTCCATGTTTTTTGTTTGTAACAATTCCTAGGTTCATAACTGATTATGTTCAGGTTTTTATGCTCTCTTAAGTGTTATGTACGTAATAGAGCTCGACTTATATAGCAAATGAATGCTTAACTTTTTTTTCAATGTACTTAACTGATGTGGAGACAAGATTTAATAGACCAGAACGTAACTTTGATTTTCATGACAACGGTGTGTTGTCTATTTTCTCCCAAAAAGTTAGGCCACTTGGTGTGGGTAAATATATGGAGTTAACTAAAGACGAATTCAAAATCGCCTATTGGTATATTTTAAACAGTTGCAAGAAAGTCGATACATACATGGAGTAAGTATATTCCTTTTCATTCAAACAATCATATTACAATTTTCTTTATTCACTCTGAGATCTTATTGTCGTTGTCTTTTTTAAATAGAGAGCACAAAGAAACAATTCGCAGCAAAGGGATTATTAATGTTGAAGAAAGGCATAGGCAGAAGTTTGTATCATGGTTTAGAAATCAAGTAAGTTTCATAGTGATTACATATTATGAAAAATGAGAATATGTCTCATCCTCATATATATTTTCAATTTGTTGTACAGATGATACGGATACATAACCGTAACGTGTAAGAAGCGACAATAACATTATATAGTTTAGCATGTGGACCTCATATTTGCGGGTGTGATAATAATCCTTTTGTCCTTGCAAGTCACGTCAAACACGTTTTCTATGTCAATGATACTGTATTGGGTAGTAATTGGAAGGTTGTTCAAAAGTTTCAACAAAGGAATGTCTTTGATTTTTGTGAAAGGGATATTGGTCAATTGGATGAGGATGCAGATGAATTCTATCAAGAAATTGGATTGGAGTTCAATAACGAAGGCATTCCAGTAGAAGATGCAGATATATCATCATTCCATAGGAGAGATGTCGATCTCAAAATAGTTCAACTAGATGAAGTCCTTGCCCATCTTATCTTACAAACAGATGAAGACTATACTCAGGATGACTTAAATGACAATGACGATACTTTGCTCGAATATATTAGTGATGAAGAATCTAATGATAACATACTTAATGATGATGATTTTCAAAATCTTGATCATGATGATTGAATGTAAATAAATTGTTTATATTGTTTGAAATGTTATGTTCATAATTGCCTTATGTTGTTGATGTTTTACTTATGCTAATTTACGATGGCTAGATGCATATTTTTAATGTTTCCCTTATGTTTATGCAGATTGTTATGCCAAATGGTTAGTATTTGACTACTGATCTCCTTATATTCATGTGGAATATTGATGTTTGAGTTAAGATTATGCGTTATCTTCATATTTCATTTTAGTTGTCCAGTATAATGACACCTGGTAGAAACAAGGGAAAGAGGGTGGTAAAGACCGAAGAAGTTCCTCCCCCACAACAACCAACTCAATCCGACTCCATCGTTCAACAAACAACAATTGCATCCTCGAATGAAGACAGTCAACAACAACCTTTACCAACTTCGTCTATTAGTGCTGAGGGATCTTCATGTCTGTTATTGTTGACCAAATATATTTACATTAATGCCGCTTTAGTTTATCAAATCAATTACTTCCTTCATAAGAAAGAAACATAAGATGTGCTAGGCTTTTTATGCTCTATTAATGTCAAGTCTCAATAAAACAATGAATAGGAATAATTTAGGCATAATACGTAAATACAATATCCATCTCAGAATTATGATCTCATCGTAATTTCATTTGCAATGTAATTCATGGACTTTATTATATATATCTAAATATATATAAGACAAAGAATGTATTTAAATAATTATTTCACTAAACTATAACCAACCGATTGACTGTAACACGTAAACAAACAATGTCTAAAGTTTAAAGAGAAGTAGTAATTGTGTATTTATTATGCTTTGAAAATTTAAATAAAAAGGAAACAAATACTAAATGAATGAATTTACTTTTGAATTTTTTTCTTTTTGGATGCAACAAGATATAAAAAGAGAATATTCTTACACAGAATTCCATAGAAAAATAGAATTGTTGAAAGAAAAATCAAATATCTCAATTCAAATATATAAAATCTAGTTGCATGCTAAAAATTTCTAGTAAGTTCAATGAGTTGAAGGTATGATAATGTTTTAAGTTATAGTCTAAACAAATAAAGAGTGAATGAAAGCTCTATAAAGAGTGAATTAATTGTTAGAATATATAGATATAATAAATTATAAGGAAAGAATGAATTATAAATCTTAAACTCAAGAAATACATAATTGACTAATTTCTTGATTTACTTGATTAATGAGATGGTCTCTTTGATTTAGTTTTATTTCCTTAACAATGTGCAACATGTATCTTTGATTGAGTTTCTCTCAGTCTCATTTTGAGTTAAAGTCTGGAGTAAGGTCTAATGTTCAACATCGAAAAGTGTTTGATTCTATTTCCTGTTTTGATGTGCTTGAATAGGAGAAGTAAGTTAGATGCAAAGGAAAAAAAAGTATTTTTCTTTTAGATATGATGAAAGGATGAAAGGTTGGAAGTGCAAGGATCCTTCAACTCATTCCTTTGATGTTTCAAATGATTTTTTTTAATGAAGTTCCATCATTTGTATGGGTCTAATAAATCTGAAAATGAAGGTGGACTATGGTTGAATATGAAATCATCTCGCCTTCTCCACAACAGTTAATCTAGATCGGACAATTGTGATTCTTTTTCTTCATTAGAGGAGCAAACTAAAAGGGAATCTCAGGTGATGATGAAAGAAGTGAACAAGTTACCCTAAAAAAAGTCAGTGACCTAAGTGATAAATTGTGAAACTTATTCGATCTAAAGACAAAAATTTTGCAATTGTTTATCATTCTCTCTTTGTTGGTCCTTTTAATGATGCAGAATCATATTGTTTTAATGAGGGAAAGAGAGATAGCATGCTATGAACGAAGAAATAAAGGTTTATTAAAGACAATGAAACTTGGAACCTTATTGCCAAAACTAAAAATGTATAACTTATCTCCTATAAGTGGCCATATATTATTAAAAGGAAAGCTGATGGAAGTATCGATAGGTTTAAAGCAAGGGTTACTAACCTGTGATTTTTCTCAAAAGTATGGAGAATATTATGAAGAAACGTTTATCCCTGTAGCCAAAATGACTTTAGCTCGTGTTGTATTGGCAGCGACAGCAAATAAATGAACTTGACAAAGACATCTATGGCTGCTAGATGTGGCAAATGCCTTCTTTATAGAGAAGTTGACAAAGGCATCTATATGGAACAACCAATTAAGTTTTTAGTGATAAAGTAAACATACCCAAGAGGGGGGTGAATTGTGTGTAACTTAAAAAAATTTACAAGTTACTATTAATTCGTGTAAATGATAAGAACTTGCTAAATTTCAACAAAAAGGTTTGTAAATAAAAAGAGTCTGTTGAAGTTTAAAATGAAAGGAGCCTGTTAACATTGAAAACAAAAAGAACATGTTAACATTTAAAATGAAAGGAGCCTATAAAAGTTTAAAACAAAAGAGACCTCTTGCAATATTAAAACAGAAGGAGCCTATTCTAAAAGTGAAGGAGCCTCTTGTAAATTAAACACAAACACTATAATGTGGAAACAGAAAGAAAGATTGACACAGTCAATTCATATTGGTTCGGCTTATAATAAAACTTATATTCAGTCCCCAAGTATCCAACTTGAGTATTTAACTATAAAATTTCAAGTAGTAAATTTTGACTAGCATTTCCAAGCTGACAATTACACATTTTCAAGGTTTTTCAACCTTCCACACTCGAAGTATTTAACAAGCCTCTACAAACTCTCAACAAAAATGAATATAGGGTTTTCTTAATGTACGCTTCAAGGAATAACAATCTATCTCAATAGAGTATTTTCCCTTTCTAGGGCACAAAAAGTTTGATAAAGATATTAATTTCAAGAATATTGATTTTGCTAATGTGTTTCAAAAATCTTACATATTCGCAAATGCAGTGACTCTTCCTTAAATAGGCATTTTCTTCAACTAGTCGTTGTTCCACTTATATTTTGAGTTGACTTTGAGTCTAAAGAATCTTCGATATCATCTTTGTTGGAATCTTTCAGTATCCAGACGTTAAGAAAAATATTGACAATTTCACAGAACTGATTGTCTACTTTTGTGATTGGCAAGATCCTTCCGGATATTGTGGAATCATTTTTAATAATAAGGTAAGTTCATTAAGAAGGATCCTGTAAAAAAGGAAACGTTCTTTTGCAAAATTATATCATTACCTATTAGAATAAATCAATTTTGAATTTTAAAAAATTATATAGTTATTATCCAAATCATTAATAACAAACCTTGAGGTAACATTTATTTCTTATCCTGATTATGTGTGCAAAGTGCAAACTCAATACTAAATTTTATTGGTTAAACCAAGCCCAACTACTTGGTACAGAAAAATTGTTGAATATTTACAATGTTGTCAATTTAAAATTTACTAGTCAAATTATTATTTTTTCGTAATGAATTACTTTTTCTGGTTCTTTATCATATAAATAACTCGATTTTAATTGGTAATAATGAGAAAGAAATTGCTATACTTAAAGAAAAATTCTCAGTTCATTTAATATCAAAAGTGTTGGAGAGCAAGTCATTTTCTTATCTTGCAATTGAAAATTTCATTTATTAGAATTTTTGAATCTCAAAAGATTAATGCTAAAAAGTTGATTGCAAGATTTAATTTGGAGTTAAAGAAGCAAATAGAAAGTAACTCTACTTTATGCAAATATAAGGTTGAAATGAGATTAAGGTTCTCTTTGACGTTATGTTGTTAATTCTCTTATTTACAAGTATTACAAGCCTCATATAACTTTCTCTATCGGAGATGTTTTTTTTTTCCGAATAAAATCAACAATAGCGCAAAAAACAGACAAAGGCAGAGAAGACAAAGAAAACTAACCCAAGCCAATAGGCTTACTTCGTACACCCGAAACTTAATAGCCTTTCCCCCTCAACAATAACAGAAACCGAACAATTTGAATTTAAAATAGAGACTAAACAAGAAGGACGATCAGTCCAATGATGTGTGTTTGCATGTAATAAGGCTACTCTAGCTAAAGCATGAGTTGCCTTATTGGCAATCCTACGCGTCCATTGAAAGAACAAGTGAAAGAAATGTCGCTTGAATGAAAAATAATCAAGGGTCAAAATTTCAATCTTAGACCGATTTGGCGAAGGAGCTAATATTGATTGGACAGCTGCCAAATAATCCGACTCCACAATGACCTTGGCAAGCTGTTGGGCTTTTAGCCAAGAAAGAACTTCCCTTATAGACATAATTTTGGCAAGAACTGGGTCAAACAGAGCAGGAAAAAAACCTGAAATAGCAGTCACAAACCTACCTTGTGCGTCCCTAAGAACCGCAGCAAAGTCTTCCGTCTGAACATCCTCTGGAGAAACAATG
>JAOQMQ010000001.1:13590956-13602203 GCA_027563845.1 Erythroxylum subrotundum | reverse complement strand
TGCGTCCCTAAGAACCGCAGCAAAGTCTTCCGTCTGAACATCCTCTGGAGAAACAATGAACTCGCTGTCTTCTTTCTTCCCAATAGAGAGCCTTTACAACCCTGAATCTATGAAGCTAAAACGAAAATCTAAAAGAGACCAACGTAAAAATAATACCTAGATCTCACCTTGCACATGAACGGCAAGACCAACACTTGCAATTGTAGAGAGAGGGAGAGAGAGGCAAGACCTAATAAAACCTCTCTATTGGAGATGTTAGTATATTGGTTCAAGCTTCACAAAAACCACATCCAGAAACAATAAAGAAGTTCCTTAAATATTTTAATTCTTCACTTGAATGCTAATTTTGGTAGTGATCTTTATGATTATCAGTCTATATTTTTCTTTGTGGAAATATTAGTCTTCTAGTGTAATAGGAAGTAAGATTCAGTTTCTTTATCAAAAACAGAAGTTGAATATAAAGCATGCAATGTTTTAAAATTACATCATAAATTAAATCTATAAGACAAGAAATTTAAGGTTTAAAAAATTCAACAGGTATTAAATTATTATAAAATAAGTTAAAAATTGAATAAAATTAAAAATTTTAAAAAATAATTGAAGAAGATTATCTTTACTCATTGAAAATTTTAAAGTTTAATTGAAAAATATTGTTAAATAAAAATCTATTGGTTTATTTAGTTTATAAAAACTTATTAGTTTAAGAATACTAGTCGATTAATTAATAAATTAATTAGTTTTTACCAACAAAGATTATTAAATTAAATTGAACCGAAAGTTAAAAATTAAATCAAAAATTATTTATTTTAAAATTTTCGCTGTTAACCGAACTAATGACTCAAAACATGGGATTAAGTTGGATATGGTAATTTTTGTATGTAAATCATTCTGATCATTTTTCCTAGTCGATATAGTAATTTAATAACTCTAATAAAAGAAGCAAAAAGATCACGACAAAGAGAAAAAAAAAAACAATTGCTAACCATTCTGTTAAATATCGATCTTTTACACTATAGTAATCGTTTTGTTTGGTTAATCGTATGCAGAATTAGCGCAATTTTGACTTGATTATGCATTATTTTTTTAATAAGAGATCACTTATTAATCTTGTTGAAGTCAAAGTCAGTTGTATGAAATTCATCTGATCGTGCTTTAAAAAATAAAATTGATTAGAGACGTCGTGCCGTGTGGTTGTCATTAGCTATACAAGATTACAAGTATAAAGCGACAGTCCACGTTAGAATAAGTGTTTCTGATTTCAGGCAGTTCGTGGAAGCTTCTCAATTGACGAGTCCTTAGGTTGCATTGAGACATCGTTGAAGTATACGTTAAGCGTTCAATTTAAATTAGATATTGGTAACAAAAATAAGAATGAATATAGCAAAAAATAAAAATAAATATTATTATTATAATTATAATTATTGGCTAAAATAAAAGAATAATTATCGTTATCATTAATAATAATTAATTTGTTAAAAGTATCAAAAAATAAAAGTTTATATCAACGTATTTATTTAATTAATTATATTTAATTACATTAAATTGTTAAAAAGATATATAAAAAGAAGAAGGGAGTGTCATAGGTGTGTGACAAGAAGTGCCACCCCTTTGACACTCTTGTTACACGGCTGTGTGCCTGTGTCACTTAATTCATTATTTAGGAATGATTTTCATTTCTTTAATCTTTCGATAATATTGATTATTTCTTAAAGTTGGATGTCAAAATATTATCTTTATAATGATAATATAAAACTAATTATTCTTTTTTCATTCCTTACTTATTAAACTCTTCTCAAACTCATAAAAGTATTCATCTTTACGGAGTAGGATTTAAAGATTTACATATATGAAAATCATAAAAGTTATGCCTCAGGGAAGCTGACCAACCAAAGCAGACATGGAGTTGTATTTGTTTACCGTTGAAAATAAACCAATACCTCATTACATCTTAATAAAGACTTGTTCAAAACTTTAGTATAACAAACAAACAAATCTAAAGTCAATTTTTATACTCGTCCAATAAATATATCATACTTATATACAATAATATTTACTAGCCTTTCTATTAGGTATGTGTAAGATTGTGTACTATTAAATCTCTTAAGATTTTACGTCTGAGCGAAACTTCAATTGGGTATTAATAATGACGAAGATGATTTATAATAATATATACTCATGTTCAGTCATCAACAATATTTCATTCAAAAGTTCAATTATGAACTATTTACACATTTATTATTAAATCATTTATATTTATAAATAATTTATTAGATTAATATTCATCTTTAATTTATAATTGTAGTCAAACTTAAAATTAAGCGATTTTCTATCAAAATTGTTAAACTTGAACTCATTTATAAAATCAATTGAGACAAGTTCAAACTCATTTCATATATATTTTTTGCTTCAGTATAATATTTGACCTTCTTTTCACCATATGTACAGTAAAATATTTTAAATAAACAAAAAAGAGGTATAAGAGTTATTAAATGTCATATATATATCATTATAGTTCTGGTCTTATGTTAAGGAGATAAAAGTGTTTCATCATCTATTTGATTTCAACTTATCGTATGTGTGTATGGACGAAAAATGAGATTCTGCGTTGATATAGAAATATAGATATACAATATCGGTCTACACAACAATTTTATTTTTTGTTGGAGATCTTGCAAATTATCCAATGACAGTTTGCATATATTTATGTCTTTGATTTTAAAAATATGCAATTTTGGTCCATGTTACAATTTCACTTGGACATCTTAAATCTAATTATCCCTTCATTTTCCAAAATATTTAACCTTTCCACTTTCTAATATAAGAATAAGGGGAAAAAAGTTGAAGAAATTATTTATTTATTTAATATTATTACTAGTAAAAATTATGACTAATGTAGATTAAATTTTAATATATAAAATTAATTTTAAATAAATAATATTTTTAAATTTAATAATTATCTAATAAGTATATTCTAAATTTAAAATATATTAAAGTACATAAAATTTAAACTTTTAAAATAGTTATTTATAAAATAAAAGTTTTTTTAATATCAAAACTTTTAATTTTAAGTAATAATATTTATTGAAACAGTTAAAATATATAATATATAATAATTGATTAAAAATAAATAAATAGTTCATTTATTTATAGTTAATTTGATTTTATATTTAATTAAGAAATATTGTATTAAAATAAAATCAGTTATTAAATTAATTTATTCTTATTTTATTTACTATTTAATAATTATTAATAATTTAATGTAAGTACACTGACACTAAGAATTAATTCTAAAAATCATATTTATATACATATATAAGTGAAATTAAATATGGGTATATCGCTGTGGCTGACTTCTATCGAGCGTATGAAATGCTTGCTCCAACCCAGTTTGTAGCACCTTCGACAATTCTCACTTGTGTGACTATGTCCATAGGTAATCCTATGACCATCGATCTTTTCTGTTATATGATCATTATATCGTAATAGTTTAAGATGTTGTGTGAGGTCAACTTAATTGATTTTATAATTTTACTAACACATCCCCAAATGAAAGTCTGGACTTGAAACTTATACAGGTTCACTTTACCTACTGAGTAATGGGTGGGTGGTAGGATTTGAACTCACGACTACTTGGTCATAAAAATTCTGATATCATATTAAGTGATCATTTCATCACAATAACTTAAACTGTTATATAAGACCAACTTAATTGATTTTATATATTCACTAACATTTTTTAATGAAATATTACTCTGATTTCCCACTTTAAGAAAAAAGCTGAATTATCAATTACCACAGAAAAGTAAATGCCCAAATAGACAAATACCAAAATAAGAATGTATATTCTAAAATTCGCCTTCATCATCAACATCATTTTAAACTGTGTTCAAATTTTAAGTAAACAATAACCAAGTCAGACATGATTCCCATGGCATGAAGATGGAGTCAAAAACATATCAAGTGTTTCGGAAATGGAACTTACTTAGACCCTACTTCACTGTCAAAATTATGAACACATGTTTCACATCATTATTTCTATATGATAATCTCTACTTAAATGGTTAGAGACGTGGATGAGATTTTTCCAGTGACTTCATAAGCACGCAAATCAACTAATTAACTAGTTTTGGGAGATTGCGGTAAAAGGAAATTCTCCGTCTTTTTATATTATCATATGCATAGTGGTTCAACCGTTCGACAACGAATTGAAAAGAGTTTAGTTTTTTTTTTTTTTTTCCTTTGTTTTACTTTTATATAGACATCAAGTTTTGATTAATGTGTTGACCTTAAAGTCTGCGTTCAAACGTTTAATAATAAAATGTAAAATTATCGTATACCTATCTCGTGTAGTGTCAATATGCTCCGATTTTTGGTGTCATCAGTCAATTAAAATCTCCAAGTTGGTCACGAAACAAGCAGTACAATTATGAATGTTTAAAGTGTGGCTTTTAACTATGTTTTACCTTCTTGCCTCATCGTGCTGAGACAAGATCTTCTGTCCAATATTATTCTGTCTTATTTTGTCTCATAAAATTTCAGTCATTTATTTTACGGGACTCACATAAATAAATAGCTGAGACTTATTAAACACAATAAGATACCATAATATTGGACAAAAAATCTGGACTCCACCACGCTACCTTCGTCATCGTTGAGAAAGACTTTCAAACATTGCTTTGTAAGACTTCCATATCCTTATTACGAAGGTTCATCCTAAGATGGTAGAAACGAGCCATAGTCAATCTGAAAAAGTTTCATGAAAATAAATTGTGTAAAAATAAAATGATAAAAATTTATGTAATTAAAAACAGGATTAGTTGTAAAAAAATTATTACAAATGTTAATTAATTTTGTAATATTAGCTTAAATATTAAAATACTCCAACTCTTAATTTATTGTGAAAATAGTCGAAAGTTAAAATTTTCATTAATATTATACAATTGTTTAATTTATTTATATAACTATTTTATAATTTAATACATTTGAAAAAAAAAACAACTCTTCGTCCATCTATTCTCCTTCTCCTTCCAATCGACTCTCTTCTGCACACAACTCCGATTGCCCTGCTTCTTTATCATGATAGAGTAAAGCTACAAATCTGGTGTAAACCCATCTAACTCAATTGCTGCATTTTAACAGATCTTCCTTGCTTAGCTCCAATCAAGAATTCAGGGCAAAGTCAAACATGTCTTTTCTGTTCCATCAAACTTAAAAGCTACAAGTTCTACTGCAAATCCATAATACTTTGGTATGTTTTGGTACTACTTTTCTATTTTTCCTTATTTTTCAGCAATTAGAGTACTGTTTAGTATATGAGCACAAGCACTTGTGTGAAAGAGTACTGTTGTGGCATCTAAATATACCCTCTTATTTCCATAAAAAAATGTCGAAACTAAATGGGGATCCACAATTTTTACTGGCTGCACATAATGATTTCATTCATAGAAAGAACTCAAGTATAAAAAGTTGTGAAGTCCAAAATCTATGCTCATGAGATAAAGAATTGAATCAATTATAACATATTATATGTTTTGAGAACTTCAAGATAAAACACAGCCTTTAATTAAATCAAAACTGGTGACCTAATTAAGTTTCCCAGAGAAAGAAAATATATAGTAAACTTAATTAATTAATTAATTAAAGGCTGTATTTTTTCATCTAATTAAACAGCTCTCAGAAGGCATAGTGAAAAGGTTATTTTCAAGTTGATCAGTAAGGAAATCTAAAATGTAATCGTGATCTTTCCTGATGTAGAATGCAAGTGATAAATCTGGAAATTGAGTAACCAAAGTCATCTGTACGTATGTATTTAGACGTTGACACCTTTCGTAATTTCTCTACAAAAATATTAATTCTATTATCTACTTAACACCGCAATTTATAAGTTAATATGTTTTAAAATCTATATACAGCAAATTTTCACTAGAAAAGTCCACAGAATTAGGTGTTTTATGGCTTGATAATTCAACAGAATTAATCTTTTAAAAGAACCATATGGAACAGTACGTACATGCCACAACACACCAACAGCTGCATATCCATTTCATGTGTACATCTTTTACCAACGCACGTATTATATATCATTATTCAAGCAATGCTCAAAGCAAATTGAAGTTGAATTTGAATGGGAATTCAAACATTCTATGTATGGTAAACCGAAAGGTGATGACCTTTGTTATGGTGGGCATTCAAAGGAGTTGCATATAAAGGGTACTTTATCGTTTTTTGGTAAATGGGTGATCAAACCATGCAATGAAATTAAGCTACCATGAGAGCAGTTGGAGATATCATTAGATTCTGTGGACGTTTCCGTGGAGGACCTAAGACTTCAAAAGAAGCAAAAGTAGAAAATGACAAAGATGATGATCAATTGGATGATGGGATGGATCGATTGATCCTGGTTTTCGATAAAAATCAGAAGAATAATTGGGGGGGTTAGTTTGAATTAGTTGTTGGCTAATTAACAATCAATGTTGCATGACGCATGAGATTAAGGCAGTCAATCAATGAGATACGTAGAAAATCTTTGTATTTGACCATGGACCTCTAATTAATTAGTTGTCAATGCTGTACCTTTTTGCCTCCAATGCTTCTGATTCAGAGAACTTCCTTGGTTATCCTCATCCCTGGTCAATCAAGGAAACTGAGGGTGAAAGCTATATGAGCAGATGGGGCTAATGAGACAAGAATATGAGGTTAAATTTTAATCTAGGACACGTCTGAAAACCGAAAGAAAGTTCGATGAAAGAAATAATGGAGAGCCATTCATCCTTTGTTTATGATTTATGTGTGGAATATATTAATCCTGGTAATTATTATTGTTTATCATCTAAAATATGATTTATAATTGTTTTTAAAAATAAATGATTTGACATTAGTATGAATCACATTAGTGGACTTATTCAACATTAATTATGTAAATGAGGAATTTAGAATTTGTAAATTTCTCTCTTCTTCTAATCTTGAAATACAACAACGATCAAGTAAAAAATCTCGTTAACTATGAAATTTGAGGAGGTCCAATATACGCAATTTTACTCCTAATTAATAAAAAGATTATTTTCGAATGACCCATAAAAAATAGGAATAAATAAATAAATAAAATAAAATTTAAATTATAATACGAGAGACTTCATCATTTTCTCAAATTTTATTCTAATAAAGATTTAAACTAGAAAGTATTAATTACAAAACTACTTCTTTAATTTAGTACATTTTTATACATAATTAAATTTATTTTTTACTAATTTACAAATAAAATAATATGCATTATAAGAAAGTACAAAGAATCAAATATGCGATGATTGAGTATGAATTAAACTGGAGAAATAAATTTGTAATTATGTACTTATAAATGGTGGTCTATAACATTAAATGACTAAATTTTTAATATAATTTATTTATAATAATTAAACATATTATAAGTATATTTCTATACTATATAAGATGTTATAAATTTTCAAAAATATCATATATTTTAATGAAAGAAAAATATTTTTACTTATCTCTTATTGAATTACTTGAATGACAATTATAATAAATTTTAACTTATATATATAATAAAAATGTCATCTTCACATACTCATCTTATCTAATTATCTAACTAACTCGGTTGATTTTTATAGAGATGTAATTTCAACAATAATTAGTTTTCTAACCATGGTGTACAAATATGTCAACGATGGTCGAGGTACATTACTTTCTATAATGCTTCACGCAACAGTTGTTAATGACTTTTAAAAAAAAAAACGTTGTGCTTACTCTTGAAGCTAATTGTCTGCCAATTTCATCCATAACTTCGAGAATGAATAGGAATATTGATTTTAAGAAAGTGCAATAAGGTTATAGAAACTATATTATTAACTAATGGGAAAAAAGGTATGGGTATAAAATAAAAACTCATGTTTGAAATCAACAGAAGTAACACTTTCATTCCCCCATTTTTAACAATACTCCATTCCTCTAGATTATCAGAAGAATGAGATTCATTATTGGCTATACTTCATTCATATTCCTTACTATATTCATTCTTATTCTCATTCTCATTATCTTCTGTGAATCAAGCACCCCCTAATTCTACATCTGGTTTTCTTACAATTCATTAATTTTCTTATTTGCCATTGGCATATGATGCTTTGTATAATAATAAGTAGGTTTATATTTTAGGACCTCTTCTTGAATGAACAAGGAGACATCTACAAAGGTTAAAGTTGTTAAATAAGGTCAAAAGATGTAGACACCTAATTAATAGCTACATCTTTAACAATGCTTTAGTCTTCAACTCCTAAGATGGAGATAGTTCCTGATGACTTCCTACGCTTTGCCTTGAGACATAAGAATATGACATTATCGTACAATATACGTCTCTCTTGCATCTATATAAGCAACATCGTCTCTGTAGGACCTTGAAATCAACAAACGCCCTCGATTGATACGAGCAAGTCTTTTTCTACCTCTATCTGTTTCTTACGTCTAATAATATTTTGATTTGTTTGTTGATCAATTTGTGCAATAATGGTTCGACCTCCATGTTGTACTGATGCTAACTTGAAGAAAGGGCCATGGATGCCAGAGGAAGATGAGAAACTCGTTGATTATATCAGTAGAAAAGGACATGGAAACTGGAAACAACTCCCCAAGCTAGCAGGACTGAACAGGTGCGGAAAGAGTTGCAGGTTACGATGGACAAATTATCTGCGACCTGATATCAAGAGAGGAACCTTCACTGACGAAGAAGAGCGGGTCATTATTAACCTTCATTCAGTTATCGGAAACAAGTATGTATGCTCTTCTTTTCTCTTCTTTTTTTAGCATTTTCGAAAAAAGATATTATCAGGACTTGAAGTTAAACATGGTGTTTTTCTTTTTAACGTTGGCAACTATAAACGTTGACACCTGACTATGTAGGTGTATACCTACCTACTTGTCACCAAACTTAATTCCTACTGATTGTATTATGGTTTTGAAATTTGTTACTTATTTCTGTATTGAACAAATGTGAACTTCTAGTTGACATGACACTTGCAGGTGGTCGAGGATTGCTGCCCATCTTCCAGGGAGGACTGATAATGAAATCAAGAACTTCTGGAACACCCACATCCGCAAGAAACTTCTTCAAATGGGAATCGACCCAAACACACACAAACCAAGAACTGATCTGAATCACCTTATGAATCTCTCACAGTTGGTCGGCAAAACCCAACTAGGCGGTAACTTGTTTAGTCCCTGGAGCAATATTTTAACTTTACAGGCAGATGTTTCACAACTTGCCAAACTCCAGTTACTGCAAAACGTGATTCAGATGTTGAGTACCACAACACTCCCGAGCTTAGACTACTCTACCCTCTTGGGGTCTCGAGGAGTAATTAATGGGGAAAAAAACCTTTGCACTGAGGGACTAGGAGCAAACATTGACAGTCTATTAAATGCGACTGTCAACCCTTTCCAGAGCAACGATTTCCAAGCTGTACCTCATTCTTCTGAGGGTATACCTGATCATGAAAGCTTGAATAATAGCTTGACAAGCACTTCATATGAAAAAGAAAGCCTTCTTCCGAGATTAGCTTCAACCTCAGCCTCTCCTGAGAGTTCCACTGTCAACCAAATGGAGAGCAACAGCGAACCATTAAACCACATCAACAGCTCACCTGATTCTAGTGTCTTCGAAGCTTGGGAGAAAATACTGGACGACGAAACTGACGGCTCTAATTACTGGAAAGATATTCTTGATCAGTACGTGCCTAGCTAGCTTGCTTCAGCGATATAAAAGTTTTTCAAAACTAAATGTTAACGTTTCTTTCTGGTATTGCAGATTAACGACATCATCACCATTATGGCCTCTTGGAGAGTAGATCAGCACCTTCTTTCCAAGTGTCGCAGAAGTGCATATTATGCAGATCAGAGAAATTGTTCATTCAAATTTTATTTGTAATTAATACTAGGATGAATTTGTAGTTTAATTCATGTGTGTAATACAGTTTTTTACATGTGTTATTCTGGAGAGAACTTATTGTTATTGAACTATATGCAAGATCAATATAGTAATTTATAAATAAAAAATTGATCTAATTCTTTAAACAATTTTTTTAATCTGATGTATTGAATTAATTCTTGCATTCAATTAATTTTATTCCAAACTTATTGAAATTTCTCATTTTTTATAAAAGTTTAAGCATATGATAATTAATAGAAAACATTTTAGTTTTCATTTTCACACATCAAAACTCTCTTGTGAATATTAAATTACAAAATGGTCTCTTCAAACTTCGAAAGGCACATCTAAATGCATGAACACAAACTCTTTTTTTTTTCTTTAATTATTAATTGCCAAAAAAATCAGAAATTATTTATCCTTAATGGGAAATGGTCAATATCTGATGAGACTTCAACCACTGAAAATAATTAATTTTATCAGAATCAAAGTCTTTCAATATCAAATCTTGCAAAATTTTACTTAATTCGTAATGGCTAATAATTAATTAGGAGTACTAGCTTTTGAGAAGGTATCTCCCACCGAAATGCTAAATGATGATGATAAAGGGAAATGTTTTACCATATGGTGACAGCACGCAAGTTGATGAATGATACAGACGCCTAAAGGTCAGATTATTTGTTGCATCCTTAACAACATTAGGTGATATCGTTCACGTTCAAAACAAGAAATTGACTCTTGTGTTATCTAGCCAAAAGTACTTAAACACACAAGCCACCCAAGTTGATTTTATTAACTAATTAGCTCAAGGGATATATGTATAATTAAAGTCAAGCATAAATGAAGTCATCATCACACCCAATCTGAAATTTCACAATAAAGTGGAATATGTGGAGGTCTAATAGTAATCAAGCATAAATGAAGTAATCCAAAAAAAAAGATTTATAGTTTAAGGCATAATTTATTATAATTTGCAAAATATTCCCAAGAGTCTTAGGACAGGTTAGACAAGAATAGGGAAGGAAATACCATTTTAAACAATAAATTGGTTTTTTGTATAGTAATTCCCTCGTTTCAATCCCTTAATTTTATGCCGGGATCTTTTGTCCCCTACCCTGTCCCCTACCCTGTCCCCTACCCTGTTCCATTAAATCCTAGTCATCTATTTATATAGAACCCACACAAATAGATGACTGAAATTTAATAGAACAAGGTGAGGGACAGAGGATCCGTCCCTCCTAATTTTAATGATGGAAAAATATTAATTACCAAGGTCTAAGTTGTGATGTTGCGCATTCACTTTTCCGTGGCTTTTT
>JAOQMQ010000001.1:13577594-13590856 GCA_027563845.1 Erythroxylum subrotundum | reverse complement strand
TAATTTTAATGATGGAAAAATATTAATTACCAAGGTCTAAGTTGTGATGTTGCGCATTCACTTTTCCGTGGCTTTTTGAATATTGAATTCCGTAATATCTTTTGCCACGACTTTGTTTGAAGTTTCCAGTGAGATACATGTAAATGTTCCTGAAGAAATCGTATAGGAGTAGTAGTATTACGTACAGTGCAAAGACAAGGTCATTAAAAGTACGACTTAATTACATTCTTTGTTATAAATTTTACTCTTTTTTCTTGTTGGTAAATCACGCAACAAACTAATCCTACATCTTAGTCAGCTTTTGGAATGCAAAGTCTAGCATCTTGCATCACCAACCGTTGGATATCACATTCATAAGACTACACTTGGCAATTAAATGCTTGTTAGACGATCTAAAGGAAAACCAAAGTCTTCTAACTTATTGTTTAAAATTTCCAGAAAAGGACTTTGTTCACTCTAGAACTTAGTTTTTAGCTTCGTCATAAAAAAAGAGGACAGAAGACGAGGCGTGAGGAAGTGGAGTATTTCCTAATCCTACTCTCATTTGTTTCGGAGGTTTATCTTCGCAAGAGTGGACTCTATGTAGACGGAACACCCTGCCTCCGTTCATTCACATATCAATTTGAGTTCAAGTAAGATTGTGAAAAACAAAAAAAAAGGACCACAGTCCACTTCTGTATGAGGTGAGTTATAACTAGGGATGCCATTTGAGGGCCGGGTTGTCAACGGCCAGGCTCGATCAAGTAAAATTATGAAAAACAAAAAAAGGACCACTTCTGTACAAGGTGAGGTATAACTAGGGATGACATTTGAGGGTTGGGTTGTCAACGAGCTAGGCTCGGGTTGACCGAACCTTAGGCCTTAATGGTAAAAACTAATTGGGTGAGCCTAAGCCCGACTTAAGGCCTGATTGATTTTAAAATTTAAATGGTGTCATTTTGCTTTTGTTTTAGGGTAAGCTTTTTGTTTTTTACGAAGTAAAACGACGTAAATCAATCTAGACTAAAAGACGTTTTACACTTTAACCTATGTCGTTTTCTCCTGCCTTTTCTCCCTCTCTTGTGTTGTTTTTTTCCCCTAGCTTATTTCTCTCTCTCTCTCTTTCTCTCGCTGACCAGTCCATCGCCCGCTATCGGCCTACCACCCACTTCGCCTTCCTCCACATCTTTTGCCTTCCTCTTGTAGTCTTAGCACTCCCTCCTACTACCCCGTCGTCATCTTTTTTTGCTTCTTCACTACCCACCCATCAAGGTAAATTTCTTCATCGTATTTTGGTTTTGAATCTTTTAGTTAAAGATTGAATTTGTGAAATAATGGAATTTCTGGAATTGTTGCCGTCTGAGGCGTGTTTTCGCGAACTTACACATTCACATACACGGGTGTGTATGTGACAGTGTAAGTGACTGTGAAGTGAAGTTTCGAGAACTTACACAATTATATACACACTCATGTAATTGACCATGTAAGTATGATTAGGTGACATACACGTTCATGCAAGTAATTGTGTAAATCTGAACAAAAACTTCACAACCCGTGTATGTGACCGTATAAGTCCGCGAAAATACACACAAGTTGAGTGACATAAGCTCAATGACTTACATGGTCGAATACATAAGCATGTATGTGATTGTGCAAGTTATTGATTATCTCTAAATTTATGATTATGATTTATGATCTCTTATTATCTCCCATGTTTATGAACTATCAATTATGATTATGAATATTATATATATTGATATGTTTGATTGTTTCAGATGGACGAGTATATTCCTTAAGTGGAGAGTTGTAATCTATTATCGAAGACAAAAGTAGAAACTTCTAATCCCATACCAAGTGAAGATAGAAGTCCACGTCAATTAAAACGTAAAGTTTGAAATCACTTTAATAAGACTAGATTAACGGACAGAGTAGAGAAAGTTGAATGTAAGTATTGTCAGAAGATGTTGAATGGAAGATCAAAAGGTAAAACCTCACATTTAAAGAGACATGTGAATTTGTGTAATAGAAATAATATCGTATCAGGAGGTTAAACATTTTTTACCCATAACTTTATAAGAAGGAAGAATGAAATGACTGCGATATCTTATGACAGCAATAGTGCAAGATTTTTTATTGCTTCTATGGTAATTGGTGATAGACATCCATGATCTACAGTTGATACCAAAAAATTGTTTTGCAGCTCACTGTAACCAACCTTTAAGGTTCCAACTTGAATACATTGAAAACGAACATTATGAAGATATACGAGGATAAGAACTTTTAAGAACATTGTTGAGTATTGAAGAACGAATTGCTATTAAAATAGACATGTGGACAGTCGATAATCAAAAAAAGGGTTATATGGCGATGACAATACATTATATCAACAATGACTGAACTCTAAGTAATAAACTTTTGAGGTAATTTATATTCTTTAATATTGATATCATTTACTTTTTGATTATGTTATGATTGACGTCAGTCATGTTTGTACATGGTAGTTTCATTTATGTATCGACACCACATACAAGTGAAAAGTTAACAACTGTATTAGGAGATTGTTTAATATATTGTAATATTGACATCAAATTGTCACTATAACAGTCGACAATTGTAGCACAAATAATGCTATGATTAATAAGTTGAAGAATAAGATACGAGTTAGGAGCTTATTAGTCGGTAGAAGGTTATTTCATATATGTTTTTTTGCGCATATTCCGAATTTGATTGTAAAGGATGGATTAGAAGTGATAAAGAAAGCAATAGATTTGATTCGAAATAGTGTAGTATATTGGAGTGTAAAACCTAAAAGAGTTGAGAAATTTGTAGAAATTACACGACTATTATGCATTCCAAATACGAAGAAGTTAGTTTTGGATTTCCAACCAGCTGGAATTCAACCTTTAAAATGTTAAGAGTCAGCAATCCAATATGTTGAGATGTTTACCAAAATGAGACAAGGAGATTCTTATTACACTTAATGCTTGTAGAAGACCAATCGGAGTTGGCTAGATAACTTTGTGCAAAGTTGGAATTATTTTATACTGTGACCAAATTATTTTCAAGAACAAAATATCGAACTTCGCACTATTGCTTTAGTGCTAAGTGTGAGATAAATAAAACTTTATTTAATTGGATATTTGATTTCAACGAGGTTATTCGAATTTTGACAGAATAGATGATGGAGAAACTAAATTATTATTGGTATATGGTTGGGCATACTATTGAAGTCTTATATATGTTGGAACTGAGATACAAAATAGAGAGAGTTAATTTATATATAATATATTGCATGGTAATCAGGCTCAATAGCATGTAGATGTTGTTAACCAATTATGTTATGATTTGTTTAATGATTATCAACTCAGAATTGACAAAATTCAAGATCGAGATCATAGTAGTTTAGATTATTTATCAACAACTTCAGTTTCATGTTTGAGCTCATCATCTAAAAGCAGTTTGTTACTTTCATTTACAAAATTCATGAAAGAAAAAAGAGTTAGGATTTCTTACGATATGATGGAGTTAGATAAATATGACAGGAGATTGTATGATGAATTTGAAGGTGTGCAGTTTGATGTATTGTTATGGTGGAAGAGTTGTGGAAATAATTTTCCGATCATGCAAGTAATTGCAGAGACCTATTAGCAATTTCATCATCTGCAATTGCTTCGGATTCTACTTTTAGCACTGGTGGTTGGATTATTATTCTTCATCGTACTCGACTTTATCTTCTTAATGTGGAAGCCTTTATGTGTGCTCGAAGTTAGTTAGATGATGAAGATATTGAAAGTAATTTTTTTTTATATTTGATTTATCAATTTCGTCTATTTTTATATTATCTTACCTTATATATATTTTTAATTTGTATATTTATAGGGCCACAGGTATTGATACAGAGGTGAGTAGACATGCTCATACTCATCAATCAAGTGGATTTTATTTTGATAAAAATATTCGATAATGAAGGTATATATAATTATTTACTAATTCTTACCATATGCTTAATATTTCTTTAATTTTAACATTATAATAGTAAATATGATGTTAAGTGATTGACGATTCTTACTGCAACGATTAGTTGCTCTTTAGTCTTTAGTCTCCAGTTCTCACTCTCAGTCTCACTCCAAAATATTATTTCATGATTTTATCTTAAATTTTTTTAATTTTATCATTTAAAAATTTTGAATAATCATTTTGGTAAATTATGTTATCAATTAATGAATTTTGTTCTTATCATCAATCAATTAAATTTCTTATTTTATATAAAATATTTTTTCATTTTCTATAATTATATCTTCCTTCGTTAATAAATTTAGTTTCATCTTATTCATTTTATCAATATACGTACAATTTATATATTCATTCATTATAAAATCTTAATTTTTATTAACCAATTGAAATTTGTAACTTCAATTAATTAAATTTCTCACTTTATATATAATAAATTTTCCATTTCCTATAATATTATCTTCCTTTATTAATAAAATTGGTTTCATCTTATTTATTTTATCAATATATTTACATTTTATATATTAATTCATTTGGAAATCTCAATTTCTATTCATCAATTAAAATTTGTAACTTCAATTAATTGCATTTCTTACTTTATATATGATCTTTTTTTTTATTTTCTATAATCATATTATCCTTCGTCGATAAATTTAGTTTCATCTTATTCATTTTATCAATACATGTACATTTTAAATATTCACTCATTTGTAACTTTAATTAATTAATTTTCTCACTTAATATATAATCTTTTTATTTCTTATAATTCTTTCCAAATTCATTAATTAATTTAATTTCATCATATTTATTTTACCAATTCGAATTCATTAATAAATTTTATTTTATTAATATATGTACATTTTATATATTCATTCATTATAAATTCTCAATTTTCATTAATGAATTTAAATTCATAACTTCAGTTAATTAAATTTCTCAATTTATATATAATCTCTTTTTTTTATTTCCTATAATTCTATCCAAATTCATTAATAAATTTAGTTTCATCATATCCATTTTATTAATATATGTATATTTTATTATTTTATATATTCATTCATTATAAAATTTTAATTTTTATTAATCAATTTAAATTCTTAACTTCAATTAATTAAATTTCTATTATTATATCAATTAGATTGTCTCCTAAAGTTGTTAAATTTCCTACATAAATCCAAGGTAACAATAAGGATATGGTTGACAAGGAAAGAGTCGTGCTCAATTCGATTACCAAACCGGCTACATATCAACCTTTAACATCCATGTCAAAGTTGGTTAATAAACCCATCTAACCAATAATATGCGCATCTTAGAGCAATATCATCATAAGACTAAGAATTTAAATCTACCAAATGTTACATTGGAATCTAGCACCAATAAAGGTGTCGATAGCCAAAAGTATCGAGGCATCTGTGTATGGACATATGAAGCTTCATCCATTCACTATGAGAAAATAGTTCCTTCGTCATTATATGGGGAAAAAATGAATTATCAACAGAAAAACCAATAGTCTCCTAGAACACTCATTCGATTACCAGAGTAGCCAATAGCCTAACCCAATAGTTTTCGTACATAATGGTATTACATCACATCTAGCCAGAAATAGGAAATGCCACAAAAAATTGCCCAGTGCAAACTGACTGTAAAAGATAAAAGAGTTACATTCCTCAGTCAAGCTTCAAGCATTTATAGCGATGCGAAGCTGACGCATTTCAAAAAATATTCAAGTTTCAATACCAGACATATGCTGTAGAAATATTCATGCGATGACTTCCAACTTCACAGCATGACAATTTCACGAAGAGGAATTAACTCCAAACCATCCATCACCATTTTTCCTTAGACAGTATGCAAAAACTCGGTAAATAGTATCATCAAAAGTTGTTCAATTAATTAGAATCCAGAATTAAGTGGACAAATAATAAATTCCTGCCATTAATTCCATGATGGTATATACTAAATTCTCTGCAAGCTGCAGTCAACCATCAAAGAATAGGTCAAGTTATCAGGCTCATGACAAAGAAAAAAGGAACATATGGCAAAACAAAGCTCACCAGCGATAAGACATTTGCATGACTATAGAACAGAATGAGCACTAATCACAAAGAATGTGAAATTGGGAAATTGTGAAAACTTCATCTGTCTACAATTTTGTTCCCTCCCTTGACCTGCAGTACCAAATAACAGAAAGATGCTCAAGTATTTTACTTTCTCTAATGTTTTACGCCCAACTCTACTGCAATGATATGGAATAAGAATCTTAAGTTCCACCACCACCAACGGTTGAATCTAAGGGAACAATCTCTAGGCAAGAAGAATAATTCAAAGAAAGGGATAGGAATACAATCAATTTAATCAAAGCACAAACAAAGGGTAAAGAATGTGAATCTCTAAAACGTCAAATTATCATCGTCAAAAAGGCATAGTGCAGTTGCACGAAATTGAAACTTCTGAACAAAAGCAACACTAAAAGCCTCAAGTACAGCTTGAACTTTCCTAAAGACTTCAAGAATATTTGAGAAGTACCTATCTCGAGAGCACCTTGCTAAGGAATGTACATGTTTAACGTTGAAACGCTATGTGAAGATGTTGTCAAGAGGCTAAAGCTATCAGCATCAAACAGACCTACTTATTCCACCACCTTAACACCTTCTCCTATCCATCAAAAGTACCCGATTCAATTTGGCCCATCAACTAAGATTATAAAGAGAAAACTACCCTTCAACAAACCAAGCAAAGTCACAAGTTCTTCACGGACTTTCCCCACCATTTTTTTTTTCATTCTCCTGTTCAAACTTGAAGAACTGCTGAATTTTCGTTCTCCCCCCCATCACTTTGGGAAGAATTAGTCACCACCCTCTTCACACCATCATCATAGCCACCCAACTTCGGCCGTTTATCAATTACTTTGCTCTCACCCACCAACTCCTTCTCCTTCCTAGTCGCCATATCCCAAAAGAAATCAGTCAAAACAGTCTCATAACCAGGCATCTTCGCATAACCAGGAAAATAATTTATATCAATCACAAGGTACCTATTCCCAATCCTGGAATCCCTAATCACGTCAAAATTAAACAAATTCAATTTCATAGCAGTCCTCAAACCCTTAGCAATACCAGTAATAAAGCTCTGGGGCGGCATTTCAGTGTCCTCCAAATCCATCGACTCGTAGAACTTGTCATCATCGTTATTCCTCTCATTCAAATTCGACACCTGAGAAAACGACAAAGAACCCTCCAAGCTCTTCAATTTCTCCTCAGGAACATCAGGCAACGACTTCCTCTTAACGCACTTCACATATGCTCCCACCACATACACTTTAAAAATAACCCCACCATGATTCACAAACTCCTGCAATACAATCGGCGGTTTTAGCTTGTTCAACCCCTCGTGATTGAAGACCAGCGCCATTTTGTGCGACTTCGCGCTGCCGTCGGCGATCAGCGGCTTCGCAATCACCGGATACTTGAGAAACTCCCAAGCCTGGGGATCAAACAGCGTTTCCTTGTCGTAAATCACAATCTGTTTGGGAATTCCAAAGGAATCGTCCCCAGACTCGATCTTAAGCTCCGAAACCACCTGAAGCATCGATATTCGGTTGTGAAGGCGCTCAATGGCGGAAGGCGAGTCAATGACGGTGGCTCTAGGGTTCCGACGCTGGAACTCATCCAACTGCCGCTTCCAATCCTCGCCGTACAGCTTATGAATAACGCAATCGAACGGTCCCTGCTCGACCAAGGGACGTTCGGAGTCGATCCTCACCAGATCGATCCCTCGTTCTTTGCAGAGCCTAATGAGTGAGTCTTGAATGAAGCTCTGTTGTTTCTTCGGTAACAGCGCGTATCCTACACCGTAGCGTCTCTCCAAGGCCATTGATTCAGAAATTTCCCCCAATTGTGAAAGTTTCCAATTTGTTCCACATAAAACTCAAAATCTAAACAGAGTTTTCAGTATCAGAACTGAACACATGAGAGGGCAGAAGGTGACAATGTACGTGCGGAGTGGGAGGGAATATATACACACAGGGCAGAGTGGGTGCTTGTACTAGGGTTAGTTTGATGAGTGGGGTTCGGTAAAGTAACCAGGGTTTAGTGGATAATTGAATGAACAGAAGCTTACACGTGGCATATTCTATTTTGTAATATGCCGATTGGAGACCCACGCGCAAGTGAGGAGGAACGGACGGTGTCGATGAAGGACGGTAAGAGAATATTGTGACAGTCAAGTGAACGTAGCCAGGTAATATCTTGAGTGTAGTACAAAATTCTAATTTTATTGACTTAAAAAAAGTGGTCTTTTCCTTTTGCTTTTTGTTGGGGGGGCCTTTATCACGTGCTTTTTTTAATGCTCGGATAAGATTAAGACCTATTTGGCATTTTAATATTAATTTTAAATTTTAGTATGATTTTTACTAAATTATAGTAATATGTCTTTAATTAATTAGGTTATTCCGTTGTCCTATCATCATGATTCAATATTCAGTTAAAATTTGCTATTCTTAGGAGGTTTGATAATACGTAATT
The DNA here is from genome assembly GCA_027563845.1 of Erythroxylum subrotundum. Lineage (NCBI taxonomy): Eukaryota > Viridiplantae > Streptophyta > Magnoliopsida > Malpighiales > Erythroxylaceae > Erythroxylum > Erythroxylum subrotundum. The sequence goes on along the minus strand of JAOQMQ010000001.1, from coordinate 13,582,343 downwards.
TTATATTTATTAATTAGTTTATAATATTATTTATATCAAAAAAATTATAAATAAATAAATAAAATTTTATAAAAGAATTTGCATCGAAAACAAAAAAATTTAAGAATAGAAACTCTAATGAAACTTGTGCACCGATAATTTTTTAAAAGATTTTAATGTCTTTTTTATTTTTTGTTTTTATTTTTACGTGGTATTTTAAGAACGTCTTAATTATGAGAAGGTATTTTTAAGCTATTTACATCTAAACTAATTCCTAATTGAACCGAATAGGTCTTTTATAAGAAGTAAAATTTTGATTCTAAATTTTAATTAGTTGTATATACGAGGACGATTTAAATTCGTAATTTTACTTAAATTAGAAGAATCTTTTACTGACAGTCTTAACTCACCTACGCCCTAGTTTAAAAGATTTTAATGCCTTCAGAATTGGATAAAGAGATGAAAAATGTGACAGTGACTTGTCCTCTTGAGGGTTGCATTTGGCAAATATGCAGGTGTAGCCGTGTAGGTGCTAATACTATGTTGGGGCGATGGCATGGCACACTGCTCTAGGGTTGGTCAGGGAGATTCCAAGTCACGGGAGTTTTGTTTCATTGGACGTACGACAAACGTAAGGGACTCTTTCATCGTATTTATCAATTTCCATTACTAAAGCCTACGTTCTTTAAAATAAGTTTATTATAAAATTTAAATATTTTAACTATAAAAATAATTTAAAAATTAAGAATATTATCCTAAATTTGCTTTTATTTATGATTTTTGTTTATTAACTAATTCTTAATTATGCTTGTTAATTTGTAAACTATGACCACAATATCAAATTGTAACACCAAACAAACCCCTTTTAAAGTATGATAAGAAGGCTACAGATATTTGGTATATATTCGTTTGTTGATCTTACCTCTTGCATTAAGAAGCAAATTAAAATGTAGAGACTTGGGTTGTTACTGGTGCAAGAATAAAGTTCATATTCCTCCAAAAGCTCGCCAAGAAGATGAGTGGATTGTGCTTTTCTTAGTTGAATTTTGTATTATTTTACAATTCTTTGTGCTCTTCCGTCCATATCATAATTAAAAGAAAATAAAAATTAATCTTATTAATTAATATTATTAATTAACAAAAATTGATCGATTAATTAATAAATTAATTAGTTTTTAACAACAATAATTATTAAAGTAAATCGAACCTTCAGTTTATTAGAGATTGAGTGCAATTTACTTCCTAACTAATTATTATGCATAAATTATTTTAATTAGAGCTTAACAAATATTTACAAGAAGACCGAATTTATAATAGTAAAGAATCGGAGGTAATATTGAAAGAAAAGCACCGGAAGCCAGTTATTAAAATTTTTAAAAATCTAATTCATATATAGAAAAAAAAATTAAAATATAAGCTTAGCACTTAATGGTTATTAATCCTAATTTTAAATAAGTGGATAATGGGAGGTGATGCTTTTAGATTTAGACAGACTACTGGCATATTCTGCTTGTCTGCTTTTTCCATGCTGGAGTTGTCTTCATCAATGGGGTCGAAAGCTTTCTATTTGGTGTTTTGCTCTTTTGCACAAGATCAATCCTTAAGATTCGCAAGCGTTAATCTTGATAAAAGAAGACCTTCGATTTATTTTAATAATTATTGTTAAAAGAAGCCTTATTCTTAATAATTATTTTAATAATCTTGATTAGGAAGCCTTAATCTTGATAAAAGAAGCCTTATTCGATTTTGTAAAAATTTAAATTGTCTAACTTTTTAGTTGAGTTTTTAATTTTTCAGTTCGATTTACTTTAATAACTCTCGTAAAAATTATCAATTTATTAATTAATCGATTATTTTTTAAAATTAACAACTTCTTATAAACTAAAATAAATCAATTAAAATATCTTTTTTAATTAAACTTTAAATTTTTCAATAAATAAAGACAATATCTTTCAATCATATTTTAAATTCTTTATTTTTTCATTCTTTATCTAATTTTATAACGGTCTAATACCGATTGAACCTTTTAAACCTAAAACTTCTATCTTACCGGTTTAACTTTCAGTCCAATTTTTCAAATATTGTCATTGATCATAAACCACTATTATGGATAATTTTTAGTTATCAAAATATGTAGTAACATTATTATTGGATAGAATGAGAATCTCTTGAGTTGGTTGTTATGTGTTTCGATATATATATATATAGTGTACAAGGGAATATATGTATACATAAGTATAAAATACATTTATATATATTATCACACCCCCGCAGTCGAAGCAGGAGGTGGTCGGATGCTTAAACTGGATCAAAAATCACAGAAAAGTGGAGATAGTAGGCCTTTGGTGAAAATGGCTGCATACTGATGTGCAAAGGCACATGAAGAACACGAACCTATCCTAAAGCCATTTTGTCTCGGACAAAGTGAATATCGATCTCGATGTGCTTAGTACACTGATGGTGACCAGGATTGCAGGACAGATAAACAACATTAACATTGTCGCAGTATACAAGAGTGGTTTTGGGAAGAGGGCAATGAAGCTCATTAAGAAGGTTGCGAAGCCAACAGGTTTCGACAACTGCATTGGCAACAGCCCGATACTCGACCTCAACACTAGAACAAGAAGTGGTTCCATGTCGCTTAGAAGACCAGGATATAAGATTGTCTGCAAGAAAAATACAATAGCCCAAAGTAGATTTGTGTGAGTCGAGACAGCCGGTTTGGTCAGCATCAGAGTAGGCAATCAAACCATCAGTAATAGAGGAGTAGAGTTGTAGTTCATAATCTAAGTAATCTAAGGTGCCTTTGAGGTAGCATAGAATGTGTTTCAAAGCATAGAAATGTGGCTCACTAGGATCATGCATAAACACGCAAACTTGCTGAACTGCATAACTAAGATCAGGCCGAGTGAAAGTTAAATATTGCAATGCTTATGCTAAACTGCAATATAGAGATGGATCTGTAATTGGAGGCCCAGAGTTACCAGATGATTTTGCCTTGGTGTCAACAGGAGTAGTTGAAGCATTGCAGGAGAACATATTGGCTTTATTAAGCAACCCTTGGGCATATTTCTTTCATGAAAGAAATAAGCCACCCCTGTAGTGAGTGACAAAAATGCCCAAAAAGTAATTGAGAGGCCCCAAATCAGTCATGGCGAACTCAATGCTGAGAGATTTGATAATCTGTTAAAGAAGTGAAGTGGAAGACATAGTGAGAACAATGTCATCCACATACAAGAGAAGTATGGCCATGTGAGGACCTTGGCGATAGACAAAGAGAGAGGTGTCGAATTTAGAGCCCTAGAAGTCAAGAGTAGAGATGAAGCCTGCAAAACGCTGGTACCAGGCTCGAGGAGCCTGCTTAAGACCATATAGAGTTTTGTTGAGGCGACAGACATAATAAGGATGAGCTAGATCAACAAACTCGGGAGGTTGCTCACAATAAACAATCTCCTCAAGGTGGCCATGCAAAAAGGCGTTCTTGTCATCTAGTTGATGAATAGGCCAAGAACAAGAGAGAGCCATACAAAGTACACTCCGAACTGTAGAATGTTTGACAACAGGATTGAACTTTTCACCATAGTCAATACCTGACTGTTGAGTAAAGCCACAAACTACCCACCGAGCTTTGTAGCACTACAAAGATCTATCTGAGCGAAATTTATGTCTGAAATTCCATTTGCCACTAACAACATTGGTATCCAGGGGGCGTGGAACAATATCCCATGTCTTGTTTGTAATCTAAGCATTATATTCATCAAGCATAGCAGTATACCAATTTGGATCCTTAAGAGCAAATCGATAAGTCTAGGGAATGAGAGATAAAGAGGAGGATGCTTTCGTATGAAGAGAAAATATAGTGTAGTGCCCCACTATCATAGGGTACGTACCGGAACTCCCTGAGGACATTCCAGTACATAACCTATGGTAATGGTATGCTACGTTCAATCACAACATTCACGTAACATGGCATCATCATTCTTTATTTTCTTATAAGACATCATAATGAAAAACACCATATTTCAAAACCCAAATTTCTCCTTTCATTTCATTAAACCAAATATCTACATTGACAGTTTTCAATATCATCCGATTTTGAACATCATCATATCCTAATACAAAATATGCTACATGAAAGAGGAAATTACACAAAAATCTATCTAATCTTTCCAATCCCAGTTAACCGACATTTGAGCCATTTCTTCCTCTTCCCAAAATCACAAGACTATGCTTCTTGTAGCATCTCTCAGTAGCTAAAGTCCTCTCTCGATCCTAAAAATCAACGTTGCAATTTTGGTAAGTTTAGCTAACTCAATGAGGTAATCATCATCGATGGTTCACTCAATTCATGCAACATATCACACATATAACATATAATTCACATCTTTACATTTTGCATAAATTATCACATATCACACTCTCACTTAATGATAAGACAATTTTGCATTTCAATCAATCAAACATACTTATTAAAATGTATATGAAATGCTCATGTGACTCTTTTCTAATTATTACGTTGTTGTGACTGAGTGCCTAAACTGTTCCGTATCTATTGTAGATACCGGGCTCATTTATACTGTCCCTTATCTGTTGAAAATACATGGCTCATTTTACATAATAAACCTTTGGCTCTTAATCACATTTGGAGCTTTAAGCTTGTTTTCGGTGACTGCTCAGGTCACAACTTTCTATCTGATCATGCATTCATGTATGGAATACATCTCTCATAATCAACCAATCATGTCAAGAAGCATTTAGTTCGTCACATTC
>JAOQMQ010000001.1:13553689-13574876 GCA_027563845.1 Erythroxylum subrotundum | reverse complement strand
AATATATACACCAAGTTGTTACAAGAGTATCTCGAAATATCTGTAAAGGCTAGACGTGAAGGTAATCCTAGGATACAACTAACAATCGTAACAGAAGATAAGTGATGAGCAATAACAGTTGTTTACATATTATCTATACATTATCTCTAACAGTGCTAATATCTAAGTAGCGGTTAGGTCTAGTCTTTAGGTCTGATTTGCTTAGTTTAAATTTGAAGTTAACTAATAAACTAATTAAATTTGTTGAATTGATTAAAATTTTAAACACAATTAATTATTATAATTGCTTGAGTTCAAAAAATTGTTAAAATTAAAATTAAACTTAAATCTGTTAATTTTTTATGGAACTACCGTAACTAATTTGTCATCCTTTATAATAAGTAATGATTAAAAAATTCAGTTAATTCGGTCTGTTTAATCGTAAAAATTTTCAACAGACTAATTTTTTAGTTCAGTTTTTAATTTCTTGGTTTGATTTATTTTAATAATTCTTGTTCTTAATAATCGATTTATTAATTAATCAATCAATTTTTGTAAATTAATAAATTCTTATAAATTAAAATAAATCAATTAATTTTTATATAATAGTCTTTTTAATTTAAATTTAAATTTAAATTTTTTCATAAATAAAGATAATATTTTTCATTATATTTCATAATTTTAATTTTATTAAATCTTTTAACCATTTTATAATTAAATTTAAAATTTTAAAAATTGGTAGCAAGTGAAGTGTGATAAAATAGAGGGACACCTGCAAATGCAAGAGCAAGAGGACCAGCCACAAGGCCCACAACCCTTCACACCTGTGTCGGGCCTTTTTGTCCTTTGGTGGCTGGACACTGGAGCTGGAGCTGGAGCTGGACACTTGTCTGTACCTATAAGTAATGCAACGTATTATTACACGTCTTTCATGTGATCTTGTTTCAACGACGATTCTTCAGTTTGAAGAATATGTTTCTTCGGTGAAATTGTATAATTAGACTTTCTAATTCTGAATTCTTAAATATAATATAAAATATTTTGTAATATAAAAGGACAAGAAGACAAAAGACAGAGGTGTCCCGATCCCAAAAGCAAAGAAGCTCAGGCTTTGCCTCTCTTTTTCTCTCTCTCTCAAAGGAGAAGGAAAAGAAGGGAGAAAAGAGAAGGCAATTATTACTACCATAGTAATAATCATTGTTATAATAATGGGGAAAAGAGAAGTTGAAGTGAATGTGAATGTGAATGGGAAGGTGGGATCTGAGTTTCCTTTGAGCTTTTGGGAGGTTACCGTGGCTTCCATCGTGGTCTTGGGATTTGTTCTGGGCCTTTTGGGTGTTTACTTGACTTTGCCTGCTTCTGATTACAGCTTCCTAAAGCTCCCTCGTAACCTTGAAGATCTTCAAATCCTCAGGTTTGTTCTTTGCCTTTTGAGTACTTTTGTTTTCTGTAAATATGTTTTTGTAGAAAAAGGTCTGGACTTTTGGGGTGAAGGGGATAAAGAGAGGCGTTTTGGTGGGTTTGTTGTGTTGATTGATGTTAGCTTAGAATGGGTTCGTTATGCATTGAATTTAGTGAGGTCTGAATGGAAGATTTCGATGCTTTCTAAGGCAAATGTTGCCTTCTTTCAGGAAAGCAAAAACATGTCCTGTAGAACAAGTTCTTCCCATTTTTGTTTTGCGGATTTGAGAATTAGGGGTTTCATCTGCACGCAGAGCATCAATTAGTTGGTCGCAGAAATTGTGGTTTAGCATTTCTCTCGGAAGTGAAAAAACTGTATTTTTTTCTGCTTGTTTCCTCGATTGAAAGAAGCTAAAAAAAATTGTGTTATCTGAATTGGATGTTAGCGTCTTGTCTGGGCATGTCATTTAGATAGGACACATGATTGTGATTCCAATTTCAACTTAGCCAGAGCTGTAAATTACAGTATTCAAATGCTCTGCATGTTGCTTCGGTTGAAATTCTATCGCTTTCATATTGTGGGAAAGCTTGCTACTGCCTCAAAGGATGTTTCTTGAAACCATAGACTGAATAACTGTTCTATGTTTATTAATTTGGGAACTTGATACAATAAAATGCAACTTTGGATCTTGTTTGTCAAGTTTTGACATGATTTGCCAAGTGGAGTGGTGAATCTTAGTCACCTAGACAATTGGGTCAGAACTTTTCATTTTTGTGAATTATGAAGACAATGCTTGATGATGTCATAATGGAGAATGCATCATAATGGCTCACACTGGTGGCATGCTTACAAGACTAAGGCTTTTGATTGCGAACCTTGATTTGTTGCGAACTGATTGAGGCATAAGTCTGCTTCATGAGTTCTCTGGCTGAAGGACATTTAGGTGAATGGTTGAGGGAATACCAACCATCTTTGTGCAGTTGGAATGCAGACAATATAAGCAATGAAACTTATTAAGACTCTCAAGAATAGCACTAGCATCCTTTCTGTAACATTTTTTTTTCATTGTGTTGAACCATGCTGATAGATTTGGTTAATTGGGGGTTTGATTGATAAGCACGTGGACGGTGCTGTACATAATCTGGAATTGCATCTTCTAATTGAGAGAATGGCCTATGATGCATATTAATAACTCATTACGGAGTTTGAAATATTGTTGATATTTTGCTATAACTTTCTTTGGCATGTTGATCCCACTCGTGCAATGTATGGTACTTTTATTGTAGAGATCACCTAGAGAGCTACACGAGTGACTACACTGCTCAAGTCTTGGTGGGATATTGTGTGGTCTACATATTCATGCAGACTTTCATGATTCCAGGGACTGTTTTTATGTCACTTCTTGCTGGAGCACTTTTTGGAGTGTTTAAAGGTGTAGCATTGGTAGTGTTCACTGCCACCGCTGGGGCTTCTTCTTGCTATTTCCTATCTAAAGTGATTGGACGGCCCCTTCTCGTCTCTCTTTGGCCAGATAAATTGAGTTTCTTCCAAGCACAGGTGAATTTGAAGTCCTTCCCTTTACCATATTTACTAGTACTAGTCAGCATGCTGCTATTAATAGTTGAACGTTAACTCTCAGGTGGCCAGGAGAAGAGAGCGGTTGTTGAACTATATGCTTTTCTTGAGACTAACCCCAAGTTTACCCAATACATTCATAAATTTTGCTTCACCAATAGTTGACGTGCCTTATCATATATTCTTTCTGGCGACCTTTATTGGGCTCATTCCAGCTGCTTATGTCACAGTTAAGGTATCTTATACCAAGACTTGATGCTTTCATAATAATGAGATTTTATATTAATGATGGTGTGCATGCCCAAGACTGGATTAAGGTGTTAAGTAGATAGAAGACTGAAAGAAGTTCATATTGTTTCTAGAGGTTGCAGGAGAGTTCTGAAGTCTTAACATGATGAGAATGACTGGCAATAAATCTGTTTGTTCATTTGCAATTCAATGTAGCATTTTTGTCTTCCTTAGTCTTAAGTGGTAGCTAGTTCTTATCGTACCTTATTGAATCTTCCAATAATGGATTAAGTTTATGTCTGGAGCTGCCGCTAATTGACATAAAACCTGTAATTGGCTGGGAACTTGATTTGTGAGCTCTGGTACCTGAAAAATGTGTGCCAAATGACGTGAATGAACTTAAATCCGTATACAATTGTTGTCTCTTCATTATGCAGGCTGGGATAGCACTTGGAGAACTGCAATCAGTAAAGGATCTTTATGACTTCAACTCAATTGCTACACTATTTCTCATTGGGATTGTGAGTGTTACACCAACACTGATGAGCAAGACTAAATCATAGTGGCTATCATGGAAGAACATGCTGGTTGTACATTGGCCTTTAATCTCCATCACAGCATCCGGCTGCAACAACGGATAAGTTCTGTACAGATTGGCATCAAGTGAGGAAGGTATATTGCTCTCTGACTCGTCTGTTATTGCTGATGCTGTAGATAATGCAAGATGATGGTGATCTGGGAAATGGTTCTTGGCGGTGGATATATAGTTAGTGTTGGGATCTATTCGGATAGTAGGTTGGGGGTGATGACTCCTGTGTAATTTCAGTTTCAACAATAGTAAAAGTGTTTGGAAGACATGAAATGTTTGTTATTATTACTGTCTTAAATTGAAGCCTCACTTTTAAGACCATCCAAATGTTCCCCCAACTCTGTTTCATGTGTAGTTTAATTTTTCAGAATTACTATATTATTCAGGGCCAACGAAACCTGTCTTTAAATATTGTTTTCTTCTTTACAGGGGTCCACTCGTAGATTTGCACAAAAAGCAATTATTGAAGTATTTGATTAATTTTGAGACCATGATTTTGGAAAAACGTCTCCCTAAAAACCATGATTTTGTAATTAAAAATCTTGTTTACTTTATACAAAATCATAGTTTAAAAAAAAAATCTTGTAATCTAAAATTAATATTTTTTATAATAATATGAATAGATTTCTGTTTATTTAAACAATTTTACCAACCATTATAGGATTGCTTCCAATTATTTTGTATGTAAATCTATAATTTAGTTATGTATGTACATATTCTCATTGAGCAACAATGAATCAACAAACATATTTGAATTTTACTATTATATTAATAATTTAGTAAATTTATAAAATACTATATAACAATCTTATTAATTATCATCATATGGAAATTTCTAAAATTTAACCAAAAATAGGTTCTCTGAAACTATATTCAGATTGCCTAAAATTGTGGGAAAATGGTTAAACTTCCTGATACCTTGACACTATTTACCATAAACATGAGCCAGGAATTGATGTCCGAAATTCTGCCAACAGTAACTATAGCATTTGGGTCTTGTTCTGTTATGCTCTTTTTCACTTTCACTTATGAACAAGCCAACATTCTTCTTTTATCAATAAATAACAAAGTACTGGTACAGGGGTTGAGTGGCATGTTCCGGACTACCACCATTAGGTTGAAGTCTAGAACTTGCAATTCAAGTTGCGGTTGCTGTCTCAGTATAAAGCATTTTTCTTTCCAAGGCTACATTTCTCCAGTGTGTCTACCTAAATTTCTTAGCTTTCTTCATCCGCCCGAAACTATCTGGTGTCCGGCTGTCCTGTTTCCGCTTCTTTCCTACCTGGGTTGAAGCACCCACTTCATTGAGTGCTTTTGCTTTTGCTTTTGCTTTTCTTGCTGCAACAGCTGGTCTCTTCCCCTCACGTTTCTTCTCTCCTTTTGGTGTCCTGGAATTCACCTTCACTGCTCTGCTGCGTGTTGAATGGACTTTCTTTTGGACACCAGATTTGCTGGCACGCAAGCCTTGGTAAGCCAAAGTAGACTTGTGATGATTCGACAGACTTTTAATGTCAGGAATCTTTGAACCAACTGCCAACTTCTTAGTTGGCGAACCATCTTGATCAGCAGGGAATGAGTTCCTTCTCTTGGATGGAGTAGAAACCTGCTTTGTATGAGAAAGCCTCAGCTCTCTATCTCGCAGCTTCAAGTTTCTTTTTCTAACGACAAAATTTGCAGCCTCCTGCTTGTCACACCAACAGGCACGAACAGTTAGATATATAAAGTAGATAACATCAACCAAATAGGAATCCAAGAGGAAGCATCATTAAAAGGCCATACATAATAACTGCAAGCTGATCATTCAATATCAACATCTCCTAATAACTGCAGATTAATTAACATATCATATATACAGTAGTAAACAAATGCGTACCCACCAGAAGAGATTAGTTAATGGAAAGAACAAAGCAATAAACATTTATACTGTGCCCATTACGAACCATGTCTCTTCATAAATGTGTAGACGAAGAGCAATTATCAAGTTTCCTTCAACTTATATATAAAATAAATTGGAAAGAGAAAAAGCAATAAAAGAGAGAGAAAAAGAATCATGTGCCAACAAATAATAGGTGCCATATTTGAATTTAATTATCTGCAAATCTGTTACATATTGTAGTATAAGATTTTTATAGCCAATATCACCAAGAACTGCGCAAAAGGACAGTTATCATACCCTTGTCTTAAATAGTACATAAGCGATGCCCTTTCCCAAGCCTATATGGGAATGTCTAATGACCCGAATGGCTTCAATGCTGGACTCAATGTCTTTGATGCCAGAAAATAGCTGATATATCTCTTCATCCTACAGGTTAAAGAATATGATGGCTTGTCAAGGACAAAGGCAGATGATAGTAGAGCCTAGAACAGATGCAAGGGAAATCTTTGCAAACGGGAAAACCATGAAAAGCTAATTACCTTTACATCAAAAGGGAGGTTACCAACAAAAACAGTCCTCTTGTTATCGTAAACCAGAGCATTTTCCCCCTTCATCTTCTTACGTGGTGGGCAGGCTCTGTCAACACGGATGTGGTTTCCTGCAACCTATATTCATGATAAGTCAGGAGAAGGTGAAGTGAAGTAAAGGAGTAGTGGGGCAGGGTTGGTTGAGAAGAACAAAAACAATTCATTAACATAAAACAACAAACTTCTCAAAATACATACCACAGCCATATTATGGACTAGAGAAGCCTCAGCAGATTGCTCCGTTCTGAAAACAATGTACGCATGGACACTGCAATACATGGTTTTTGTTGTTTGATAATCAAACCATTATCATCACCACGTACCGGAAAAACAATCATTATTTGTAAATTCTGTCAAACAAGCTTAAACTTTCACGAGGGATGAGTTAAATAACCTAAACACAGAAAAATAAAACCTCATTGTTCAACAGTGCCATTCAACAATCACACAAATTAGAATCCAAATATTTCTTTGTTTTTACTCTAATTCAAAAATAACGAGGCATTTTTCTTATAGTATTTTAATCTAGACTTTGCTAGAATGGTTGCAGGTTATGACCTCAATGATATTCATAAACTTCCAATTGATACTTGATAGCCAAAAAATTGTTTTTCCCTCTATAAGGAAATTGATAGCAGCAGCAAGACAAGTAGATTTAGTCAACAGTTCAAAATGGACCATCTTTGTCATTGCTAAAACTTTTCTTTGGTGTGTATGAAACATTTGTATATGGTTAGAAGAACGTATTATTCAATTGCAAGTGAATATCAAAAAGAGACAAGAACTTAATCAAGGCTACCTGTTTAGAATTTAACATTCAACTGCGAGTGAATATCATAACAACAGACAAGAACTTGATTAAAGATTGCCTGTTAGGACTTCACATTCGACCACAAGTGAATATCATAAAAAAGGCCAAGAACTTAATTCAAGGTTGCTGGTTAGAATTTAACATGCAACCACAAGTGAATGTCATTACAACACACTAAAAACTAATCGGTACTCACCATTAAACAACCATTTAAACTAGTATGTTAACCAGTGGTAATCATTACATACACATACACAAGAGTCAGCAAGGCTGTACATCATGAAAATCAACAAAAAAGTAACAAGTTATCAATAATCTAATTATTAACAAACCTGTCAACAGCATCATTAATTTTCTTCTGCATTATTGCTCCCTTTCTGGGTACTTTCGTCTGCACAACACATGTAGACAATAACCAAAACATCACAAGTCATCACCAACATTAGTTACAAAGAATGGTAACATTTTGACATCTGAACCAGACAACAAAGTACAGCAAGACATACATCTAAAATTGGCACAGAACGAATCCTCACGGACTCAATCTCTCCAAACTGGCTAAATTCCCTCGTTAGCACTTTCTTCTTCACCTTCAAAGGCAAGTTTCCAACAAACACAGTCCTCAACAACTTACTTTCATCATCAAAACCTTCCGCCTCTTTCGAAATCAAAACATCTGCATCATTATCGCCTTTCTTCCGCTTCTGCCCAACAACAACCTGATTCTCAACATTTTCTGGCGCTTCACCGTACTTTTTAATCTCGTACTCTCTCTCCACCTCATCCCTTTTCCTCTTTTTCCTCTTTTTATTGCTCCCATCCTTATCTAGGCTTTTTTCTCCTCTTCGATCAATACCCAACTCGGAATTTCCTTTCTCAACATGATTGGAGGTCTCATTAGATTCATAACCCAATCTTTGGATTTGGGTCTTCAAATTTTTTGCTTTTCTAACAACCAAAGGAGTATCCACCGATTCTCCTAGATCAATATGGGGCATTTCCCCGTTTTTCCTCTTCCTCTTTTCCAAATCACCAATAGAGTTCTCCTCGGACTCCGTAAACCCAGATCCTAATTTTGATTGTTCGGGTTTTCTCTTAAACGGATTATCACTGGAGAAGATGGACGGAACCGCCCCGCTTCGCTCGACGTCGCCGAAGAGGGATTTGAAAACGTCTGACGAGGAAACAATCTCGCCATTAGAAGTGGTTACATTGTCCACTTCCTTCGGTTTCCTTTTGCCCATCTTTGATTCGAGTTTTGGAGGCGGGTGGGGAAGAGGGAATAAGCTCAAATTGAATTTGTGAAACCCTAATTGGATCTTTGAAGAGGAGGAGGGATAGACCAAAATATAAGAATAATGGAAGTGGACCGGATCGAGTCGGGTCAAATAAAGCATAAAGAAGCAACTTTTTGGGCTGAGAACCGGGCTTTGAACAATCTTTTGTGCCCACCATAATATCCGAATATCTACCATAAGTAAGCTTGCATTTATATTATTACTTGCCGGTGTTTACTGCATAAATGCGCAGTAAGATTTGCAAAACGATACTGCCCAGCCATATTGGAATGTGCTAAATAGAATTTACGTGGATAATATCAACGGGTTGTTTCTTATATATTTGTAGTATATTGAATAATTATTTTTCGATCACGTGGAAAAGTAAAAAAAGCAGAAGAAAGACACCAAAAAAGCAAATATAGGTATAAGTTTCTAGTTTATGTTATGAGATAGCAATTTTTAATTAATCATCGGTAAAAGTTACATTGTTTTACATATGGTGAAAAGATTACCATAATCTGAGTTTTTTGTTGCGGTCATCGATAGGAACATCTATAGTTGGCGTCAGTTTTGGTTCAATTTTTTCAAATCTTTTGTCAAGATAATATCTAACTCTCCAAGAAGAAACAAGATTGTCTTCTAAAAATATAAAAAAACCAAAGTATACGAGCAGAGGTTAGTTTGGGGTGGAAGGAAAGAATAAAATAATCGAAGTATAGGAAAAAACATAATAAATACAATAAATAATAGACAATTATATAATTTGCGCACAAGAACTGATAAGAGATAAAAGTGCCCACATAGGTGAATTGGTGTATGTTAAAATATAGTTATATAAAATGTCTAGTAGTAAACATTATGAAGTAGTTTGAAGGGTGAGATGTAAAATACTAGTAATAATGAATTTTTAACAAAAGATATATACTTCGTTGTTGTGAAGTGTCTTTAAAATTCATGATTGTGATTTTTTGTCCAATCATCAACAAGAAAATTGAAAGTTGTCAGTAATTCTGGTTCGTTATTAGCTGACGATTCCTTTGATATATGAGGGGTGAAAACAAAAGAAGAGTTGAAATAGTTTGATGAATATAAATACAAAAAAAAATGTTTGAATAAATAATGATAGATACCTGAAATAGTTGTAAGTCTTATTTTATCATTTCCATTATCTCCTTTTTCGCTTGAAATTGAGCCTCTCTAATTCAGCATCATCAGTCTGACAGTAATAGATAACAGTGAAGCGTTGCCTTCCGTCTGATGGTTGCATGTGAACAGGTTTGATATGAACGAGAAAAGTTTTTGTTTTCAGTTCAGCATGGACCTTATCAAGGGGAAGTTCAATACTCTTTTTACCAAAGAGAAAAGTGCAGATCATTAGTCATATAATAAAGATGTCATAAAAAATAATCAAATGTATTTTTATTTGTAATAATTATAAAAATATAACCTGGTTGTAATACTGCATAGCTTCAACTGCACTGAAGTTCAAGAGATTTTCGACAAGTTCACCAAAAATGGATGATGTGATAGTTCCTATGTTGTCAGTCAAATCAACATCATACCGGCATCTACATTTAGAAAGGAAAGTAAATAAGAAAATGTACAGTTGAATAAATAAAAAATATTAGAAAATTGTATTTAAAATTGATATGAACGATCTTAAATTTAAGTTAACATACAGGTATCTTGGGAATGTTTTAAAATCACATAAGGATATGTTTTAAACTTGGGTTTAGCTGGATGTTTCTCCTTGCACGAATTACATATAAATGTAACCCCATATGTAGCTACGGTTGAGCAAAACATTTTTTGCAGCTTATATACCAATATTTTTGTAGAATGTATTGAAAGGAAATACAAGCTTTAATCCATGTTGTCTGGAAAGATACAAATAGATGTTCGTTAGGAATTTTTAAATTAGATAGATAATAGGTGAGAAAGAAAGTTTATTGTAGAATATAACATGTATGTACCTTGTCGATGGACTTTAGGAAAATGATCGTTGAAATTTTTTTATTTGATCCAAAAGATAAATTAGGATCATATTTGAGGTAAGCCTGTTGGGTAACAAGGTCTTTTAGCTGCTTGTTATTTTGTTGGGCTCTAAAAAAATGGTAATTATAAGCGTAAACATAAAAATATCTAAAAATGTGATAGAAGTTTGTTTGTTGGAAAAGTAAAGATGAGAAATGTGAAAGTATCAATTTTTAAAATCTGCAACTTCTTGTATTGGTGGATCAATGAGAATTGCAGAATCAAATCATGTGGATAATGCAACACCTAAAATTCTTAAATCGTAAGCCCAAAAAGAAAATACAAGGATAAATATAAAGACTATAATAGTATGATGAAAATCAAAATATAATTATCATTATAAAAGTGAACTTTTAGCTTATGACACACAAGCATTGGATAAGTATGCAAGGCTTACTTTGTTGGCCTTCATTTGCAATAAAAGCGTCCCACATTGATAATATAATGGTTTGTTGTCTAATATAAAAATGGAAAATGTCAAAAGAATCAAATGTTATCGGAGTTCATTAGTTGTAGAGAATAGTAGGGAATTCAGTTTATTAGTTATAGAGAATAATAGGGAATACAACATACTGTTTGTTGGCAAGAACACATTTTTCAACTGTTGAAACTTTGCCGTCTTTGTTGATGTGTGTCACATCCAAAACTTGAATAACGATAGCCAAAATATCTATCATATGATAAGGATAAAGTATAATCATATGTAATGGACGAAAAAAAGTTGTTGAGAAAAACAGATAAAAGATTTAACCAACTGATTTTTCCTTATTATTGATAAACTTTATGAGATCTGTAAAGGATGTATAGCTAAATTTACTTGGTTGGATGTTGTATTCATCAGTTACAGGCTCGACAATAGTATGACTTATAATTCCATTGAATTTTCAAGTGTTCAACTTGGAACTAAGGTGAAATTAGCTTGACAATAGCATTAGAAATGACATATTTTTTATAAGGCTGCAAAATGGGGCTCATTTTTTGGATATCATTGTTAAATATGATAGTTTCGACGTATGATCCTTGTTGAAGAAAATTTAATAAAAAAAACTAAATTATTCTAGTGACAGAGAAAAGTAACAAATTCAAATTTTGACACATTAAAATACTAAAATTTTAAACTAAAAATGGTAGGAACATTTCATAGAAAACGGGCATAGAAATAGAAAAAAAAACCCGAATATTTTATGACTTGAGTAGTACTGTAAAGAGATTTATAGAAATTTTGATTTGATAACCAAGTCAACTATTATTTTTTAAAGTTAGTGCAAAAAGGAAAATGTTAAATGAAGAAAGTATAATTGTTATACCTCTGAATCAAAAAAGATAAACTTTTTTCTCCTGGATGGCTTGTTAGGTGATGTAGCAATTTTTTATTTTTCTTAGATGGTTACTTCGCATGACCACTAAAATATCCTTGATCGATAAACATTTTTCCATCCTACAAAAAAAAAAATTGGTTAAGAAAACATTAACATTAAAAAATTATTTTGTAAATAGAATAATATTAAATACACTCGAATAAATTAATCAATATACCTTTTTTTTCCTATTTTATATGTTATAACTTAGCCAGCTGGAAAATTTCATGGAATACAATATTCCTTGCATTGTGATCAATTTTTGAAGACTCAAAATTGCCTGGAATAATTAGAACTTTAACCGATTCAGGAGTTCTAGCTCTTGACAGAGCAACATACAATTGTTCATGTGAAAATACAGGTTAGCGAAGATAAATTCCTACATAATCAAGCGTCTGACCCTGGGACTTATTTATGGTCATCGCCAAACATAGATGAACAGGAAACTGTGTTCTTACAAAAGGTATTCCATTCTTTTCATTTTCAGAATACTGCAGAGGAATCTTAGGTATAAAAACAAAATTTCCTTTATGAGGTCCAGAAAAATCTCTGCAGAAATTATGTGCTCTTTTAACTGTCTACATATTAATCTTGTGTCATTGCACAAACCCTTTGTTGGATTCAAATTTCTTAAAGCATGATCGGACAACCTTCTTTCAGCAATAATATGAGAGGAGGTAAACCTTTAGGATTCAGAGAATTAAGAAATTCCTTATAATTTGTTTGATGTCTTCGGTCAACTGTTCTGTCAAAACTTACAGATGAATGTAGATTTCCAGACAATTTATTGATCATCATGTCATTAATTTCATCAACTCAGGTGTTTGTTGGACAAAGTACGCATCTATTTATCATCTGGTATGGATCAGATGAATATATGCTTAAGTCAGGGAAGAAATTTTGAACTAACCTGGTGAAGCCAACAATGCATTTGAAAGATGTCAAATTTTTTTAAAAGAAACAATAAAATGGATAGTAAACAATAAGATATAAAAAGTATAACATGTTGAGAGATTTATCCATGTTGAGAGGTTTATCCTTGTTATGGTAAGGAATAACTAGCTATTCATGTAAGGAAATTTGATTTTGCTCGTCAACAGGCTCTATACCTTCTCCTACCCTTAATAAGAAATCGCAAAAAGCTGGATTTAATATAGCTCTCATATTTATGGTTAAAGATAATTTACACATGTGGCCAGATGTGAATTTACAATACTTGAATCAATTAACTATTCTTTTGAGGCTTGGTTTATAACGGGTAAGGTATGACGAAAATCACCACCAAAAACAATAATCTTTCCTCCAAAAGGCTTATTGAACTCCATGATATCTTGCAGTAAATCATCAAAGGCTTCAATGGCTTCTCATTTTGCCATTGAAGCCTCGTCCCATAAAATGAGACTAGATTCAAAAATCAGTTTTGCAATACTGCCCTGCTTACTGACAAACTTTCTTCTTCGAAAAATCAAGTGGGATCTTAAAACTTGAGTGTGTTGTCCTACCACTACGAATGACCGATGCTGCAACACCTAATGTCGCAATAGCAATTGTAACATGACCCTGTGATTATAAAACTGCAAGAAGCGCTCTTTATAAGAAAGTTTTCCCAATTCTACCTACCATCAATAAAAAAGTTGCTACCATTTGAACAAAAATTGATTCTAAAATCAAATCAAATATGTATTTATGTTCCCTGTTCAACCTTGAATGTAATAACAAATCTTCTGGGTCAATGTGTATATTTTTCTCACTTTGTATTTCTCTAGTAAGATGCTCATGATAATCAACTGTAAAATCATATTCAACAAAATGATAATCTCTCAAGCTCTTCCCCATTTGTTCTAGGGATCTATTAATATCCTAGAGGGTCATCCTTGTAACATCCTCAGATGTATATGCATTATAGGAGGAAGAATGCTGGTAATAAGAACAAAGATAGTCTTTGAATGTTTCCCAAAGTTGCTTAGGATTCGCTGGTGAACAATAGAATAAGATCGTAGCAAATAAAAGTCTAAGCGAAGTTGGCATTTGAAATAAAGCAGCCTCCTCTAGAGTTTGTTCTATATAAGAATCAGATGCTAGCAAGCCTACATTTAGTGCAACCTCCCTAAAACAACTTGTTTTTTCACCTTCAACAGTCAATAAGTGATCAAATGATGTTGGTCCTTTAACATGCATAAGTAATAACCTTAGGTAATACCTCTCTCCTTCTTTAGGGTCAACAATAACCAACCTTCCTATAACTTTCCTTCGACTCCTTTCTGACTATGTTCTTGTTTTTGGGGCCAAACAAAATGTTATGAAAAATCTTTATACAAACATTTAATCTCCTTAGCTTTTTTATTTGTCGAATTCATTTAACATTGTTTTTGAGAAGTCAATTTTTCTCAACAAATAGGACAAATCTGAATTTTTTTCAAAGGAGGTAGATTGTTAATCAGGAAGATGAACCTGAAGCACATAAACCGATGGACTCATCTCCGCTAGACGAAACTCATACATACCCCAAAAAGCTTCAAGAGGCGAAATCTAACGACCTTCTTGGAAATTACTGATTTCATCAATATCAACAGTGGTCTGTTGATCAAGAATAGTAAAATTAACAAGATCATAGCCTTTGAAGACATACTTATACAAGCACTTAACAAACTTAACAATAGAACATATTTCAACATTTATGTGGCAATCAATGAGAAGCAAAAGGTATGGACTATAAGGAACCACCAATCTATTATCAACCTAATGCTTACAAATCGTGACTTTTCGGCCATCATCTCTCTTTCTATAACATGCATAACTATCCTCACCATGGACAGTAAAAGGAGCAAAATTTTTAGAATAATGGTTCTTACAAACACCATTTCTTATGCAAGGACTATCATTATTCATATAACCATATTGACCGTAGATCATGTGTTTAATGAAAAAATAATATAAACGCAAATTTTAAACAGGGCCTGGTACTTCAGCATATATGATTATGGATTAAGTAAATTATAATGCGGCTTCAGTATCAGCAATAAATGAGCATGAGGGAAACCACACTTTTGGAACTCAATAACATAAACATATGCAGCAATCTCTCCAAAGATCTATTTCTTAATTAGTTCATTTTTTAAGATCTCAAATTTAGCTCTAAAACCTCTAGCCAATAAATTAGGCCTATCTTACGGCTTTTCATGAAACTGAAGGTTATCTTGAATCTCCTTCCATATTGGGTTGCAAGTCATGATAAGGAAAATGTCAGGTTTACCATACTTCTGTACTAGAGCCATTGCATCAAGATAACGATGTTTCATGTCCCTTGGACCACTGACAAAGGAAGCTGGGAGCACAACTCGACGGCCAATTTGATAACCTTCAATCTAACTGATGGCGATATTGTCCAAAACACCCTGTAATATCTCTGTCCTTATCTCATTTTATCTTTTTCTATGGAAATCAAGTTTAGATGTTTCAATCTTTATATAAGCACCCACATCTGAAGTAGCCTTAAGCTATGAAGTAGCATTAACTGATCAGGTTCTCTTATTTGGAGCCTATATCAATAATACTCTCTAGTAGAAACAGTGCCATTTTCATAGTATTCTTGACCAACAACTAAAAGTTATACAAACAAATCAAATAAATAAAAGCATAAGGTTAGACAACACTATAAAAATGAAATAGGAAAAGAAAAACTTGTTTGTATTCTCCATGTTAAACAGATCAGATGGATCAACAAAATAATTGAAATTAATGTCACATCCCTCATTTGAAGCAATGTTCCTCATTCACTTTGAAAACAACCTCATTTGAAGCAATTAATGTCACATCTCCTGTGATTAGGCATAACATAAAGTTAATGGCAATAACTATTCCCTCTAATACTGATATAGTCTTGAAGATAAAGACAATATAGAAATACAACAAGTTTTTATTTGAAATTGAACAATCCAACTGCAAATGAAAAACTTAACGTCAAACATAAAAATTACAAAAGGAAGTATTCATAATTACGATGGAGAAATGAAGCAGAAACATAACAAATTTAAATCTTGAGCCATGAAAGAAAACTAAGTATTAACAGTGAAAACACACGAGACCCTTACCTGCTTCAACGAGAGAGGAGTTGGTTTCCTTATAAGCTCTAGCATAGCTTCATTTTTCTCATTGAGTCGATGACATGTTTCTTTCTTGCCCATTCCAAAAAAAAAAGAAGCAATACAAAAAGAAAGAAAGAAGGGCAGATAAGTTGGAAAGCTTAAGCTTTACGCAACAATTAAAAACATGAAGAAATAGAAGATATACTTTAACATGTGGACTAGAGTATTAACTTTTGGCACTACAGTTTTTTTCTTTGTTTTCTTGGACAATATGATTTAATTGCTTGGAAAGGGGAATAGATATGATGTGCAGGCTCTGTTTGTTTGTTGAGAATAATCATAAATTCTCTTTAAAGAAGCATAAATTGTGGATTGATAGGAAAATTAGAATTTAAAATTTAGTTGGCTTGTCGGATAATCAAATGTTAACAGGAATGTCGTCATATTTTCTTGGGCTCCTCAAGTTTTAAATTTTCTTGAGCTCCTCAAGTTTTAAAGATGTGAGTAATATCAACTTTCTTAACATAATAGAGCTGAGATTATAAATGAACCAACAACTTTGATATAAGGAGATTTATGTCAACGCAATAAGAGTTATGATCAAATCTTTATACTGGATTTTCCCGCTTAATTACTGCACTCAATAATTCTCAAATACTGCATGTTTCCATTCAATTATTACGAAGATTTGTGTCAGATAAATCCAACCTTATCACCTATTAAGTGATATTGCATCTCAAAATTGGCGGTGTACGTATTTATTGTATGCATCTCTCTATGTTTTTATGAAAGTCCAGATTTTGGGTCAATAAGTTTAACTATTCAATCAAGTAAAGACAACCCAAAATTTATTACTCTTGAGATTTAGTCAGCTTCCCAACTCAATAATTCTTAACGTTTATGCCATTGATGTACAATTTTGGCATTTTGGCTTATTTTAAAGAGTTCTGGAGAGGATGAATCAATACATATTTCTCCATTTTCATCAAAATAGGCAAGGGAAAAAATCAGAAAATAAACATAGGCATCGATGGCCGGTGAAACAAATAACCCTCTTAAAATAGCAAGAAAACTAACAATATTATTTTTCTATAGTTTAAGAATCAAAACGAAACTAGTATTCCTAAAACAACTACTTCGGTACCCTTACCTTCTCCAGCATCTGCCACAACACCTTCTTTACCATCATCATCACCTGTACACAGTTTTAGATTTGTTGTTCCTGACATCTGCTCTTGTTTTCCATCACTCTCATCACCAGGTTTTCTAAGAAACCTTCCAGCTTTTTCTTTGATTTACTTCTTCTTCTCCGACTTGTAGATTTCTTTGCAGCCTTCAATGAATCACCAAAGTCATCACCATCTGATGATGAACCGCAACATCGTCCTTCAACATCTAAGGCCACACAATGGTAGAATGCTGCATCAGAAAAGAAAGAACATACCATCAAATCAAACTCCAACATCGAACAATCACTGCTTTTCTTAAATACTAACATTCTTCCCAATAAGAAACCAATAATTTGATATTACCATCAAAACTTGAGTAACTTAAGGTCGAATTCGGCCTTGAACAACAAACTCCTGGAACTTCAGTGCCTCTTCCTCAGTGTCAAACACCAAACCCAACACATTACATAACATTACTAAATAAAATAAAATCAAATAATGATGAATTATGAAAAGTGATAAACGACATGTAGCATTTGACCAAATTCCTCATTGGACTTCAAAAACTCCTAGCTACATGATTCTTGCTCCTCGCTACATTCTCCCTCGTCATTGATGGAAAGCAACTTGATTCGGTTAGTGAAATCAGATCCATTCAAAACGGGTTTATCATCACCTGTTGAAGAATCTACACAAGCCTATAAGATCATCAATAAAGTAGAACTGAAGGGAAAAAAAGGCAGACAGAGAAAGGAAATGGAGACCTTTTGTTAAAGCTGAATTGAAAGCTTCGAAGGCATTGTCAGAGTCGTAATCAACATCAACAATGGAGTTGCAGTGACTGACGTGTATTTTTCGACCAAGAATAGTTTCTCTCTCCTGGACTTATTTGTTAGTCTTCATCGTCGAGTGATTTTTCTTTCTTCACCACGTATCTGTCCAATAGCTCCTCCACAATGTCCAGGCCCTCATGCAAAAATTGATTATTGAGGATCGAACAATGTGGAGCTGAGAGAGGGAAGAGGCTCGGTGAAATAGGTGTTAGGGCGGTAGTGCTAATATCGATCAATATTCTGATATTCATGTCAAAGATTTTAATGGTGTTGTGACGCTTACTCCTATCTCTGCATAGTTTCAAATTAGGTTTATCTCGCCGAATAGAGGCATCGTTGCCGTCTTTCTGGGCTGTTTATTAAGAATGACAAAGAAAATATCTCCTAGAAGGCTAGAACTTTGAGAGGGGGAAGGAGAGAAAGGGCTTTGTGAGGGCGTTAAAGGTAGAAATTTGCAGAGTTTCGATATTCTATCTTTGATATGTATCTCAATTAAATGAAGCTCTGTATCTCAACTAAATGAAGCTATGACATGATTGAGACTATTTAATGGGAAGAGTTATTAATTAGTGACAATAATAGAGATTGGAGAGTGAAGCTTGTGGTCTCTCAATTAAATGAAGTTCTGACATGATTGAGACCATTTAATGGGAAGAGTTAATTGGTGACATCAAGAGATATTGGAGAGTGAAGCAAGAAGAGAAGGGCGATAGCCGTTGGATGAATTAGACGGTTGGATTACAATTCGTGGTCGTCATCCCATTCGCACTTAGTATATAGTAGTTAATGAGTCACCCAAAAATATTTTTAAATAAAATAACATATTCAAAAGTCTTTAATTTTTAAAATTTTGAATTTACTACTCAATTTTTTAAGATTTTAAATTAAACAATTAACTTTTTAAAATTTATATAATTCATATTAAAACGCTATTTTTATTAATATGACTACCGAATGTATGTATAATTTAATGGACATATCAAATTATTTAAAATAATTTTTTTATCTGAACTATATGAGTTTTGAAAAATTAATCACTAAATTAAAAATTTTAAAAGTTTAACATTAAAATAAAAATTAAAAGATTAAACACAATTAAATATGTTATCCCTTTAAAAATTAATATTGTACAATAGATGTCTATGATATCATATTTTTAATAATTCATCTAAATTACAAATCATATAACATTGTAAAATGTTATTAACTCGTGTAATCCGAAGTTACCGTAGATTTGTTGACGAATTAGTTGGACCAAGTATTGTTTTATAATTTCCTTCACTTGTACAATGGCTTCTGTACGGGGATGACAATTTGGTAAGGATTTCTTGAACCTATCTCAAAATTAGTGCTACAATTTTGATTCAAGAGGCCAAATTAAATTGATCTAATTTAAAATAATATTATTTTAATCAATAGTTAAAGAATTAATTACTCAATCTATTGTTATATCTACTTATTTATTGTTATATATACTGACTATTGACATTAAAAATGGCTCCATCAACTTTAAAATTTAAATAATCATTCTAAAATTACATAATCTATGTACTAAACGCCAGGAACTAACTAATAATGAGATATTTGTAGAAAAATATTTGTTAATGCTATACTTTTACAGCTAGTTTAGAAGGTAAAATCTGGTGTGTATAATACATAATTCAGCACTTGGCAACAAGAACTCAAAAACCAACTCTTGTCTCGACGAGAATGTGTAGGGAAGGCATCTAAGTAAGAGGACAAAACATTGGTCATGAAGGACAAATGGCCATAGATTCTTAAGAAGCTGCCGGCCTCCAACGATTCCGGTGTAGTATATGGCAAACGAGGCTGCATCAAATATATACCAGTAAACGGAAACTTTCCTTGCTTGCCATTTGCACTAATATCGAACACTTGGCAGCATCTATTTAGGTTATTCTTCCTGCCAAGTACTACCAACTTTTTCATATCAATAGTTTATTATAATCTTCAGAACTAGTATCCAGTTTAAGTTCAGTGCATATCTTTTCATCAAATTGTAGAGGGGGGAAACAGAGCTAGTATGAGTAGCTAATTCTTTTGTTGTTCTTGAAACATACTGCAGATATGGAGGAGATAAAAGAAATTTGTCAAGAAAGGCAGGATGATGAAGAAGATGAAAAGGTGAAAGTCAGCAAAGAGAAGACTGGAGAAGAAAATCCTGAAAATCATAAAACAAAAGATGGGAATGAAGAAAAATTCACTACAGAAGACGCGAAATTGCAAGCAGAAAAGTTACGTCAAAACCCAAAAGTTCTGTTGAAGAAACCAAAACCAGGTCCCAAGCAAATTTCTATGACAAAAGTTCCTCAACAGATTTATTCAACGACAGACAGAAGAATGTCTAGAGAAAATCTGGCTTTGGCTGATCATTCTTCAGTAACTGAGAGACAAACGCTCAGAAGTAGACAATCTTCTGTAGATGGATCCAACACTAAGCACCGACAACCTTCACTATCTAAATCTGCTAGCTTGAACTCCAGGTAAGATCATAACAGTCTACGTACTTAGAACATGCTTTATATAAAGATTGTAACTCACGGAAGAATTTCCAATTATGAGTTTGTAATTGCAAATAATCCAGGATAGGAACAGCGTCAAATGCCGGAGAGACAAGTGAACGGAAGAGTACTGGTGCAATCATGAAGGTGGTTCAGAGTAGATACTTGCAACCTATTCGTAAGGTAGGTTTGGAGCGAAACACATTTTTGTTGAGATCAAGGTTGTATTAGCTTAGAAGCCATCAGCTGACCATGTGTCCTATATGATCTCAGAAGGAGCAACCGAAGACTGATAAACTCGAGGAGAGTTTCACATTCAAAGCACTGCCATTGCCGAGCTTCTACCATCAAAAGAATCTATTGCCAAAATCTGAACATAAGAAGGTGAACAGCTTAACTTCATGAAATATGGTAATGCGGCAAATGCCTATAGCAAACATGATCACCTTAAACGGGAACTTAGAGTATAAGATGCACTGCAAGAATCTAGTAAACCATTATTATCTAACTCTGTAATGTGCAGATCCCTATGAACCATTTAAAACCCTCTTCACTTGGCCACCGGAGAAGTAAGTCAACGGCTGAAGTAGAAAATACCAAAGAAAACGACAAGGCTAAGAGTTAGGTCCATAGAACAGCCACAAAAACCGCAACTGCAAAGGAGACTTTAACCAAGCTGCTCAAAGGGACTAGGAAGGCTTTGACTTCTCCCAAAGAAGCAGTGAGACGTGCCTCTTCAAGGGCACAATCATAAGAGAACCATGTGCTAGTGTTTTATTTTTCTTTCACTTTCGATAAGAAATTGTAGTTTGCTTTATCTATCATGTTCCGAGTAACGGCACACATGTTTACATGCCCC
>JAOQMQ010000001.1:13501569-13517266 GCA_027563845.1 Erythroxylum subrotundum | reverse complement strand
ATATATTTTCCTTCTAATGGTAATAAAACAAGCTCAATTTAACATCTAAGTTAAGAGTTATAGCATTCGGACCCAGATTGGTCAAAGTTAAGTATATGGTCAAGGATTATGTCTCAGTCCGTTGGGCTCTGGAAACGGGGTCCAACAATTTTGCATAAAATGAGATGTCATTTTATCATTATAATTTTAATTAGTTGAAGATTAGCCACAACATCTTTGATTAAGAGAAATTATATATTAAGTGTTATGGATCACATCTAGTAAAATGACACAAATTGCAATTAATCCTATTCGAATATAATAAAATTTATCTCACAGGAAGATTTATTATACTTGCATGGTTAATTATAATGGAATAGCGAATTATCTTTTTCTTAATTTACCCACATGTATTAAGAAAATGAATATAATTTGAGAGTTTCATCGTAAAGATTATGTATGAATCTTTTAATTAAAGCTTAGCCCATAAGCAGTTTTAATTGTTATATGATTCACATTTGAAATATGATTGCATGTTTTAACATTGGTAAAACATGATATATATGATTATTTGCTTTAAAAGTTAATGAAATAAGCATGTTTATTTAGATTTTGTGCAATTATTCAACTTGTGAAATTTTCTAATATTCAATGTGATATTCTCGAATTGAATGGTGATAACTATAAAATATGGAAAGAGAGGATTCTCCTCCAATTAGGGTGGATGGACATTAATTATGCTATTCGAAAAGATGAATCACCTGTACCTACTGAAACTAGCACTTAGGTTGAAATTGCTCTTTATATATGTTGGGAGCGATCTAATTGTCTTAGCATGATGTACATAAAGACCAAAATTCAGGCCAATATTCGTGGTTAGAGAGTGTGATCATGTTGGGGATCTACTGAAGCCTATTGATGAACAATTTTAGTCTTTAAATAAGGCCCTAACCAGCACCTTAATGACCAAGTTATCATTAATGAAGCTCACAAGTGTTAGAGGTATGCGTGAGCACATCATGCAAATGAGGGACATAACAGCTCAACTAAAGTCTCTTAAGGATGACATGTCGGAGTGTTTCCTTATGCATTACATACTTAATTCCCTTCCACCTCAATATGTCAATATGAACCTTTTAAAATCTCTTACAATATACATAAGGATAAATGGTCTATTAATGACCTACTGACCATGTTTGTTCAAGAGGAAGGGAGGTTGGTAATGGAATTGAGTGAAAGTGCACATATGGCTACAGAAGGAAGAAATAGAGTGCAAACTAGAAAAAAAGGAAAAGGGTAAAATACCAGTCCATACTAAGATAAAAAAGGATTTCAATCTCAAATGTTGCTTCTGCAAAAAGAAAGGGCAAATAAAGAAGGATTGTGCCAAATTTAAGGCTTGGCTTATAAAGAAAGGTATTTCAATCTCACTTATTTGTTATGAATCTAATATGGTTGATGTTTTTCATAACACTTGGTGGATTGATTCTGGTTCTATAATCCATATTTACAATACCTTGCAGGGTTTTCTAAACCACAGGAAGCTAGTGGGTAGTGAACAGTGCATCTAATCAGGCAACAAGATGCGTTCACATGTGGAAGCTGTTGGGACATGCAAATTAGTTTTAAATTCTGGTTTTGTTTATAATTTGGAAAGAAAATTTTATATTTCAAGTTTCTTCAGAAATTTGATTTCAGATTCAAGACTTGTATCTTTGGGATATTCTTTTAACTTTTCAAATACATCATTTGGTTTATATCATGGATCTAATCTTGTTGGGAATGGTATAATGATTGATGGTCTTTTTCGAATTAATTTGCAAGAAAATGTTTTTCACAATATAATGTATGTCTATAATAATGCTGGTATTAAAAGATGTGATATGAATGAACAATTATCTACGTTGTGGCATCGAAGATTGAGACAAATTTTCCTTGAAAGAATTAAAAAATTAGTGAATGATCGAGTACTTAATACTTTGGATTTTACTGACTAATGTTTGTGTGGACTGCATAAAGGGAAAACAAACTAACATGAAAAAGAAAGGTGCCAAGAGGAGTTCAAACATATTAGAGATCATATATACAGACATTTATAGTCCAGAAACGGACTCGTATGGCCAGAAATATTTCATCTTATTTATAGATGATTACTCACGATATATGTACCTCTACTTGCTTCATTATAAGAACGAAGCATTAGATGCCTTTAAGGTATTTAAAACGGAAGTAGAGAGACAATGTAGTAAGCAAATAAAGATCACGAGATCAAATAGAGGTGGATAATTTTTATGGTAGATACACTGAGGATGGGCAAGCACCTGGTTTATTTATGAAGTTTCTTCAAAAGCATGAGATAATAACTCAATACACCATACCTGGGTCTCTGGACCAAAATGGTGTAGTAGAAAGAAAAAACCGAACATTATTAGACATAGTGCGTAGTATGCTTAGCAACTCTAATCTTCCTAAATCCTTATGGACTGAAGCTCTTAAAACGACATTTTATATATTAAATCGAGTTCCAACCAAGGCTGTTTCAAAAACGCCATTTGAGTTATGGAAAGATTGGAAACTGATTTTGTGACATATACGCCTTTAAGGATGCTTGTCCGAAGTAAGAGTTTATAATCCACAAGAAAAGAAACTGAATTCGAGGACTATAAGTGGATATTTCATTGGATATGCTGAAAGGTCCAAAGGGTATAAATTTTATTGTCCACCTCATAGTACTAGGTTTGTTGAATCAAGAAATGCAAAGTTTCTTGAGAATGACTTGATAAGTGGGAGTGATCAATCTTGAGATTTAGTTCTTGAGAAGGATCATTGTGAAATACAAACTCCTTCTTCAAGTAATAGATTGATTGTCATTTATAGCATCCCTCAAAGTCAAACGGGTGTTGAACAACCAATCATTGAAGTTCTACAAGCTGTTGATGACAATCTAGTAGATCCGATTGTTCAGCAATTACCAAAGATTATTGAGCAACCAGTTGTACAAGCTACTCCTCAGGAGGGCACTAATATAACATTAAGAAGATCCACTAGAGATAAGAAATCAACAATACCTAGTGATTACATTGAGTATCTACAAGAAACTGACTATAATATTGGAGCCGAAATGACCCTGAAATGTTTTCACAAGCCATGAGATGTAGTGAATCTTAATTGTGGTACAATGACATGGTAGATGAGATGAATTCTATGGCATCTAATAATGTCTGGGACCTTGTTGAGTAGCCTAATGGTGTAAAGGCCATTGGATGTAAATGGGTCTTTAAGACAAAAAGGGACTTATGAGGCAACATTGAAAGATATAAAGCTAAACTTGTTGCCAAAGGATTAACTCAACAAGAAGGAATCGATTACACGGAAACCTTTTCTCCTATATCTAAGAAGGATTCCTTACGAGTGATTATGACATTGGTTGCCTATTTTGATTTGGAACAATATCAAATGGATGTGAAAATAGTGTTCCTAAATGGAGATTTAAAGGAAGAAGTTTATATGAAACAACCGGAAGGATTCTCCTCTAGTGATGGTGAGCGTTTGGCGTGTAAGCTTAAGAAATTCATATATGGATTGAAACAAGTCTCCCATCAATGGTATTTAAAACTCCATGATATCATCTCTTCATATGGTTTTGTAGAGAATATCATGAATCAATGCATATATCAAAAAGTTAGTGGGAATAAAATTTGTTTCCTTTTTCTATATGTGGATAATATTTTACTTGCCACCAATGATAAGGGTTTACTGTATGAGGTGAAACAATTTCTTTCTAAGAATTTTGATATGAAAGATATGGGTGAGACATCTTATGTCATTGGCATTAAGATCCATAGGGACATATCTCAATACATTTTGGGTATATCCAATTAACCTATATCAATATGGTCTTAGAAAGTTTTTGGATGAAAGATTGTTCACCGAGTATAACATCTATTGTGAAGGGTGATAGGTTCAATTTGAACCAGTGCCTGAAAAATGAGCTTGAAAGGGAACAAATAAAAAAAATTCCATATGCTTCTGCAGTAGGGAGCTTAATGTATGTGCAGGTTTGTACAAGACCTGGCATGACATTTGTTGTTGGAATGTTGGGAAGATATAAGAGTAACCCAGGTATAGATCACCAAAGAGTTGTAAAAAAGGTGACGAAGTATCTTCAAGGGACCAAAGATTACATGCTTATGTATAGACGAACTGACAATCTTGAGGTAGTTGGTCACTCGGATTCGGACTTCATTGGTTGTGTTGATTCACGAAAGTCAAAATCTAGATATGTGTTTATGTTCGCCGGTGGAGTGGTATCCTGAAGAAGTTCAAAGCAGACTTTGACTGCTATTTCTACTATAGATGCTGAGTTAGTTTCTTGTTTTGAGGTTACCTCACATAGTGTATAGTTGAAGAGTCTCATATCTGGGCTTTTTAAGCCATTAAGAATGTACTGTGACAATTTAGTTGTCGTTTTCTTGGCCAAAAATAACAAAAGTAGTAGTCGAAGTAAGCACATTGACATAAAGTATTTGGCTATTAGGGAACGTGTCAAAGAGAACAAAGTGGTCATTCAACACATTAGCACTAAATTAATGATTGCTGATCCCTTATCAAAAGGCACGCCACCAAAGAGTTTTAAGAATCGTATTGCTAGAATGAGTCTAGGTTCCTTATGTGATTTATTGTATGTACTTTCATGAAACTCTTAATAATTTTGTTGTTCTCTCATTCTGGTATACACATTTTTATTTTGAGAATAACAGTTACTATAGAACTAGAATAAATATAAAGGTTTATTCATCTAGTTAAAGTGGGATAAGAAATATGATGCATATGAAAATAATACTCACATTTAGAGGAATTATCTCTATGATTCGTGCTTTTGATTTCTTTTATTGCATAAAGGCTTTATGACTTTTAACTTACATCTACGACCTAAGTGGGAGACTGTTCTCCGTTGGTTACCTAACAATTTCACCATTTTGATGTGTTGTCTCTATTGCTTTTATTTTGAAACCTCACAACTTTCCACTGCGAACCGTAATCTCCTTCTGTTGTTTTGATGGAAGACAACAGGGAGTATAAAAAACTGTGAAATAGTATTGCCTCCCTAAACTTGACATTTTTTTGCACACATCATCCGATTGCATTTGCTAAAAGCTTAGAAGAGCCCTCTCACCCATTCGAATCTCATCATCAATGGCAGGAGGTATGAGAATAAAATTCTACATTTGTGTTTTTTATTGTGATAGACATGTATATGGTTGATTCCCATGTCTATCAGTTCCAACATCAGACCATTGTCATCACGAGACTAGCAATTGGAGTAAAGATTTTCTCGTAACTTTGTTAATTTAATTGGAATAAATATAAATTAAAATTCGTTAAAGAGATATCTATTGTTGGCAAAAAAGTAGAAGAGTATAAGTAAGTGAAGATAGGAACATAATTAATGGTAATCATAAAATCATCATTAAAAGTCTTTTCAAATGAGTTTGAGTGAGTATTAAGTTAGAGGAGTCACATTGATATCATTTCCACCTAAAGTAAATTATAAGTTCTTGCAATAAAATAATTTTAATATAAGAAAGTGGGAGTTTATCTTAACTCATAAAGAATTATGATTTATTAGTTTTTTTACAAAATGAATGAAGTATATATAGGAGAACTATTTCAAAATTACATCATTACAATGTTTTCCTAGCTCATAGGGCTAGTTCTTACTCACACGAATGGATGCTCCTTTGTAAAAATTACATATAGAGCTAACATACAAAAATATAGACCACTTTGGAAACAATTGTTCATAAGTTCTATTTGGCTTTCATACGAGGGGATAGGAGATGATCAACTTTTTTGGCAATAATAACAGCTCGAATCTAATTCAGAATTTTGTTTGCTTGCCGGTGCTTGTCTTCCTTTATTTGCTTGTAAAGTCTACTATTTTTTTCTTTCCAAATCATGTAAATAGTGGTGGTAAAAAGTACGAAAGAAATATTTAATAAAATGTGCATTGTGATGATATGAAATTTTATAATAAAGAAAATAAATTGAATTATATAAGAACTATCATTAAAACAAACTTAGTTTGCAGCTGTTTCGCTATTGAAACTATAATTGATTATCAATACAAAAAAATAATTATAATTATTTCATAAGTTACATATTGGATATGATATTAAATATATGTCTTTCCTTAAGATTAGTTAATCAAAATCATATAATTCAATTAACTCTTATTACTTAATAACCTTGTAAATGATATAAAATTTAATTAAACAATAGTTTTAAGAAAAGAAAGACTATCGAAGCAAAATAACATAACATCCATAGTTGCATTTAATTTAGTTGAATATTCTTCCTAAAAGTTAGTTATTTCTAATGCAACAAATTTAAAATTTCCAGTCATTAAAAAGATTAAAGGGATTAAACTTCTATCAATTCAATATTTTATCTAGCTGATAATTATTTCAATCACTAAACTAACCGTGCACATTATAAATCAATTAAAATAATCATGAAAATAAAAGCAAAAAAGAATAATTCAATATATGAATGAATAAAACACTTCACAATAAAACCTAGTTGTCCCCCAATCTACAAAGTTTTAAAGGTTTCTACTCTCTTCAACCAGGACAAAGAAAGTTAACTGATATTGACCATAGCTACTCCTAACATCTAGTAAAGAAAAACTATATTAACATCTATTAAAAAGAGGAAAAATGAATTACATGAAAATTCGTCACGTTGGTCCTATTAATAGCCACTTTAATTCCAGGTTTTAGTGATATTGAGACATTCTTGTTGTGATTCATTGGCTCCTAAAAATTATTGTCATTCAAATTTGGTCGATATAAGGTTTAAACAATTTTTTTTTATACATTTTTTCTTTTAAATTCAAAATCTAAAAGTTCTAATTTTCGTTGAACATCCTCATGCCTAATCCTCAAAGAACACTATTATTAGTTCTATCCTTCTAAATGCACCTTTTTTTTTTAATGGTGTTTTGATTTGTTTAATCTTTACATTCGCTAAATGTCTTCTGAATACAAAAAATAAAATAAACTTTAACACGAAATCAATAATCATATATAATATAAGAAAATTGATATTAAAAATAATTATCTTAATATTCTTATCAATAAAGCATTGAAGTTAGGGCCGAACTAATTAAGAGCATAACTCATCTATGTATATGTTTAATTTCATCCTTCATTTTTACTTAAACAAAAAGAAAGTGCATTAATTTGACGAGCAGAGAAGGATTTGCTTCCCTATTCAATCATTTCCAGATACAATTTCCTCTCTTAGAAGCCTAGAAATCCAAAGTTAATTTCGTTTAAATGGAGCAATCTTAAGTTAATATAAACAAATATAGTCGAATTGTAGAAATTATTGAAACAGGACCTAATAACTCCAAGTCAACTAAACTTATTAAATAGTAAATTCCATCTACCAGTAGTATATATAACAATAAAGTTATACTCCCTCCTATCTAAAATAAAAGTCGTTTTAGATGGATTTTAATTATTTTAAATAAGTGTCGTTCGTAACTTTTCATGCATTTTTATAATTTTACTTCCAAAATTACCCTTTATTTTATCTCACATCCTGATTACACAGATTATATTTTCAAAATAGTTCAACATGTAATTAATAAAGGTATATTAAATATTTCATTAGCTTTGTTAATAAATATGCATCCTTCTAAAAAGATTTTTATTTTAAACAGGAGGAAGTTCTATTTTAGTGAAAAACCAAGTTACTGAGCATTCTTCGAGAAAAACAAATTGTCACTTAGCTTTCAGGATTAAGCATACGGTAAGGAATTTTTTTTTTTTTCCCTTTATAGCCGAGAATTGGATACTATTTTAGATCTACAGAATGGCTCATTAATTACTTGCTCGTGGTTTCCATTCATTTACTCAAACCAAAGGTCAACTTAAACTCCAACCAACCAAATTAATATCCCATGTGATAAAATGTAATTGCATTAATTTCAAATGTCACATCGAGTTTGACCTTGCTCTGGGTCTCATAACACAACCAACATTTATCATAGTATCACTTTGGTATTATATAACCTTGTTACATCTTTCACTCCAAGTAAGGTTAAAAATTAAAATCTGCACTTACTACATCCTAAACAAACAGCATAAGGATGTGTTCGTCATTAATTCCGGGCCACAGGTTGGAATCCCCAAAAAAATGGTTGGAGAATATGTTACATATACATATCATATAAGCACAAGGAAGCATGTAGATTAAAAGAATGCCATAAATACTCCAGTAGACTAATTAGAAGTAGTGGAGGAATTAAGAAGTCACGAATTGGAGTTGTTTCAGAAGGGGTAGTTATTAGATGTTCGTTGACGATGAGCATTGAATTATTTTAGACTCCCAACGGTTCATGCTAAGCTTGGAAATCAAATGAGAGAGATAGAGCACAAAACTCTGATAGAAAGTCTGTGTTCGTCAAAATCTGAATGAGTAGGTGAAAAAATTGTAGGAGAGGCGAGGCATAGGTGTGTGTGAGTAGCCGCAGTCACACGTAGCCGTATAAGATGCAGTTTACGTAATTTCCACACACGTTCCTATCAGATTTCTTTCCTTTTTATATATATTCTTGAATTTTGATTCGTCTTCTATATTTAAGTACGGACAACTACTTCCCAACTATCCACTAGCCACGCTCTTTGAATGCTAGGAAAAGCCAAAACCTTATTTTTCGAATATGCACTGAAAATACATATATGATATAACTAAATAACCCCTATCTACCCCCTCAGTTGCATGCACAATCACAACAACTCTTCTTTTATCTCTCGTTCCGGAAAGTCCGAAGTGTCTTTGTTTGGTCTTCTTTCTATTCTACCTGACTACCCCATCTATCGCTTCTCTTTAGTACATATAGACCATCAAGAAGTGAAGAAGTTGTGTGGTCTATCTCTCTCAGAAATGGCACCAGCATCTTTCTATCATGCCTCAAACACGGTCTGTGTAATGGATGCTTCTGGCCACCTGGGCTCTACCCTTGTCAATAGGCTTCTCCAGAGAGGCTATACTGTTCATGCTGTTGTGCAAAACCATGGTAGTTTAATAGCTTCTGTTACTCATCTCACTCTCTTGTTGCTTGTTTCTTTAATTTTCTATTTCTTTTTTTATGAGTGTGTTGTGTTGGGTGGATTTCAATAATCAGGTGAGGTGAAAAAACTGAGCGGGCTACCTGGAGAAAACAAGAAGCTGGAAGTTTTCTATGCAGACCCTTTTGACTACCAGAGCATAATTGACGCATTAAGAGGTTGTTCTGGTCTGTTTTACACATTCGAGCCTCCTGAGGACCATCCCATCTATGATGTGCGTAATATTCTCCACCTTCTTTTTAGTTATTTTCATTACAATTTTCAAAGAAGAAATATCGACTATCATTTTTCTCCGAGTATCGAATATCACAGTTAGTCTCTAAAGAGACCGGAACATGTCCATGACTTCTCAGCTCTTTTAACAAGAACAAGGTTATTCTTAGTAATGGAAACAGTTCCACTTATGTTCTTGTAAGAATGGCTACGACGACGAGTGTGGATAATATTAATATTTGATTTTCTGGAAATTGACATAATCTTTCAAGTTCCTGCTTTATTTTATTTCCTAATTACCAGTTTATTTGGTCTCGTAATCCTATTTTAAGTATTCTATTATTATTTTTTTTTTGTCATACATGATTGAATAGAATTAAAAACTCTGACTTCTTATCTAATTTTCAAGCATTCTAATATGCTTATATAATTTCAATTCTTAAATGTAAGAATAAGGAATTCTAGTTATGAAAAAATAAATTTTATTAGATTGTAATAAATTATTGTAATTACTACACTTAAAATTATAGTTCTAATCCCACGAGAATTGCAACCAATTCTTGTTTTAGGATCCAATGAGCCTTTAAAAGAAATACAGAAAAATGAATTTCTTATAGTAAAAGAACTTCTTAACAAACAGTCGACAATGGTCTTGAAATGTTCTTTTTCTCTGATTTAAGAATTTATAGTGACAATATATGTCTCTGTACAAGGCTAGACAAGGTGTCACTGGAAGGGGTGCAATAATTCTGGTGCTTGCATTTTGAGTTCTCAAAATCTTGAATTGCGGTTTTATATTGGAAAAATGCTTGAACAACCACCAACCACCATCACGATTATCAACTTTTATACCTGTCTGTCTATTCAATAATGTCCTAATATGAGAGGGTCCCCAACTTGAAATCGTGGAAATAACACCACCTGTAAAAGCATCCATAGTTACAATCAGTACCCATCAATTTCTGTCATAAACCTTGGCTTGTTACTTAGCAATTACGTGACATTTAAGAATTTAGTGAACTGTGGTCGAGATTGGAGCTTGAAAATCTTGGAGGGCCCAATTAAACTTGTCATTGAAGGACTACAGAGTCCTTGATATCCACAAACATGACACAGTAAAATCATTATTGTGAGGCCGAGGGTCTTCATATACTTGGTGGGTGTAGTTCATTTTCCAATTTGTAAAGCCAGAACCCGCGTGGAGTTGGACCACCTCGAGAGCAAATTCTGTGCCATTACTGGAGTGATTTGGCGGCCCCGACTTGCCATTGAATATAACATATCACTTCAGTTTCTATCTCTGTCTGTGGCCTTGGAAAGTGATTGGCTACAGTTGTTAGCTCGTCTCATTATTCATTTCTTTCTTATATCCTTCTTCATTTATAGTTTCAATATTCATCAGGTTCTGGTTGGTAAAGGCTAATTATATGCAATTGTCTTTTTCTTTGGCTGCCACAGGAATTCATGGCAGAGATAGAGGTACGAGCAGCACATAACGTCCTGGAAGCATGTGCTCAAACCGAATCAATTGATAAGGTTGTGTTCACATCCTCAGCAAATGCTGTCTTGTGGAGAGACGATCGTCAGACTATCTTAGAAGATTTTGATGAAAAGCATTGGACTGACATCAGCCTTTGTCGTAAATTCAAGGTGCTACGTAAAAAACATTGATTGGAAACTGAAACTCAAACTGAACCTCTACTTATCTTAGAATTACTTATAATTGGAACAAATGTTATTGTAATTCTTAACCAACTTCAATTATTAGCGTCTGAAACACAACATCACTTGTGTTGGGACAGTTATGGCATGCACTATCGAAAACGCTAGCAGAGAAGGCAGCGTGGGCGCTGGCAATGGACAGAGACATAAACATGGTATCAGTGAATGCAGGACTGGTGATGGGACCTGAACTTTCCTTAAAAAATCCGTATCTTAAAGGAGCTGCTGAGATGTATGAAGATGGTGTTTTTGTGGCCGTTGATCTTGATTTCTTGGTGGATGCCCACATTTTCATATATGAAGATATCTCTACTTATGGACGCTATTTGTGCTTCAACCATGTGATTAATCACCCTGAAGACGCTCTTAAGCTTGCATCTGTCTTGTTCCCTTCTCCGGCTTTACATGCTCAAAGGTTGGTTTTGATTACTATATTCTTGTTCTCTTGTTGTCAGATTAGAAACTTGCTATAGTACTAGCAAATATCAATCGGGTTAACATTTTTTTCTGGTTTGGCATCCACAGCTTTGAGCAGGACATGAGAATCATCCAGCAAAAGATAAGCAACAAGAAATTAAACAAGCTGATGATTGAGTTTGGAAGTAAAGTATAGGCTACGTAGCGAGGTCTTGAAATGATAAAAGCCTTAGCCTGTGTAATAACTGATGTTGTGGAAGGCACAGACATTCTTCAGCTCTTTCGTTAGTTACAATCATAGCTCGTAATATAGTAGGAGATAGCTTTTGGAGTTCCTTTTCCAAAGCCAAAAATGTCGAGTTTCTCCGAGGATTTGTTCAAAGCAGTTTTTGTAGTCGTCCATATTACTTTGTTCAATTACTCTGTAACTCCTATGTTTTATGAAAATTCATCAATTTAATAAATATGACCAACAAAAATTAAATGGCTGGGATGACTTGAGAATAGGGAACAGACGATCTGCTCCCGCGAAAGACCGAAGAGACGAACGCAAATAATGGTTGGCACTGAAGCAAAGAAAAAAAAAAGTCAAATACCCTTTTCTCATTTTTTAATAAAGAAGAGGATAGCACAAGGAGATCAAATTGTTAACTTATCTGAAACTCGATATGCATTTCAGGTCAGAAGATGAATCAAGTTTTTTTAGTTCAGTCCTGTGCTCCTTTTGACATCTTTTTAGCTGCAGATTTCTGCTCCAAACTCTTAACTTTTGCTGGTCATTGACGCACGAGATAGATGAGATTAGAATGCAAAAAGCAGATCGCTTATCCTTTTTCGATACAAGTTACTATTTTCTTAAATTAATAAAGGAGGTGATAGTTTTTATAAGAGCGCAGAAAAGTTATCTTTTGTTTTGAATGTTTTAGATTTTGTCATGATATCACTTAAGTTTGTGATTTCAGCATAAGCAAACCCTCAGCAAAAAGTGCTTTACAAGAAATAGCGCTCCAATAAATATAAGGAAACATTTTTTTTTATTAGGCAACAAAATAAAAAATATTACTTTAAGTCACATTAGTTTCAAATTATAACAATATTAAATAAATATTGCAACACTTTTGAAGTCTTTATAAGCAATAAAGTGAAAATTTTTAGGCAATAATTTATAACAATAAAAGCAACAATTTATTCTTTTGTTACCAATATTATTTAACTTAAAAATCAAACTCTTGTTATTACGTAAGCAACATCCATATATACATTTAAAAATATTAAAAAATACTTATTAAAAAAAATATTAATATTAATATACGTCTTAATTGCGTACGTATTATTAAATCTAACCGAAAAAATTACATTTATATATAATATATAGTTCATAAGGACTTGTAAAATTCAATCTGTTAATACATTCAAAATATAAAAGCAGAAAATCACTAGCTGAAATATTTATCTACAATGTCGTCCTCCATTTCATATGAATATAAGTGAATTAATCTAAATATTAAACAAAACTAATATGTATGGGTACTCTAAAATCCTTCACCAAGTACCTCCGTGTACACTCCTAATCATTACCATCCTATAAAAAAAGAAAGAAAGAAACAATAAGTAGATTAGAATTATAAAACTATTATGCTAATAAACAGGTTGATACATCTAAAAAAAATGAAATACTGTCTACTTTATTACGAAAAGAAAAACTGCGAACAACCAGCTTACCTCCAAGTTTCCAATTGATTTGTATGTTTCCCAACTCTTGTTAAACCATTTTATCGCTTTTTTGAAGTTTCTGAGCTTTTGGTAGGATTTGCCAAGAATCAGACATGAATCACTTAAACTTCTCTTTGTCACAAAGTTCACTTGCTATTCTCTTCTCCCGCTTTGCAAATTCATGATAGTAATAAATTGCACAAACAATGAAGAATAAGATTCATTACTAGATATTCATAACTTATTCTGATCACTCCTGACTGAATGAATTATACTTGTGGATCGAATTTGTTTAAAGGAACAACTCAGATTTGGTTTTCAATATGTTTCAAAAAGAAAAAAAAAATTACAAAAAAGAAGCTAATATGTAACTAATTCAGATTCCATGAATCAAATTACATCATCAAGTCAATACTTTCTTCAAACTGTAACATAAAATGAAAAAGGAAAACATAGACCCAGAGAGGAAGTTGGAGTAACAAGGTACAAGAAACCATATACCAAATAGGAACTTAAAGGCAATTCAGTAAACACCGGCTAAATATCAGTTTTATGGCGTCGTCATTGTTTATAGACATATGTGCCTCAACATATTGCTTCCAAAATTTTGCCTAGGTGGCAAGGAAAAGAGCTTCAGATGATATACTAGGAGAAATTGAAGAGCTATACCTATAATGTCAATTTTGATAATCATATAGATTAATGAAACTACTTTGACACATTTAGTATACAAAAAGCATTAAGAAAATCTAGTCTTGTCCTTCCTATTTCTTCTATGTAACATGATACCAGCTAAAACTTCAGTAAACTAGGTTCTTAACTAATAGAAGACAAAAAGATATTATTCTTCATTCTCCACACTATATAATCAACTGAAATATTTTCAACCTTTTCCACCGCTCACTAAATTTTTGACACAGATCAAGCAAAACTTGTGCATTTTGCATTAAATGTAGTTAAAATACCATACAACCTAAACATAAGTTTTTCAAAGAAAAGAACATATATTTAAAAGTTATTTTCATGTTCAAGAGATTCTTTGAACTCTTATATTTATATTTGATTCCATCCACGACAGTCATATGACCAATCAAAAACAATATCAAAATT
Organism: Erythroxylum subrotundum; assembly: GCA_027563845.1. Classification (NCBI taxonomy): domain Eukaryota; kingdom Viridiplantae; phylum Streptophyta; class Magnoliopsida; order Malpighiales; family Erythroxylaceae; genus Erythroxylum; species Erythroxylum subrotundum. The sequence continues at coordinate 13,502,972 of JAOQMQ010000001.1, read as the reverse complement.
GCAAATTCATATCAAATTATTAGAAATTATGCAACAACTAAAGTAACAAGCAAATCATAAAGCAGATTTACCAGCTACAGCTTTATGAAATCTCCTACACATGCCTAAGCTCTACCATGGCAGGAACCATTGTTTTAAGCCAGTAATCATGATCAAATGACGAGAGATATAGAAGTAATCCGAAAACAAAGAACTTGACAACCCAGTTGGTCAAACCAGTAGACAATAACTGTATCATCCAAGCTTTGCCCTTCTGAGATCATAATTAGAAAGTTAATAATTAAATCAAGTCATTGTGTATCTTAATGCAATACAAGCCAATAATCTCAAACCAAATAACAAGGAACTTACAAGTAATTCGTGCTCAAATAGAAATCTGTCTAAGTAATTTATTGATAAATATAAACAAAGTGGTCCAAATCCAAAATTGGCATGATCTTGTTGTACAAAAACAGGGCAATTAGCATTAATCATCAACCTCTCTAAGCAAAATAGTAATATAGAATGAAGCGTCCTGTTGTAGAATGAAGCCTCTTGTTATAAAGAAAAATAATAGGATGCTTCATTCTTTAATAAATACAAAATAAAAAAATAGTAACCAAAATAGTAACATTGTTTCTAGAATTAAAAATGAAAATAAAAAATATTAATATAGAATGAAGGTCTGGTTACAAAGAATGAGCAATGCATTCAATTTGGAATTGCATTCATTTCGGCCTGCAAAACCAGCAGATACTTGAACATACTGCAAACATAAATCTAGCCACTATTCCCAATTCAGATACACATAATTTCAAGAGTAATACCATGTATTCCTCAAAGAAACTATACATCTATGGATAGATATATTTATATCTTTCAGAAACTTGCCAACAGCTTTGAAAGAGAGAGTACTTCCCTAGTTTCGTATGGAAAGAGATAAGTAAACAGCTAAAAAATTTCTCTCTCCCCTTCCCCTCTATTCATTATCTATATAATAGGTTGATGCAACAAGCAAAGCATCAGATTAAGAGAAGCCACAAGATAATTATCTATCCTTAATGTATTTATTTAAACACCAGTTATAAAAATAATGTAGACAAAGAAACAGAGGTTGAAAGCACTAATAAGATAAAACTCGTAGATTTCTCATAACGATCCCTACAAAAAGAAACAAAGGTTGAAAGCACTAATAAGATAAATCTCATAGGTTTCTCATAACAATCCCTAGAAAAAGAAACAGAGGTTGAAAGCACTAATCAGATAAAACCCAATTCATTATACACCTCCAAGGTATTTGTAATACCAATATTAGAATAGCAAAAACTAGAATTCGCAGAAGCTTATTGTGAGAATAGGCTCTGATTCTCCAACAATCCATAAGCAAAAGCACAAGAAGAATGAAGAACCAAACCTATGCATGT
>JAOQMQ010000001.1:13481812-13494391 GCA_027563845.1 Erythroxylum subrotundum | reverse complement strand
AGGTGGGAACCTTGGACGTAGATAGTTTCAAACTATCGAACCAAGTAAAATTGTGTCTCTTTACTTTTCTGCATTTATGTTTTCTGCAAAGTTACAAAAGCTTTATCAGTTTCTTGTGTTTAAAGAACAACAGTGAAGCATTAAATCCCAACACTTATAGGTTTATATCATTCGAAGTGCAGAGATATTGCTGAACTTTCTCCATTACAACTCCACTAGACTAGACCTAACAAATCTCGACTGAAGTCCTAATAGCTACCTTCACATACACATGCATAGTCGCTCATGAATTCAGAAAGAAAGCAACAAGAAACCTACATAAATAATGAGATTGGAATCAGAAGGGGACGACGACCTCAGCGAAGATAGTGGTCGTTGGTGAGACGGACCTGAAAGATGATGAAGTCCCATAGCTGCTATGTTGAAGCCGTTCCATTGGAAGACTTGGAAGCATTGCTTACAGCACATTTTAAAACTGTTTTAAATATGTCATTATCTAAAGTTCTTTTTGTCATAGTAGGACCTGATAAACTCTTCAATACTATCCAAGTGACAATGACCTTGTCCCCTGTGAGAATTGTGTCCTAGAAGCTGCTAAGCTGCTGGACATTTCAAATGTCCAACTTTGAAGACCAAGTCTTTGGAACAGTTGTTGCTTTTTTTTTCTTTCTATCTTTTAGGAATTCATATACTTCCTCGTGTTTTGCTCATTTTTTCTAGTTTTTTCAACGCTTTTCTAAGGTTTTAGTTACAAACTTATACATTTGTTCTTTCTTTATTTCCTTCAAAGTAATATCAGAGCTCTTCTTGTAGGACCTGTGACTAACATTTTTTTTATAGATTCAGAATCTCCTTTCACTGTACTTGCACCACTTGTCTTCAATAGTAAAGGCTATCACATTTGGGTAGCTAGGATGGAGGCACATCTGGAAGCAAATGATTTCTAGGAAGCTGTTGAGGAGGTCCACGAAGTTTCTCCCTTGCTTGCAAATCCAACTATAGCCCAAATTAAGAATCACAAGGAGAAGAAAACAAGTACACCTGGAACTTCATTCATTCGAATACTCACTCAAATTGCAACGACCCTAATTGTCAGTTGGTACAAAATTTTCATCATTGAGAGGAGCCTCACCATCACCATCATTCAAATTCATTGCCCCCAATGATATGTCAATAATTTCCCATCCAAGATTTTCTTTCAAGTCACTCTCATCTATCAAACTAGATTCCTCATAAACTCAATATACCAAAAGATCAATATAATCAATGTAAATTGGATCTTCAAAATTATTTGTTCTATTAAGAGTTTTAGTAAATAATAAAATTAAATTATTAAAATATTATAAGAAATTATAACCAACTTAATAATGATAATAACATACCTTCCAAAGCATTAAATTGTATCGAACAAAGACCAAGTTATTCAATCTTTTGTGCTCCAATCTATTCCTTTTCTTGGAATGGATGAATTCAAATGTATTCCAATTCTTTTCACACCCTGTTGCACTCACACATTGACTTAAAATTTGAATTGCAAACCTTTGCAATTTTGGAAAACTACTTTCGAATTGGTCTTACTAAGAAAATGTAAAACAACAAAAGTAGTGTTATAAACAAAATAAAGAGATGATTAATTTTCAATAAGTAACAAAAGTGAAAAAAATATATACCTGGATTAAGATTGTCTCTTTGATAAATACCAATTGGCATCCCAAAATCACCAGAAGTCTCCTTATAAATCTCCAATTTTGAGCTTAGGAGATCTTGCATCATTTCATGAGCAACAACTATTGTAAAACTTCAGCTCTCTTTATAAAAGTTGGTCTGAAATAGATGCTAAGTTTAAAAAATGTCCTAGCTACAAACAGCGGAGAGTAAAGTTGCCTTTCCCATGTCTCATTGATGACTACAAGATAAGGTGTGTACAAAGAAAGCCTATTTTTCATATTGGCTTTGATTGCTTCCTTCACCATCTCCAGGACATTATAAAAATAACCCATTGTTGTCTTTTCATCACTATCAGACAAAATATCCTTAACAAAGGCTCATAAACTCGGATGACAAATTGACAGTAGGACCAAAATTCATTATCTTCAAGTATAATTATATAAACTTCCATTCTATCATTAAACCTAGCATATGCTGAGATGCAACTCACTTATTACTTGTAAACATTTGTCTCAACTCTCTCTTCATCATATTAAAACACTCAAGTGATAAGAAATTAGTTGCAACTCTTGTAATAGCAGGATGACACAAATTCTTACCATTGGTGAAATCCTTTCTCATTAAATTCAAGACCTCTGCATGATTATAGATGAACTTGGTTACCTTTTTTGCTTTTTGCACAGTTTCATCAATAATAGGAAAATACCTAGCATCCCCTATATTTTCCATCATCAAGTCAATGCAATATGCATCACAAGAAGTCAAATAAAGAGAATTATACTTGCTTTACAATATTCTTCCAGTCGCTTTATAAGCAAAATCATTGTTAATAATGAACTGAACAATATTTTCTGGCTCAACTTCATTCATAACTTCATTAAATATTTTAAATAGAGTATCATCATTCCCAACAAAGCCAAATGCATCAATAAACTTTAAAATATTGAGCCTTTTGTAAAATAAACCAAAAAAGTAATAGTAGGCTCATATCTTCTATATGTTCAACCATCACACAGGATTGAACACCTAAGAGTAGTCGAAGTCATTCTTCTTTCATCCAAATAACTTTTAATTTCATAAACAAAGCTACTCAAAAGTTTACCTCCGTAGTCATCAATTGAAGGAGCTTTGTATCCTAGACTGTAAGAGACAATAACGTCTATCATAAGCTGATAATAATAAGAGTGGGAGGCACTGAATTTTATACCTGAATCATACCACCATCTAGCCATTGCTATATCTATATTATAAGCCGAATCTTTTGATTGTAAGGTACTACAAATTGAAGATTGAGCTCCATAAGTTGTTCGTGGTGAAAAAAATTAAACACTTGTCATCTTCTTTTCCTAACATTAAGTGCAACATTCACTTCTTATAGGGTAGGAATACTACTACCTTCAATATTCCCATTATCATCCTAAACACCAACAAACGAACTGCCACTACCAATTTTGTAATTCAATCTCTTTGCCTTCTATCTTCTATTGCTCATTTTTAATAATATTTTGTTGATACTCTTCAAGCAAAGCCTTCATTTGCCATTTTACATCATGTCTCACTTTTTTACAAGGCTCCATATCAAATTTGACCTCAGCTAAATGTTTTTTTAATATAGTAATTCCTTCACCTTTCAAATGCTTTTTACAAAACAACATTGGTATGGTTCTTCATTCCAAGAATCAATCTAACATAAGCTCAAGCTAGATCATTGTATCTTCCTGAAGTGGTCGAATTATCAGTAATACTTGAACTTCCTTCTATTTATCTGTAAAAATAAATGAAGACATATATCAAAATTAACTTATTAACTTCATACCAAAATAAAGAACACAAAAAATAAATGAAGACATATATCAAATTTAACTTAATAACTTCATATCAAAATAAAGACACATAATTTTATTATCAACTACTATCACAAAATTTGTACCGTTTAACTCAAAAGTCCGAACTAACATAAAAGCACATACATCTTATACACAATTACATAATACATGTATACATCTTATATAATATAACCTATTTTGTATGATTACATCATATACAATTCAACTTCATCTAACACAATTCATCAATAAGTCAAAAACCAACAATTCAAGTATTCAACACACACAATTACACAATACATATATACATCTTATATAATATAACTCATTTTGTATTATTACATTATACACAAATAATTCCAACAATTCCAACTTTCAAACCATTCACATATACACATCACATAACCCAAACGCAATGCAATTACATTTCAAAGCAAAAAATACAACAAAAAAATCAGAAATTTCAATTAAGAATCGAATCAGTTGGTTCAGGTCAGGTCGGGTCGGGTTTGAATATGGATCTAAAAAATTGAAAATTCAGATATGCACTTTATAGACAACAATAAGTCCAACTTTAGAGACTCTGGGAGAGCAGATGGATTGGAGAGAGCGGTCAGAAAGGGCAGTGGGGATAACGGTTGGGCAGGCAGTTGGAGAGAGTGGTTGGGTAGGTAGTCGGGTAGGCGGTCCGACGATGGAGACGCTTGGTGCGATGGTAGGCAATGACCAACGACTCGTAGAGCAGTGGTGTCCGCATGACTATGATGGTGGGGTTGGGCTGGGCACAGTGGCACATCGACTGGAGACAGAGGGGAGACTAAGAGAGTGTAAACTTTAATTATTATTTTTTTGCAAATAAGTCCCTTAACTTTTTAAACTTTGTGAGACTAGTTGGTATTTGGTCGGTATTCCAAGTACTAGCTGATACCATACAAAATCACCGGTGCCAATAACAAGATTTTGTATCATTTTTTGGCCAGTACAATACGAAATCTAATATGTTGATTTACACGCGTTTCCTTGTAAAAACTTGTGAATAAATGTCAGTGTAAGTAAAAATGCATGTGTTTGGTGCCATTTAAGTTATTGAGATTTGAAAAAGGAGAAGATCTTATTCTTCTTTCTCAACGCAACTAATTAATATTCATCTCCTATTATTAACAACTCCTTAGTTCTGCAAGATTGTCGAAGGTTAACTCTCACTGATATGTGAGGTAAAACTCTATCAATATAAACCATTTTAGAGTTAAAGAACATTTCCATCAAACTTTTTAGGATTGGACCAAGACGTCGTAAGAGTTCCTCTGTGACGCTTCTGAAAATTCTTAAACCACAAATATCCAAGTAGCTCCCAACACATACTATTAATCATCAAAATCCCCATTAGTCCCAAAAGAGAGGATTGTTTGTCAAACACATAAATATTCGATACAACACAACTACCCAAACTGTTACATTAAAAAATATATATACAATTAAATAACTTTACTCAATTAATCTGCTGGTCCCACCTAAACTCTACTCTATTAGTCCCGTACCCTGAGATTATCTGCAATCTCTCAATCTCTTAAAAAAATAGTGGCAAGGGTGAGCTGCCTACTTAGTAAGGGTAACCGACCGTACCTTTAAAATCAAATAACTCCATAAATAATTGTAAAACTTAGTCAAGTGATTAAAACATTCATATAATATGGAGACACACATCATTACTCAATCTAATCCGAACAATTAACAAACATCTCAAAATTTTAGTATACAATGATCAACATAAATCTTAATATACAACTGCCATTTATGCTTTATCTCAGAATCAACTAATTTTTTTGGGCCTTGTTTAACCTAATAGGCTTACATCCAATGGTTTGCCGACTCATCTAATCTTATCTCATCATAATCTCTCACTAAGTGGATATGTAATTAAATGTATCTCAATTTTTCAATCTTTCTTGGTACCCCGGTATTACTTCAGTATCTAGCCATTGATACATGAAATCTCCAAGACTCAGGATATCCCGGTACTACTCTAGTACCTAGCCATTAGCACAGGACATCTCCGAGACTTAGGATGTCCCGGTATCTGTCCCACGGACAGATACCTAGCCACCACTCGCTCATATTGACACAACCTATCTATCTAAGACCATCAAATGTAGCATATCCTAGACAAGTCACCAATTCTCGATTTTCACCAATTATTCACAATATATTATCAACTCGTCTCTATTTAATAACACATTTTTTGCTGAATTAACAATCAACATAACAAAATATAAACACGAAACACTTTATAATTCATGTATGAAATCATTAATCAATAATTTAATTAATGAATAATTTAAAATATAATTTATTAATAACAAAATGATACTTTATTTTAAAAGGAAAATCCAAGGTTATCCTTACCTCAATTTCGGACTCAACTAATTGATAGTCCCAATTACTCCTTAATCAAACTTTCCGACCTAGAATTTATAAAATTTTATTACACTAATTTAAGGAAAATTTCAATCCCAATTACACTTAATAATCAATATTATTCTCTTTTCTAATTTATTCTCAATTATAAGAAATAATATTCTTACTAACCTAACCAACATAATTACCAAAATACCCTTAACTAATTAAAAGTCCTATTTCACCCTAATCCATTTCAATTAATATCAAAACTTCCCTTCTTGGAAGTAAGTTCCATATTTACCCTTCACTGTTTGCTTTTCCTATTTTGCCCCTACATGCAACTTAAAATTTCAAAAACATGTCATCTTCTTCACACTCTCCTCTCCTCCTATCTCCTTTCTTTTATCATTTTCCAGCTACATTTTCTCCATTTGTATCCTTTTCCATGACTTCAATTATTGTCCAAACAACCACAACATGCAATCCAACTATAAACTAGTGTAGGATGATCAAAATCACAAAAAACACATAATATAGTTGCTGGAATTTTTAACTAAGTGTAAAAGATTTTGGGATTGTTAAGCTCCACGACTTCCTCCAATTTTTCTACAAAACAAACACAATGAGGGAACCTATGGGGGAAGGGTTACGTGCAGATGAAAAAGGTGTTTTTAAAACACTTACCAGCTGGGAAATGAAGAGAAAGATGAAGAAAGAAAGTGGTTTATCAATGGTCTATCTCTATTTTTGTAGCTGATAGTTTTTATATGTGTTTAATAGTATGGGCTGGGCTGTGGGTAAGTTTATGTTAATGATGGGCTTTACAAATCTCATCCTCTTAAAAGAATTTCATCCTCAAAATTAAATTACGTACTTGAGGACCTAAATAAATGAGGATATTGACGTCAAACTTTGTCCTCTAACTCCCAAGTTACCTCTCTTGGAGAACAATAATGAGGCCATAAAACTTGCACCATCAGAATCTCCCGTCTCTTTAATTTCCTAATTTATTTGTCTAATATCTCCACAGGCTCCTCCTTATAAGTTATGTTATTTGTAACTTCTATCTCAGGCCTCGATAAAACATGACTAGTATCTGATCGGTACTGTCTCAACATTGACACATGGAACACATCGTGAATCTGTGATAACTCTATTGTTAATGCTAATCTATAAGCTAACGGCCTCACACATTGTACAATTTCATATGGTCCGATATATCTTTGACTCAACTTCCTTCTCCTACCAAACCTCAGAATTCCCCTTCAAGGTAATACTTCAAGAAATACCATATCTCAAACATTGTACTCCATTTCCTGACAATGTTAATCAGCATATTTCTTTTGCCGATCCTGAGTTGTCTTCAAGCATTGCTTTACCACCCCTATTTTCTCCATCGTCTCTTGAACCAACTCCGGTCCCTCTAATAATCTGGCTCCTATGTATCCTAACATATCGAATCTTTACACCACCTGCCATATAATGCCTCAAATGGTGCCATACCGATGCTAGAGTGATAACTATTGTTATATGCAAACTCCATCAAAGGTAGATATCTATTCCAATTACGCTCAAAGTTTAGCACACAAGCTCTCATCATATCCTCTAACTTCTAAATCATATGCTCCGATTGTCCATCCAACTTAGGGTAAAATGCAATACTCAAATTCAACCTAGTCCCCAAAGTTGTCTGTAAACTCATCCAGAATCGAGAAGTAAACTGTAGATCTCGATCTGATACAATAGACACTAGAACCCCGTATAACCTCACAATCTCATCAACATACATGCTTGTTGTTCAGGTAAGAAATGAGATGATTTAGTTAACCTATTCACAATCACCCAAACTGAATCATGTCTACATCTGGTCCTCGGTAACACTACCACGAAATCCATCAAAATTTCTCCCACTTCTATGACGAAATGGCTTAGGGTCTTAACTTTCCTACTAGTGCCTAATGCTCTGCCTTGACCTATTGACAGGTCAAACACCACAACATAAGTTCTGCTACATCTTTCTCCATTGTTGGCTACCAGTAATAAGGTCTTAGGTTTTGATATATTTTTGTTATACCAGGATACATAAAATATGGTGCACTATGAGCTTCCTTTAAAATCCCCTCTTTTAATCCATCTGCATCTGGCACACAAACTTGCCTCCCAATCACCAAGGCTCCATATGCTCTTACTGAAAAGTTAATCTATTGTGTTGCACTCTCTGTCCCATCTGCATCAGATAAGAATCCTGAGCTTGTGCCTTTTTGATCCTATCCCCCAAATCTGGTTGGATTTGTAACATCGCCAATAAAACACTCAAATAATCAATCTCCAATTTCAAATCCAGTGCCCTCAACTCCACCAATGACGTCATACTGTGTCAACTTAAACTAGTCATTACGCTTGATTTTTTCCTACTCAAAGCATCTACCACTTCATTAACCTTCCCCAAATGGTAATCAATAGTACAATCATAATCCTTCAACAGCTCAATCCATCTTCTCTGCATTAAATTTAACTCCCTCTGAGTTAATGTATACTTAAGGCTCTTATGATTTGTAAGGATTTAGGATGTCTCTCCATACAAATAATGTCTCCAAATCTTAAGAGTATGCATAATCGCCGCTAACTCTAGATCATGGGTCGGATAATTCAACTTATGAGATCTTAAATGATGAGAGGCATAAGCTATCACCTTTCCATGCTGCATTAATACACACCCGAATCTTATCCTTGAAGCATCAATATATACCTCAAAACCTTCACCACTGGATGGTAACACTAAAATTAGGCTAGAAGTCAATCTCCGCTTAAGCTCATCAAAACTCTTCTGATACTGATTAGTCCATTAAAACTGGACTCCTTTCTTTAGCAACTTGGTCAACAGGCTAGTTATTATCAAAAATCCTTCTACAAATCTCCGATAATACCCAACAAGTCCTAGAAAACTCCATACTTTTGATATATTTCTAGGTGGTTCCTACTTTATAATTGCCTTTACCATAGAAGAATCAGACATCACTCCCTCTCAAGACACCACATGTCCAAGGAAAACTACTCACTCCATCCAAAACTCACACTTATTCAACTTTGCATACAACTGTCCCTCTTTCAAAATCCTCAAATGTTGCTCATGTTCCTCTTTACTCGTCGAATACACCAATATATCATCAATGAACACTATCACAAACTAACCCATATACTCCTGAAAAGTCCTGTTCATCAATGCCATGAATATGACTTGTGTATTAGTCAACCCAAAAGGTAACCGAGTACGAAAAGCTTTCTTAGGAATGTTTGACTCAGCTATCCTCAACTGCCAATATCGATCTCAATTCAATCTTGGAAAATATGATAGCTCCTCTCAACTGATCTAAAATATCATCTATTCTCAGCAACGAGTACTTGTTCTTCACTGTCACCTTGTTTAGCTGTCGGTAATCCATGTATAATCTCATACTACCATCCTTTTTCTTCACAAACAACATTGGAGCTCCCTAAGGTGATTTGCTCGGTCTAATAAAGTATTTTTCCAACAACTCCTCTGACTATTTTTTTAACTCGTGCAACTCAACAGTAGCCATACTGTAAGGTGCAATAGAAATCGGTGTAACCCTAGGCATAGTCTCAATGGTGAAATCAATCGATCTAGTAAATCATCTAAGAATACCTTTGTAAATTCCTTCATCACAGGAATGTCCTCTAATCCAGAACTCACATCCCTCATATCTATAATATGAGCTAGATATGTCTCATAACCATCCAATATCAATCGTCTAGCAGTCGCAGCCAAGATCATACATAATGGGACCACTCTGCGATTGCCTACAAATATCACCTTCGAGTTACTCGAAGACTCTATCATCACCTCCTCTACATAACAATCTATTATAGCTCGATGTTGTGTCAACCAATCCATCCCGAGAATCACATCAAAGTCCTGAGAATCATTATCAAGTCAGTTGGTAGCTTCACCCTACCAATCCTCACTGACATTCTCCTCCTTACACTATTTACTACCACACAGTCTCAAACTCCTCCCTACTATTGGAAAACTCCTCTGTAAGTGCTCTCGCTCTCTACAAATATAACATGCCTGACTGATCATAGTAGGTTCTCAACATGGTCCTCTGTGAAATCTCATGCAGGTAGCACAACTCTGAAATCCTCTAACTCCTCTATTGAAAGATTCTTTAAACATCTGACTAGCCCCTCTTTTCGATCCAACTGATGGTGCACTAGTAGTGCTATGCTATCCTAAATCCCTACCAACTCCTCCACCAGATCGAAAAAAACTACCACTCCTGCTCGACGTGGTATCGACTCTCCTAGATCCCCCAGCATCAGTAGAACATGAATGAGTAGCTCCCCTCTTAACAAACCGACTCCCCTCTCCGTAATGACTCTCTGATCACCTCTTTAGCTCTCTTCTCCTTCTACCTTGTTCTATTACATCCTCCACTCTGAGTGCAGTCTCTAGTAACTTCTTGAAATCAAAAGTACCAACTCCCAAACCCAAATGAATATATGTTCTTAAACCCTGCTCAAATTGGTAACATTTGTCTTCTAGATTTGCCACGATATCCAATGTATACTTATACAAGGTTGCAAAGTGAGACTCATAAGCAACCACTGACATCTCCTTTGTTTGAACCAAATTCATGATCTTCATCTTCTTTCGATCCTGATATATCCACGGGGTGATTTATCTTTAAATCCTCTCTAGAACTTTGACCAAGTCATCTCTTGGGTCTTATAAGATCTCTCCATTGACTTCCACCAAGTTAGTGCATTGCCTTGGAATAAGGAAACAATGTACTGTAACCTTTTTTCCAAGGTACACTTCAGACTGTCTAAAATTATCTTTGTCCGCTCCCACCATACCTTAGCCTCCTCAGGATCAGTAGTACCTCGAAACTCTACTGCATAAATCTTACCACTCATAATTGCGATCCACCCCAGAATCACCTCGGGCTGGAGTTGCAATAATAGCTAGTTGCATCATCTGTGGTGACATTGACACCTCTCCTCCTACTTGATCCATTCTGGCATCCCCTTAATCCAGCACATCTGGAGCACAAATCAAATTACCCAATTACCCAGTCGACTCTGGGCCAACATTATCTTCTCTTGAAGCCATCCTAGATAAGATAAGAACACATCATTAGTTTAGTTTTTTTTTTCACTCAATACGTCCCTAGAAATGTAAACTCACTCTGATACTACCCAATGTGTCGCTCCCAAAAACTCTTAAACCACAAATATCCAAATAGTTCCCAAAACATACCATTAATCATCAAATTCCTCATTAGTCCCAAAAGAACGGATTGTTTTTCAAATACATAAATATTCAATACAACACAACTACCCAAACTGTCACACACACACACACATATATATACACACACACAATCAAATAACTTTACTTAATTAGTACTTACTCAATAAGGGTAACTGACCATACCCTTAAAATCAAATAACTCAATAAATAATTGTAAAACTGAGTCAAATGATTAAAACATTCATATAATATGAAGACACACAACATTGCTCAATCTAATTCGAACAATTAATAAACATCTCAAAATTTTACCACATAATGATTTACATAAATCTTAATATACAACTGTCATTTATGCTTTATCTCATAATTAACTAAATTGCCTGGGCCCTACTTAACCTAGTAGGCTTACATCCAATGGTCTGTCGGCTTATCTCATCTCATCCCATCCCATCATAATCTCTCACCAAGTGGACACGTATTTAAATGTATAAATATTGGAACAAGGTACCTCAATTTCTCAATTTCTCTTAATACCTCGATAATACTCCAGTACTTAGCCATCAACACAAGATATCCCGGTACCACTCCGGCACCTAGCTATTAGCACAGGACATCCTCGGGACTCAGGATGCCTTTGTATCTGCTCTATAGATAGATAACTAGTCACCACTCGCTCATATCGACACAACCTATCCGTCTAAAACATCGAATGTAGCCTGTCTTAGGTAAGTCACCAATTCTCAATTTTCACCAATTATTCACAACATATTATCAACTCGTCTCTAGCTAATAACACACTTTCGCTAAATTAACAATTAATACACTTCAATAGACAAAACAAAATATAAACACGAAACACCTTGTAATTCATGTATGAAATCGTTAATCAATAATTTAATTAATGACTAATTCAAAATAAATTTATTAATAACAAAACAATACTTTATTTTAAGAGTAAAGTCTAAGGTTATCCTTACCATAATTTCAGACTTAACTAATCGATAGTCCCAATTAATCCTTAATCGAACTTTCAGACCTAAAATTTATGAAATTCTATTAGACTAATTTAAGGAAAATTTCAATCCCAATTATACTTAATAATCCAACATTATTATCTTTTCTAATTTATTCTTACTTATAAAAAATAATATCCTTACTAACCTAACCACCATAATTACTTCTCCAAATGTCTTGCAAGGACCGCTATTTCTTCTCGCTCTGCACCTGAGGAGGGGAAAAATAGGTTGAGCTTCACAGCTTAGTGGCTAAACCATTTATAGCCATTGGCTTCGAGCCACAAAAACAACGAAATACATACATACAAGCATGTATATACAACAAAAGGAGAATTCACCATTTCTATTTCATTTGGCATTTCATATTTCAAATCATCATCATTTATTGAAT
>JAOQMQ010000001.1:13393916-13405584 GCA_027563845.1 Erythroxylum subrotundum | reverse complement strand
AAATTAATCGTAATTCTGAACAGAACAAGTTTTTATTTCAAAAGAAGGAATTATAAAAAAGTTTATACAATTCAACCCCCTCTTCTTGTGCTTTGATTATCATTGTACTAACGTGTGATTAACTTCAAAATTGTCTTCCTTCAACTGCTTGGCATACTTTAGGAAGGGTAATTCGATTCTGGCAATTACCCCCAACTCACTAGACAATTTTGCTTATTGAATCTTGTCTAAAGAATGACCTAGCAAAGTATCAATATGTACTGACAACTTGTTGCTCATTGCAACATTCATTCGTTGCAATTCAAAACCTTTGGTTATACCTCTACCTCTTTTTTCTAATGTTGATATTGGAACCTGATAACAAATGAATAATGATAAGAAAATATTCATTAAACATGTAAATATATATTTGAGCATAAGTTTATTTATATGTGTTAAAGATTAACAAACCTACAGATCCCTCTGTACTAGTTAAGGCAAATGGACGTTGTTACTGAGTGGCTTCATTAGAGGATGAGGTCAATTGTTGTTGTTAGCTAGGATTTGATTGATCTGGTTATTGTTGAGTAGGAACAATTTCGATACTTGCCACCACCTTCTTCCCTTTGTTTCAATCCGGTGCCATTATATTGGATATCTATAACTTAAACATCAACATTCCGCATTAGCATAACTCAAACATCAACAATCCACATTAATGAAACTTAAACATTAACAATCCGCATTAACATAACTTAATCATCAACAATTTGGATTAACATAACTCAATTATCAATAATCTGCATTAACATAACTTAATCATCAACAATCCGCATTAACATAACTCAAACATCAACAATACGCATTAACATAACTTAAACATCAACAATACTTATTAATATAAATGTTACCAAAATTACATTTCAAACAATATAAAGAAAACTTTTATTACCTTCAATTATCATGATCAAGATCTAGAAAATCATCACCACTAATTGTATTACAATTCGACTCTTCATCACTATTATATTCGGCCAAAGTATCATCATTGTCATATAATTCATCCTTAATATAATCTTCATCTCTTTCTACGACAAGACTTTCTTATACTTTATTTTCTTCTAGTATATTGGGATCAACATCTCTCCTATGGAATGATAATATATATGAATCTTCTATTTGTAGGGCTGCATTATTCAGCTTTGATTCAATCTCTTGACATACTTCAACACTATTATATTCGGCCAAAGTATCATCATTATCATATAATTCATCCTCAATATAATCTTAATCTCTTTTTGTGACAAGATTACCTTATACTTTATTTTCCTCTAGTATATTGGGATCAACATCTCTCCTATAGAATGATAATATATCTGCATCTTCTATTTGTAGGACTGCATTATTCAACTTCGATTCAATCTCTTGATATACTTCATCAGTATCTTCACACATTAGACCATTTTTTCTTTTAAAAAAATTGAAGAGATTTTGATGTTGAAAATTTTGAACAACTTTCCATTTGTTTCCTAATACAGTATCATTGAGGTAGAATACTTGCTTTACATGACTTACAAGTACAAAAGGGTCATTACCATACCATGTGTTACTAATGTTATTGCTAGTAATATTGTCATATGTTACCAAGATTAAAACATTTGCACTTAAATAGAACAACCTTTTTATCATTGATATAATGCAGCTCTATTATTTCTAAGATGACACTATAGAAATCAATAAAATCGTCATCATGTTGTCCCTCAACAACAACCCAACAATTTTGGCTTCTAAGTTAACTGTCTCGATCTTTTATGCGAAATATAACTCTATTAACAATGCAACTTGTATATTTTTTGCCATACATATGAAGCCCACATGACAAAGCATATAATGTTGTCGTCACCTCTTGCAATTTACGGTTATCTAATCATATCATTTATAGGACAAAATATAATTAGAAGTTAATCTAACATACAAATTGCCATAAGTTCATAATATTTCATGAATCACTTACTCAAATCCTAAACCATAATGGGTACTTAATTTTATGTCTTACTTCAACACTAACAATCCCTTTATTTCGAATCTCATCTTTGTGCTCTCCATTTAAAAAAGTAAATAGATGTCAGGAAATATAGATGGAACCACAAAATTTAAATATGAAATAATGAGTGAGAAAACAATGATTTCGTGTTTAACATAATATGCTTGATCAATGTTAATATGAATATACACTCACGTTATTTGAACCTATAAGAATTGGGCATACACTAACGTTACTATATTTGTTAACAAGTACAAACATATAACTTAATAGAAATGCTACTACTGCATCATTTTTCAAAACATCAAAGTTTATAAATTGAATACTAGTAGGGTTATAAACTTAATACAAGTAAGAAAAAGAACAGAAGAATCTCTATTAGAAGAAAGTAAACAAAAAAAGTTAGATAATAATAACAAAAAGATAATAAACAAAATTATTGTTTATCATTCAATATAACTAACAATTTAAATATGTTTAACATGAGTGACAAAAAGAAAAGGAGATGAGAGCTTGGTAAAGAGCTAACTGTTCTGAAACATATAGAAGGAAAAAATGAATTGAAAAATAATTGTAGTAAAAGTTAAGATTTTTCACATACTAAGGGTCATAATTTACTTTTTATATTATCATTTTAATATCTTCATATTTTTGGAGAAAATGTTCCATAAACATATTGATTTTAAGATTTTTTTTATAGCCAAAGAATTGTTATACCATTTTTAAGATTAATCAGTTAGTAAACACTAATGTAAAGTGAACTTTTAACATCCTACACTTAAATCTTCCTCTAAGTATATATCATGATTTGTTTACAAGGCTAAATTTATTAATAGAAACATTATAATTGCATCATTTTAAAGCTCGTGTATTAAGAAGCTCTTACATAAGTATAAACAAGCAAACACCTTAAGAAGCAATTCCATAAGGGCACTAAATACCCATCAGATCCTAACAAAATTAGCCAAGAAATATGGACCTATGATGCATCTCTATTACCACCATTGTTATTTCTTCTGCAGAACTTGCAAAAGAATTCATAAAGAGTCATGACTCCATCTTCGCAACAAGGCCTAATATATTTTCTTTGAGTATTTTAACTTATCATTATAATATGCATTCAATTCAAATCCAATAACATACTACTGATTTGTCATAAACAATTCAAACAAAAGTTTTAAAATAGACTCTAACAGAACTTTCATCGAACATATTATAGGCAGTACTCAAGCAATCTTCCTAATCCATATTCAGCTTCAATCAACCCATTTTGGATGCATTACCCATCTGACCATCTTCATTATTATCACAACACATATTCACCATCAACCAAACTACAACATACAAGAAGAGAAGACAAAACCCAACAGAAAACAACACCCATATACAATAATGTCACAATTACCAAAAAAACTAAAATGCAAAGGATGGATCACTTACCTCAACCAACAATTAAACGGAGACGAAAACGAAGACGAAGAAATGAAAAAGATGACAATGATGATGAAAGAAGAAAAGCACATCATGTTCGTGTTGTTTTTTAAAATGTTGCAACATTTGGTTGCGATTTTAAAAAACGTCACCAAATGTTAAACAAAAATCGTTGCCAATATAGATCGCTCATCGCTAAAAAGGGACATTTTTGGTCACAAATTAATAAAATTGTCACCAAATTGTTGTCCTTTGGCGACATTTTCTTATAAGCGTTGCTAAAGAAAGTTCAATCATCACCAATTCTTTTCATAAACAATTTTTTATATATTTGGAAAACAAATTATAATATGATTTCTATGAAATAGTATAGAATTTATATATAATAAATAAAGTTTTGTGAAACAACATAAAATTGTCAAATCATATATTTTAAAAGAGATTAATAAAAATTATAAATTTGTGTAACATAAATTAATTTTATGTTTTTTATTTTATAAATTTTTAATGACATTGATTTTAACTAAATTTATTTTTAGACTTACAATCATTGTCAATAATATTAAATTTGATTTTTAAGAATATGATAATAATATTTGATATTGATTTCCATTTTTTACTATATTGTAATTATTTTTTAAGTATATTGTAGAAAATATAATTATATATGGTAATTAATATAATGTTATATGAATGTATAGATAATAATTGTTATTAGTATAATGATTTATGAATGTATAGATAATAGATAAATTTTCTCGTTTTTTACTTACGTAATATATTAGTCTACTTAATCATAATTCTCTATTTATTATATATAAAATTTGGTACTGTTATATAAAATTTATATATTATTAATTTTGTCCCCAAAGGTCAAGCCAAATGGTAATGGGCCACCACTTGGAGACAGTTTTCTAAATTGTCGCTAAATGGTATATTTCTTTTGAATTATCGAAAACAATGTCGTTTTCATTACTTATTAATACCAAAATGAAGCTCTCTTTATTTTCGTGTTAGCCGTCATATTTCCTCTTGGTTCACTATCAAAGACGTGTCGTCTCCTCTATTGTAGACGTCTCCTATGTTGTGGTCGTCATTGTAGAAGAAACATCAGCTCCTGTGTTAGTATTGTTCTTCTTTTTTGTTTTCAAGAACCCTCCTTGTTATGTTTTATTTTTCGGCTACGTTTTGGAGTTCATGTTTTGTGTTCTGCTTATAGTATATGGGTTTTTATTTATGTTTGTGTTTGGAAGATGGTGAATTGTGTTTCTGTGTTGGCTATGTATAGGTTGACATTTTGTTCCACTTTCCATACTTGTTTGAGAAAATCCTGCTAACTCTTTGATGAAAGGTCTATGAGAGTATTTAACTTCTGTAGGGGATGTTTATATACTTCATTCTGTTTTGAATTCTATCACAGTAGCTTTCTCTATATTTAAGGAGGGGCTCGGGAGACCCAACTATTTTTATCATAATAGTGACTTTAGAAGAAATGACACTTAATTATCCATCCCCTAAATATAGTACATGCACACTTAACATTCTCAACCTTATCATATGAAGTAGTCTCAATTAATAGGTCACAAATTAACATTGCTAGAATGTTGGAACATTCAAATAAGAAGTCTTCTATTGACTTTTTAGAATAAAACTGTTTACATAAATTCATCACGGAATGTCGATGTGTGACTACTTTTCGATGGCAAAAATGAGTTCCGATTGGAGGAATGTGGAAAATTCTCTCTGATGAAGAACATATCGATGGACAACAAATCTCCTCATCAAAGTCTAATCATCCCTTTCTTTATTATCTATGTCTCATTTTCTGTTAGGAACCAATTAGATGAACATTTCAATATATATACTATGTATCGTGTAAAGCTTCCTTGAATCTTCAAGAGAGCAAAAATGAAAATATTGAAGGCAATAATAATGTCACGATGGTCTGTACAGGATTAGAGAAATCGGTTGTTTTGGAACAATCCTCATTTTCAAAAGCTATGTCTATTCAATCAGGTATACATGTGTTCGAATTTGGGTTGCTTATACCATTTAACTTAGCTATTTAAGTTCTATACTATTTGTTTCTTAGCTAAAACGCATCGTACGTGTGGTTCATCTAATTCAGTAATTTATACTGCATCTAGGGAATCATTCACTGTATCTTCTGCTAGTTTAATTAAAGCCAAGAAGTTGTTGGAAGAGGGTGTCAATAAACCAACACCTGAGGGAAGGTCTTTGACTATTTCAATTGGTACCTTCGAACATGCAAGGAGCCTTTTTGGAAATCCAAATATAGGGAACTCCTTTACCTTTTTTATCGAGTTTCATGTCACTTGGAATCTAGAAAAATAATTATTTCTTTTCCTTTTCAATAAAATATGCGTGAAACTTTATATATTGTTTTGTTTGTAAGAATTATTAAACTTCTAATTAAAATCTTATATTACTTACCATATATCATTATATTATATTACTTACCATATCTTAATAGTTATTGTTTTTCTGTAAGAATCATATATGATTATTATATTACAAACTTCATATTAAAACTATTTGAAAATTGTGACATCATAAAAAATTGTCAAATCATATAATTTAAAAGATAAAAATAAAAAGTATAAATCTATGTAATATTAATTAATTTTGAGTTTATAGTTTCATCAATTATTAAATTGATTTGACAATTTTGGTAGCTAAATTTATTTTTACACTTAGAATCATTGTCAATGATATTAAATTTGATCTCTTTGCTTGAACTTTTGACGATGATTTAAAAAATTCGTCGCCAAAAGTCTAACTTTTTGAAATGATTCACAAAGTTGTCACCAAAGACTAGACCTTTGGCAACAAAATGCTAAACTGTTGCAAAAGAATAAGTATTTTGCAATGATTCCCATAAATCATTGCCAAAGACATGCATTTAGGGACAATTCTATTAAATATTGCAAAAAGATAAACTTTTGGCAATGTTATTAATAATCATCACCAAAAGCTGAGTTTTCAATTAAAACGTTAACTAAAAGTTAATTTTGTTGCAGTGATACTATTAAAAAAAATATTTAGAACAGCTTTAGCTTTTTGCAAATGAAGCTGGATTCTTTACAAAGTGGACCAATAAACATGTAATCTATTGTTTTTATTTCTGTTTAATCGATGCTTGATTTCTTATTAACAATTCAGGAAAGAAGCTACGCGTGACTTTAATAAAAGGTTCACATTGAGGATATTAGGATGTTTGGCCATAACGTATGTGTTAAAATATGCTTAATATGCCTGATCAATACCAAATTTTGGCATAATAACCTAACAAAAAATCTGAAGCAGAACAATAGTTACAGAATGGCACATCATAAAAGCTGTGAAAAAATATATAAACCTTTTGATTTGATACTCAGATATTTATATTAAACTTGCACATATTTTACAATTTTAAATGAAACTTTAAGAATTAGATAAAGATCATTTATCATCTCTTGATTTTATATTTAGATACCATTTTTATAAGCATTTCAATTTTCAATGTCATATATCATTTTAGATTGTACATAAATATGTGAAGAATAGGGAAATTTTCTCAAATTCATTTGATTAATTATTTCTTTTCATTTTTTTTCTTAGATCATATTCAAGCCATATTAAAATATGGTACATGTGTAAAATTAATTTTCATTACTATAGTAAAAAATTTTAAAGAATCATTCTATTTTAAAATCCATCATTAAAATATTAAACAGTGATGCTTGTTTTCTTAAATCTATGTCATAATCATAATTCTATAATTAAAGAACAAATTTTATACAATCATATTCCTTCTTTACAATTAATCAAAAATCAATCAAAGTTGTGAAAATAAAACATAATCTGATTTTTTTAAATTATAAACAGTTGCGAAGTATTTGCATTTATTTTTCTGTGGAGTGAATTTACTCCGAGTATTCAAATAAATTTGGTGGTGAAACTTTTTTTCATTATAATAGATTGAGAAGTAATTGACTATTGTGTACAGGTAGAGGTATGGTTATAATTATAAAGTATGTGAAATATTGGTTGCATCATTTTACTACGTGGAATATACTCATGGATGACATGATTTAAGTATGAAATACCTATAAGATAAGAGCACTCAAATTATTATTAATAATGAGCTGGATTGAGTTTTGATATTCAATTTTTGAGTTTTGATATTCAATTCTCAAGTAAAAGATAATTTAATAAATTTAAGTTTAAACTTTCAAGAAATTGAACATATTTATCATATCAAATTTTATTTTTTAAAATAAATTTAATTTTATGAAAAAATTTCGATTTGAATACTTATATATTTGAAATTGAGCTTAACTTCGAATTTTTATGGAGTGGATCGGACCCTTTTTCCCCATCCTTACACTCAATCCATGTATTGTGTTGAAAGTTAATGGAGGACTTGATGTATATCACTAATGTCTTAATAAATATATATATATATAGCTGGACCTGAAAGTTTTATTAGTTTAGGGGTTGTTTATACTCAACCCTAGTATATAGTTTGCTGGAAATAAGATGATGTGTCTTAAATCTAATTGGTAAATGTGGTGATTAGGGTGAAGTATCCAACAGAAACTTGTTAATATACATAATCTAATAAGTTAAAACATTTTTCCTTAACAGAAGTAATTATCTTTTGCTAATAGCGGATTAGCCCTTTTCATACTCACATTGCCAACCATAGAATCTAATACAAATTAGTCGGGATATCTTTTTGTTCAACATTCTCCGCGTAGTCAATAACAGAAACCCTCCATTTCCAAGCATCTAGCTCAAATGAATGAATAGTTAATATTTCAGGAATATGGAAATGAGAAACAGCTATTTACATATTATACTTCCAATTGAATCTACTTCTGTAGTTATGCTACATCATACCCTCTGCTGCATAGATATACTCCCTCAAGCCAGATTGTGTTCATCAATCAATTTCTACTCTCTTGCATTTCTCTCTGAGGCAAATATAAGGAATGGCCTATTTCAGAGCTGCCTTTCGCTCTTTTCTTCTTGGGATAGCAATTTCCATATCATGCTCTTCTACTTTCCACCTCGTGGAGGCTAACCGAATAGGGTTTAGCGTGGAACTAATTCACAGGGATTCTCCAAGGTCTCCTCTTTACAATCCTAAAGATACTCCTTCTCAACGCTTGGTTAATGCATTCCGTCGTTCCGTTCAACGTCTCGGCCATTTTTATCCTTCAGCTATTGCATCTACAGACTCTCCTCAAACAAGGGTGACTAATGATGGAGGTGAATACCTCATGAAAGTTTCATTTGGCACTCCACCTTTTGATATTGTAGCCATTGCCGACACGGGAAGCGACCTCATTTGGAGCCAGTGCAGGCCTTGCACAAATTGTTACAAACAAGATGATCCTCTTTTCAATCCAAACTCTTCCACTTCCTACAGAGATTTTACCTGCAGGTCGAAGCAATGCAGTTACCTGGACCAATCTTTTTGTTCCTCTTCCAATATTTGCCAATACCAATATCAGTATGGAGATCAGTCTTATACCAACGGAAACCTAGCTGCAGATACAGTAACATTGGGTTCCACAAATGGTCGTCCAATATCCTTCCCCAACACAATAATTGGTTGTGGACATGACAACAGTGGAACTTTTGATGCCAAGGGTTCAGGCATTATAGGTCTTGGAGGTGGCCAACTATCTCTCATCAGGCAATTGGATTCTTCAATCAATGGCAAATTCTCTTATTGTTTAGTGCCTCTTACCTCCCTGTCTAAAAACTACTCCAGTAAGTTGAACTTCGGCAACAATGCTGTGGTTTCAGGGAATGGAGTAGTCTCAACACCATTAAGTACAGGAACCCCGAATACTTTCTACTATCTCACCCTAGAAGCAATCAGTGTTGGTGATAAAAAGATACCGTATAGAAGTTCTTCCAGTGGATCATCTGACGGTAACATCATCATCGACTCTGGGACTACATTGACACTAATTCCTCAAGACTTCTTCTCGGCCTTGTCCTCAGAAGTTGACAAGGTTGCTGGAGGAAAACAAACTCAAGATCCAAACGGAGTTTTCCAATTATGTTACACTTCAGATTCTCCACTTAACATTCCTATACTCACTGCTCACTTCAAAGGTGCAGACGTGAAGCTGAATCAAGGAACCATATTCATTGAAGCAGCAGAGGGAGTAGAGTGCTTTGCTTTTATTCCTACTGATATAAGTGTTGGTTCAATCTTCGGTAACTTGGCGCAGTCCAATTTATTGGTTGGCTATGATCTTCAAGCTATGACTCTCTCCTTCAAGCCCACTGATTGCACTATGGTTTAAGTCTAGTCGCGATGTCTAATAGAATCTCATGATCTTTCGGCTTCCCTACTTCAATCATCAATTTGTATTTGAACTCTGTATTTGTCTTCTGAAATGTTTGTATTGTCATTTTTTTCTCTCATCCGATCATATTTTTCTCTAACTTACAAAAAAAAATTATATAATTTTCAACATTTATAAAGTTTAATATTTGTGAAAAATTAATATTCATCTTTAACTCATTTGTATGATTTTAAACACTCAAATAGTTTTTAAAAATTCTGCTTAAACTCATATAAGGATTGAATATTTATAATTACAAAATATATTTGATTCGAATGAAATTTATATTAAATAGAGAAATTTTGGATTATTAGGATTTTCAATTATATTAATAAGTTCAAACACGCTTGTAATTTTTATATTTAAATAATAAATAACTTCTTATAAATTGATTTAGGGTCAAAGAATCCTAAATGATAGCCACTTTTAACATTTGATAAATCTAATCACTTTTGTTTTCAATTTTCAGTTAATTTCGTCAAGAATTACAATCTCTTTTTTAAAAAAAGAAGTGAGGAAAAGAGATCAAATCTCAACATAATAAGTACCGTATTATTTTTGTTTCTCCCGTTTCCTAATTTACTGAATTAAAACTGAGATGTGGGCAACACCTTACATCCATAATCTGTTACATTATTGACTGAAGTACTTCAATGATCATCACTGACATAGACATGAATGAATGAGGTTCCAATTTTAATTTCCATCTTCTTCTTGTGTTGCCAATATATAGATAACTGAAAAAGAAAATAATAGATTAATTCACCTCTTTTTTTTCATTTGGAGATTCCCATGGCTCAGACATTTTATCTAGAGGCGATGCTCATTCGATAATTTCTACTCGAAGCGTGCTTAGTGGGTTTTGTTTATATGGTTACCATAAGCTCAGGTCACCTTGAACTAAAGCCTAATTGTAATATCGTCTTGATGACTTTTCTGGATGACTCCGTCGAAGGGTTGAAGGGCCCTTTTAAGTGAGATCGTACCTGAGGCTGCCTTAGCTCAATTAGTATGTCTTCTGAGTTGAACCACTGTTATACCATGGCTGAAGACTTCTTTAATGCTCATCTTACACCATTACTAGTAACTTTGATGTTAAGCTACTTATTTTGTTGAATGATTCTAGTTCTTTTTCTGTTTCTCTATTTTAGCTTGTCCTTCCATATTCATACTTGAAATTGCAAAAATCAAGCGTAAGAAACACTAGCAAATGTTTTCCTTAAGATGGTCTCCGCTCTAAATCTACTCCAGCATAATGGTATAAAAAAATTTTGTTATAACAAATGAAACCCCTTCCTTTAATATAGAAGAAAGTTGAAGGTTGTTAATGTGTATATTTAAGGATACATATTCAAACTCATGGATAATTCTTCTTTCTAGAACTCTCTCTTTTTTATGTGAATCAGAATTTATGTTGTAAAAGAGGTTAATTTTTATTTTTTCAGAGATATTTTAGACATTCAAATAGTATTTGATATACGCTAAACCTTTTTATTTTTCAAGACATTCGTAATGGTACAAATCTCGTTGTAAAACACCGTTGCATGTGCACCTATGCACTCCTAGAAGAGTGGTATATAAAACTGAAACTTCAATTGTTGTCGAGAGGTTGAAGGTGTTATAAAATTGTGAAAGATGGACGTACGTATGAGAAGCTGGTGTTGAAGAGTGGAGAAGATGACAAAATAAAGTTAGTTAATAGAGACACAAAGAATAGTAGACGGATATTATAAAACGAAAATGTTGAACTGGTAAAACTATGGAATGTGTAATGTTCTTGATTTGATGGCATATTATATTTCTAAGACCACTGAAAGTGTTTAGGTGAAAATAAATATACAAA
>JAOQMQ010000001.1:13340966-13355600 GCA_027563845.1 Erythroxylum subrotundum | reverse complement strand
GAGAGGTAGGTAATGAATTCATAAGAATAATTCTTCTCTCCCAAATACTCTGAAATTTTAGTTTCGGTTTTATAACAATGATGATAATAACACTCCTTTCGAAGATTTTGTACCAAATGAGAATTGAGGTTAATGAAATTTTAGTAACAATTTTTTTTTAGTAAATAATTTTAGTAACAATTTGATTTAATGAAGTTCTAGGTTTTTCATTACTCTTCTTTTAATCACTTATAGATGTTAAATTTTATATATGTAATATAACTGAAAATATTTTTATTTCAGATTTCACTTTTAGTTTGTTCTTTGATACGAACTCATATTATAAATTATAATTGTTAAAGAGTCATGAATATTTATTATTCCTTTTATGTAATGTTTTAATGTAATTTTTTTATTATTCTTAATTTTATATACGAATGATGATTAAATGATTTTTCATATTAATTATAGTTACTATTTATATGTGAAATATGTGAAAATAATATTAATAAAAATAAATAAATTAGTTTTATTTTAAATATCTATTATTATGATTTTTAAAGACATTGTTAATGTAAAATTATAACTTATACAATACTAAAATATTATTTACAATTTAAAAAAATTAAGCACTATTTAATAAATTAAAAAATTATCTGTATACAATATTTACCAATACTGGTGAACTGTACCAGAATAACAGTAAAAGGCAAAATGGAAAGACGGCTTCTCAAAAATACGTTTAATTTCGTTCTGAACCAGAAGCCCAAGTATCCTCAATCTCAGAATCAATCAAAACCCTAGAAATCGACAGACTGAGGAAAGAGCAAATCGAAGAAGATGGTGTTGGCACAGTTAGGCGGGAGTATCTCCCGAGCAATTCAACAGATGAGCAATGCCACAATCATCGACGAGAAAGTCCTCAACGACTGCCTCAACGAGATCACCCGCGCTCTTCTCCAAGCTGACGTTCAGTTCAAGCTCGTCCGCGACATGCAGTCTAACATCAAGAAGATCGTCAATCTGGACGACCTCGCCGCCGGCCACAACAAACGCAAGATCATCCAACAAGTACAAAATTTTAGTTTTGTTTTGTCGGATTTAGGAAATTGATTCCTTATTTTGTTGTTTTATATTCTTAAAGAAAAAGAAATAGTCTTCATCATATTTGGGCTTAATTTGATGTTAGTTTGTGTTTTTCAGGCAATATTTAACGAGCTATGCAGAATGCTGGATCCTGGAAAGCCTTCATTCACTCCGAAGAAGGGAAAGGCTAGTGTTGTCATGTTTGTTGGTCTACAAGGTGGAGAGGTTTTTACAGTGAATATGGTTTGTATTGGCTACTTTGTTTGCTCTATGCTACTATAATTGATATGGACATTCTTCTCTGCTTCTGAAAATTCCAGGGTCTGGGAAGACCACAACATGCACAAAGTATGCACATTATCATCAGAGAAAAGGTTGGAAGCCTGCTTTAGTGTGTGCAGATACATTCAGAGCTGGTGCTTTCGATCAGCTGAAACAGAATGCCACTAAAGCTAAAATTCCTTTCTATGGAAGGTAACTTGAAAAAGATAGGGCTTTTATCTGTACAGTTGAGGGATAAATGCATAATAACTGAAGATTAGTTTAGTAGAACAATGCATAAGTGTTATTGTGTAGTTCGTTGAATCACTTAGTTTTTTTGCATCTTTTTGTCCTACAGTTACATGGAGTCAGATCCTGTTAAAATTGCTGTTGAAGGTGTGGAAAGATTCAAGCAGGAAAACTGTGATCTAATAATTGTTGATACCAGTGGGCGTCATAAACAGGAAGCTGCTCTTTTTGAGGAGATGCGTCAAGTTTCTGAAGCAACGGTATCATCTTGTATTAAATCTTCTCATGACATTCTAATCTATTGGATTTAAGTTCCATAAATTTATCCACTTTCCCTTCTCTCTTTCTTTTCCCCCTATATATTTCTCTAGAAACCAGATCTTGTTATCTTCGTCATGGATAGTAGCATTGGTCAAGCAGCATTTGATCAAGCTCAAGCGTTTAAGCAAAGTGTTTCAGTTGGAGCCGTGATTGTTACCAAAATGGATGGCCATGCAAAGGGTGGTGGTGCTCTTAGTGCGTAAGTATTGCGGTGATTGTAGCTTTCTTGGTTTAGATTAACTGTCTAATTTTCCAACTCTACTCTTAATGGATTTCTCAATTTAAATTCTGAAATATGTTTTTGTTTGACTTTCTTTCTAACTATCGTTAATTGGGATGCACCTAAACTTTCTGCTCTTTATCCTTTTGAGCATATTTCCTTGCTCTTTCCCTTCGTTTCTAATCTATTTATCCATTGGGGAAGGGAACATTCCCTTTTGCTGCAATATGATTTTAAGCATTAAATTTTTTCCTGCTCATATTTGAGCGTTGAAACTGATATGCCATTTATTTTCCATTTACAGTGTTGCAGCTACAAAAAGTCCCGTCATATTTATTGGCACAGGAGAGCATATGGATGAATTTGAGGTCTTTGATGTTAAACCTTTTGTTAGTCGTCTTTTAGGTATCTCACTTTCCTTGTTTTCTTTTTCTCTTTTTCCTGAGGATGTTCTTGTGACCTCAAATCTGTAAATATTATTTTCGACTAGGCATGGGTGATTGGTCTGGATTCATGGACAAAATTCACGATGTTGTTCCAATGGATCAGCAGCCTGAACTTCTTCAGAAACTTACAGAAGGGACCTTTACCCTGAGGATAATGTATGACCAATTTCAGAACATACTCAATATGGGACCTATCGGCCAGGTTTTTATCTTCCTAACCTTTGTTTAGTTGGGTAAATGACATTAACTTCTTTTGTGGTTTTACCAATTTTACTACAACTTTTTGTGTTTCAAAAATCTTAGTGACTCTAAATTCCTGCAAATCTTTTTCTGCTAACTCTCCAATAGAATACACAAATTTATCATACCTAGATATTCACATCCAGTAAACCACAAGGAAGAATGTGTCAAACAGGTAGATTTTTGGTTGCAAATATCATTATTCATATTAAAATTATAACATTATTGATCTGTCATATTTCATTAATAGTTAATGATATCTCAATATGATAGTTTTTCATTAAAGTTTTATCTTATATAATAATAATAAGAATAATAAGAATAATAAGAATAAGAATAAGATGCTCAATATGTTATTATAATTTTATAATTTTATTTATGTATTGCAATTGTTATATAATTATGTAATAATAATATTTAATTTATTTGAAAATAATTTATTTGTAGTCATTTTTATTTATATATTATTTATTTTATATATTTGTAAAAATATAAATGCATAAATAATTTGTTTATAGTATTAATTATTTAGAATTAATATTTAGTGCAACAGACCAATGGAACAAAAAAATTATTTAGTATTTACATTGAATTTAGCGAGTCAATATGATAAGAAAAAATAATTAGTATTGGTACTAAGTCCAGTAGACTTGCCTTATACGACAAGAAAGTTAATTGATATTTATTGATTAACAATAAAAATCAACCTGTCAATTTTTACATATTTAATGTTAAATAAATTTATTATTAATTATCAATTAAATCAAATTATAATTATATATTGAATAATTTATGTTTTTGTATAAATAATGAGATGTATATGTAATAAAATAATAAAATGTTTCAGTTTTATTTATTAGTAAAATAGTCAATAAAATTAATTATTGTAAATTATAAATTATACATAAAACGAGAAATCAAATTTAATATTATTATATAATAAATAAAAATTTAATAAAAGACAATTTATTTATCATATTAAATTGTATGTTATTAATAATTAAGAAATATGATGAATTTTTAATTTTAATGAAATAAAATAATAATATATATTAAATAATATTGTTTTAAAGTAATGATATGTAAATATAAGTCAATAAAATTAATAAACGAATCTGTTTGACACATTATTTTTATAATTTGTTAATCATCAATCATTTGCCTATGATGTGACTGTTCATGTGAAAAAAGCTCGTTAGGTGTGTGTTTTGGACTTTTGTCAGTATTTTTAACAAAAAAAGTTTATGGGGGAATTTTGACAAGTTCACGAGATTTTTGGAACACTTGAGGTTTCAATAAAATTGGTGAAATTACAAGGAAGGTTGAAGACTTTTACTTTTTTACAGATTAATGCGTCTTATAAAGTGTGGTGTGCTGTGTTGTACTTGTAATGCTATTACGAATTTGCGACAGTTTTAATGTAAGTCATTTCTTTGTTTAGCTTCTTATATCATTTGATGACGCTTGTTGTCTTATCTTTGTAGATGTTTCAAATGCTTCCAGGATTTAGTGCTGAATTAATGCCGAAAGGTCATGAAAAGGAAAGCCAGGCAAAGCTGAAGCGCTACATGACTATAATGGATTCAATGACAGCTGAAGGCAAGTAATTATGTGAAATTTACTTGACTCTTAAAATCCTGGGCTTCCTTCCAACGATTATATCTTTATATGGTACAGAGTTGGATAGTACAAACCCAAAGCTTATGAATGCATCTCGTATTATGAGGATCGCACGAGGTTCTGGGCGTCAAGTGAGGGATGTAGAGGAAATGTTGGAAGAGTATAAACGCCTTGCTAAGGTTTGGAGCAAAATGAAAGGACTGAAGATTCCTAAAAAGGGTGACATGAGTGCATTATCTAGGAATATGAATGCGCAGCAAATGAGCAAAGCTCTTCCTGCATCAATGCTGAAGCAGATTGGTGGAATTGGTGGCTTGCAAAACTTGATGAAGCAAATGGGTGCTAACAAGGATATGATGGGAATGTTTGGAGGGGACAAGTAGTTTGCGCGTACAGCCAAGTATCACAACATATATTCTCAGACGTAAGTCCACAATCATGTTTGCAGAGGCTTCTCGATTAACAATATCTTGCAGGAGTTGCACTGCAGCAGCGAGCCCTCGTCTCAAAGAACTGTCTGGCGTGATACCCTTCTCACCCATTTTGCTTCATAAGCTTCACTTCTTGATAATGACTGTATAATCGTAAACATCAGGCGACCGAGAATAGTTGTTTGGATGTTGGCCAATTCCTCAAAAACTTATTAGTACATACTGATTTTGGGTTTTGTTAGGTCTAGAATGATAATATGAACATTTGGAGAACTCTCTTGGAGAAGTGGCGTACTATTAACAACAGTCAATAACACAAGTAGCTTTGTTACTGAAACTTTTATAATTTTTCGACAATTAGGAAAATTCTGTTACGTTTTGTGCCAAGGAAATCGGACATATTCTGTATCATTACCTAAGAAATGTCATTATGCACAATTATTTAAAAAAATGTCACAATCTTTTTATAAACACAATGATTTAACAGTCAAGGTTGGTATGGTTGTATAATGCTTCACATGAGAGCTCGGTGTTCAGCACTACCTAAAAGGGCCTTACTCTTCGTCTCGTAATTTACATGTTATAACTTCTAACAGTAAGGTATGAACATAATTTGACATTTTATCTCTCCAAGAACTTGCTCAAGACTGTGTTTCTGAAAGGACTTTCCTCTTCTTCCTCGTCTTTATCAGACTTTGCATTTGTGCTCAGAGTATAACGGATTATGGAGTTGACCTGCATCCTCAACCTTGCATTGTCGATGAAAATCTCAGTCAACATCTTCCTCGGGTCATTATAGGCTCCATCGTTGCCATTGTTCTTCCCAGTCTCGTCTGATTTACGCAGAGAGTTCTCAACATCTTGTGCTAAGAGTTGTGCCTGTTCAAGTTTTCATTAAACATTATGTAAAGCTTAGACCAAAGATAATATGAGAAAAAAGAAGTTAAAAATGCAGAAATATTCATGGAAAAGAAAGGCTATCGAAAATAGAACTGGCTATTTCACCTATGGTTGTCACTACATTGCCCCAGTATAGCCATTCTCCCATACAAGGGACCCATGCATTGGAACCGGTGGGACGTGGGAAAATATTTCCATAAAAATCAAGGCATATCAGAAGTCTAGGTATGTTGATCTCATATCAAACATGAAGCATAGGCATGCACTTTACTATAGCATCTCATATCAAACATGAAGCATAGGCATGCACTTTACTATAGCACAGCGTCTGACGATTGCTTACCATCAGGCTTAAATTTGACTAGCTGGTTGAAATAAGTTGCTAGATCAATTGTTCTTTCAAATAGACGGGATCAATGTTTTATGCATATACTAAGAAGCACAAACTTCAGACAAGAGATTAAAGCTCCAAAACTTTATTTACAGGCATGAGGTGCATGTATAAAAATATAAGCTTTGTGTGGATCAGATGCAAGCTGCAACAGTTACCTCAGCAAGAAGGAGACCGATTCGGTTATCAGACGTTGTCAAGAGATCTATAGCATCAGAGGGTGATGAAGTTTCCACTACCAATTTATCTTCTTCTTCAATGAGAAAGTTAACACTACATTCCTGAAGCCTGTTGCGTAGAATTTCACACTCATGCAGCAACTTTGTATTAGAAGTATTTACATACTCCATTCTTTGTTTTTCCTTTTGAAGAACCCGCTGAAAACAGGAACATAAAACATCATTAATTGATAGAAGATGCAAATCGCCACAATAATGTTTCTTAAGAAGATGAAGAAGATTCATTCAGACCAACACAATGGAAGTTACGGCTACAGAAGGGATAACTCAAATGACAAAACATGACCAAAATGTTTTGATGGATACTTTAGCCCCTTACAAATTGGAATAATAAATTATACTTGCAGAAACTCAATATCATGCAGCCTTCATGTTGTAAATTCTCCCGTGGGTAGTGACACGAGTGAATGGACTTCAGATAGGCATCGAATTAAGACTTACTCCTTTAATTAATCAGAGCCAAAAGGCCAAGGTTGGCCAGTGTTTTCCATCCCATGGTAACAACACCACCCTTCTTTCTTTGCACATTGCATTTAGATGTTTGAATATGTGGAATTATTTTTATTAACTTTTTGGAAACCGAAAGGTATGCCTACCAATCTTGGGGAGTTCCAGCGACAACTTCAGAGGAAGGAAGGAACTTCGAAGTGCTACATGTTTGCTATATTTAGTATGTATGGGTCAAAAGGACGAAGAGAATGTATGCCTAATTCAGCTATAGACTCACTTTCTGCCTTACTTGATTACATCCAATTGATATTTTTTATATTTAAAAATTAAAGTCTTAACAATCAGAATTGGAACATCAGTCTGCTCATTGAATCACCTATCTCATGCCTCTCGTTTCAAGCAATACAAGTCCATGGTACCATCCAAGTCTAACTACCATAACAAATCAAAACCATAGAGAACAGAAGTTACCTCTATTTCTATCTTTTCTTTCATTAAGCGGCTAAGCTCCTGTTTCAGTTCCAACTGAGAACCTCTAAGAGATTTTACTTCCTTCACAAGAAGCTTTATATCAGCTTTTGATTTTAATTCCAATTCTTCATGATTTTTGTGCAAGTTTTCGAGCTCTTCTCTTGCAACATCCAACTCATGTAGTAACAGTTCATTCTCTTGAATCAGTGCAGCTTTTGTAGACTCCACATGTGATTTTTCATCCTGAAATTTACTTGCATGCAATTGACTAAGCCTCCTTGCATAAATAAAATGGAAAACAGTAAAAATATCAGAAGTTACAATATAAACCTGTTCATATTTCAACTTTATCTCCAGCTCCAAACACTGTCTACGAAGCTCTTCCACATCCCATTGCATTTGATTAAATCTTTCCCTTTCTGTGAAAACAGCTTGCTGCATATTGTCTTTACAATTGGTCCTGGTAGTTTCAAGATCCATTTCTAAATCTTTGACCTTCAAAAGGAAAAAGATAAGTTAATTTACATTTTAATTTACATTCATGCCCTAACTGCTATTAGCCTTGAGCTCAATTCCAAATATCTACAATTTTTGTATACAACACCTATCACTATCAATGGAACACTAGTGCTTTTAATTAGTTTCAACAATCGTACTAGAAAAATTCATAATTGCGCAAATTCAGAATAACACGAGCAATAAACACCTGAATCCAACAAGTCCCTCCATTGTCATCTTGGGATGTGCAACAACCAGTTAACCATGCATAAGTTTTTGAGTTCAACACTACCATTCAAATCATAATTTTCAAGCAAGCATATGACATTGTCAGAGACAATATGTTATGGTTAATAGCTTGTCTATGGAGGAACTGGCAATAAACAAAACCAATCATGGTGATGTAATATATAATCATAAGTATACTAAACCAAAAAAAGGAATACCATTGTCTATTATCATATGATTAGCTTGGTAAGATGTAGTCTGCTATATCTATTAATACCACAACCTACCATACTAAGGACACCAAATATGCAAAACCCTGACTTATTTGAGATATAACCTAACTACTAAAATATTTCTATATGCTAAATGGTATAAATGAGATTTGCCTATATAAATTCTTGGGGAATGACTTAAGCAGCACTTACAAAATAATAAAGAAAAAGGAAGAGGATATGGACGTAAGAATCTTGAAAGCAACTTGCTGTTAGCAATGAAAATGAGATAAATTTGCAGTAAACAACAAGAACTGAATATTCATGTAATATGAGAGAAACCGCTTCATAAAAAGCACGCTATATAATAATTCTTTCTAATTCATAGCTAGAGCTTTGGAAACATTAGATAATTTCATTTTGATGCCAAAATAAGAAACCAAACAATAACAATCTAGTAAGCATAAATATGCATGCCTTAGTTGTCAAGAATTGCCTCAGAGCAACTTCTCCATTTACTCGTGCTATAAGATCCTCCATGTCTGTTTTTGCAGTAGTTAGTCTCTGTTGCACAGTATCAAGAACCCTGTTCAGCTTAGTGCGCTCATATGCTGGAAGAAGAACTAGTGCATCCCTTGGCAAATGTAAGTTTGAGCTTTCGTGAACATCACTTCCAGAAGTTTCAGCACCTTCAGGAAAATCACGGGAATCATCACCAAAAAATTCATTCAGCCCCAAATTTGATACTTCACTAGCTCTTATTGAGGTCAAGTCACTCCCAATGCTATCTGATGAGAGTCTTCGGAGATGGCCATCCAACCCCTGATACTCCAGTTCAGGAAAAGTTTGTGGTCCGTCACTATGGAAAGGCAGAACCTTAGACACGGTCTCAACAGGTTTACTTTTTCCTATTTCTCTTCCATGAAGAACTTTTCTCCATGAGAATCTTTGCAGGTTTTCCAGACTCCTGTTCAATATGCTATCTTTGGCATTTGCTGCCAGATGATCATCTATGTTTGATTCACAGGTTGAACCTTTAACGTCAAGGTCAAAATTATAATCTTCTTCATAGCCTGGATTCCCGAGTTCTGATATCTCATCACGAGAATAATTACCATGATCAGATGTAATCAGTGAACTACCAGCAAGCAGTGAAATGTCCGAGTTGGCTTGGAACAGGGGTGTGGTAACCATGCCACTAAAAGAAGATTTTGCATCCGAAAGTTGCTGATACACATCATCAAAAACTGAAAAGAATATGAATTTAGAACATCCATACCAACTATTTTGTTCACTACTCTCATAAAGTAGCCACAACTAATTACCAAGTTCCAACTAAATTATACAGTTTCTTAAAGGCGCATCAAGAAACACCTACATAACCTTGCTGCAGCTTCTAGCTCGAGAAATGTTCCTATTGAAGCACTTCTGGATACTTCAATGTCTGACAATAGCTTCTCCATCCAATCCTCCAGAGCACATCTCCGCTGAGCAAACAAAAAACTTTGAGAATAGTTCTATAATTATTTTAAACACTGTACAAGCCACAGAATCAAAAGATATGTTACAAACTACTCAAGCAAAAAAAAGACGTTTTTGTGCAAAGCCCCTCTCCTATTCTATAAATAGAGAGGTTTGCTGAAAACAGAACAAGAAAAGATCAAACAACAACAACCACCCAGTAAAAGTCCTGCTGTGATACTACCAAGAAAGTAAAAGTAGAAAGATCAAGGAAAAAAAAGGTACAAATTACCTCTTCTAGTAGTCTTCTGCTTTTTAACCTCAATACCTTTTTCGGAGGAGGTGGAGGCAAAGTTTTGAGGGGAAATGCCTTTCTAAGCTACAACAAGCGAAAAAAAAAAAAATCAGCCAATGAAATCCCTAACAAAGGAAGGAACTCAACTTCTTACTCACGTCAGAAAGAAGCTTTAAGAAATCACTGAACCTCCGTAGTATTCCTCTTGTGATGGTAACCCCTTCTGGTGACTGAATACCAATTTGAACTCTGTAAAACTGTCATTAATGAATGTTAGAGCATAAAACTACAGAAAATATATCAAGAATCTGAGATGAAAAAAGAAAAAAATTCAGAATAGTACAAAGCAATAATGCACGTAGCTCAAATTATAACGAACTAGATTTTAATTTCAAATGTCATAACTTAGAATTGCTGCCTTTAAAATTAGAGAATCCTTGAAGAGAAGAAAGTCGAGAAGAGCATATATTATCTAATTGATATACTGAAATAATTTATACCGTGACAACATCTGAGCCTCTCGAGTTCGGCAGAAGAATCCAAGAAGGAACTGTTACACAATAACTCCATCCTGTATGGGGATCATGTGGCCAAATAGAATCCCTTCCATCCTGCGGTGAAAGGTCAGGCTATAACATGAGAAGACATATTAGATAAAACCTCCAATTACTACATACATTTTTATCACAGCTCAAATTCTTAATCACCAATTAACCGATATAATAGAACCATATCAAAATAGTTATATTTGTATCTCTATATCACTCATCAACCGATGGTTTCTCTGGTGGATCTCCATTTAAACTAATTCATCATACTCTATGGATCGTGGTTTTTGGTAGTCCACTTGAAGGATTGATTCCTTTCGTAACTTGAGACATAGTTGGGATGAACATTAGATAAATAGAACCTATATTTTTGGAAAACTAACGCTTGAATGAATATCTCTTAAATGCCAAAACAGAGTCAGAGTGGGGCAGTTTTAGGTATTAGTTTGCAATCAATAGAGGCACAATGAAATTTATTACCTTTTCCAGCAGTCAAATTCAGATATTCCAAGATTTGGATGAACAAATTAATGATAATGAAGTCGTAATTAATGACAATTTTCATCAACATAACTCCAAAGTTTATATCTTCACACCAGAGAACAACAAAAACTTACCAAATAAGCTTTCAAGTCAACAAATCACCAAACGCAGGAAGAAAACCAACGGAAGATTAAAAACTAAAATATACCCATTTACGAGGAGGGAGGCTCCAGTCCATTCCCAAAGGCAGCGGCGAAGTGCCATCGTGACGGTGGCTTGGTGGGCTCTCTGGTTTCGAAATCACCGCCTTGCCATCGCTGGGATTGCTACTGGGGCCATCAGCTTTGTGATGATCATGGAGGCGCGTGGTTGAAGAACTTGAGACTAAATAAGAAGGATGGTGATGGTGGGAAAGAGAAATAGGGTCGATAATTGGATCGGATAAGCCAGTGAAGTCGAAGAGAGAAAGGTCGTGCGTGTACAGATTCATTTTTTTTATTTTTTAAATATCTGCGTTTGTTTGTTGTATTTTGAGTGTCTTGGTGGCCTATTGGGTGAATATAATGCAAAATATGCCCTTAGGCCTTAGCGTAGTGAAGGACAATTAGACCACTTTACTAGAAGGCAAAAAGTTAGCTTAGAAGATGGACGTGGTCATGGACGGCTTTTTATCTGCTTAGTATCTCTCAACTCTTGCTTTATGCAACTTTTAGTCTCTCACGAAGCTCATAACAACCTTTCAACTAAGTACTGTTTTTCATGTGTCAAGAAAATGATCTCAATGGCGGCCCACTTACATTCACCTACACACCTCTCCTCCCTGGATAAACCACATCTCTCCCTCATCGAGAGCTGCAAATCAATGGACCAACTCAAGCAATTCCATTCCCAAACAATCATAACAGGCACAATAGCGAGTCCTGTTGTTCAAAACAAGATCATTTCCTTGTGTTGTAATAGTGAGTTTGGTGACGTGGATTATGCCCGCCGACTGTTTGACACAATTCTTCAACCAAGCGTCTTCTGTTGGAATACGATGTTCAAAGGGTACTCGAGGATTAATTGCCCCGGGACTGGACTTTCAATGTACATAGAAATGTTGAAGAGAGATGTTCCACCCGATTGCTACACGTATCCGTTCTTGTTTAAGGGCTTTACAAAGGCCGTTGCTTTGGAGTTTGGGAGGAAGTTGCATTGCCATGTGGTGAAATACGGGTTTCATGCGAATGTATTTGTTCAAAATGCGTTGATTAACATGTATTCTTCGTGTGGGTTGATTGATATGGCTCGTGTGATGTTTGATATGAGTTGTAAGAGTGACGTGGTTACTTGGAATGTAATGCTTTCTGGGTACAATAGAATAAAGCGGTATCGTGAAACTAGGAAGCTGTTTTATGAGATGGAGAAGAAGGGAGTGGTACCCACTTCAGTTACTCTGGTTTCAGTTCTGTCAGCTTGCTCTGAGTTGAGAGATTTTGAATGTGGCAAACATGCTCACAATTACATTACAGATGGAGTTGTTGAGCAAAATTTGATAGTGTCAAATGCTTTGATTGATATGTTTTCAGCTTGTGATCAAATGAATTATGCACTTGGAATTTTTGAGAATATGAGGAATCGAGATGTGGTTTCATGGACTGCAATTGTCACTGGTTTCTTGAACATAGGCCAACTTAATTTGGCAAGGAAGTATTTTGATCAGATGCCAGAAAGAGACTATGTCTCATGGACCGCTATGATAGATGGGTACCTTAGAGCAAACTGCTTCAAAGAAGCCTTGATACTCTTCCGTGAGATGCAGGCTTCAAATATAAAACCCGATGAGTTCACTATGGTCAGTATGCTTACAGCGTGCGCACAACTTGGGGCACTGGAGCTTGGAGAGTGGATCAAGACATACATGTACAAGAATAAGGTCAAGATTGACCCCTGTGTGGGGAATGCCTTGATAGACATGTACTTCAAATGTGGGAATGTTGAGAAGGCACAGGTCGTTTTTAACACTTTGCCTAATCGTGACAAATTTACATGGACAAGTATGATTGTTGGCCTTGCAGTGAATGGATATGGCGTAGAAGCTCTTGATATGTTTTCCTTAATGCTGAAATCTTCAATCATTCCAGATGAAGTAACCTATATTGGTGTACTTTGTGCTTGCACTCACACTGGAATGGTTGATAAAGGACGAAAATTATTTGCTAGCATGACCACCCGTTATGGAATTGAGCCAAATGTAGCTCATTATGGGTGCATGGTCGATCTTCTTGGCCGAGCAGGATATCTCACAGAAGCACTTGAACTTATAAAGAACATGCCTATTAAACCAAATTCAATTGTTTGGGGAGCTCTTCTTGGTGCTTGCAGAATTCATAAAGATTCAAAATTAGCAGCAATGGCAGCTGAACAGATACTTGAGTTAGAGCCAGATAATGGGGCTGTTTATGTTCTGCTTTGTAACATATATGCAGCTTGCAAGAAATGGAAGAATTTGAGGGAGTTAAGACAAGTGATGATGGATAAAGGAATCAAGAAAATTCCAGGTTGTAGCTTGATAGAGATGAATGGTATTGTCCACGAATTTGTGGCTGGCGACCAATCACATCCTCAAACAGAAGAAATATATATGAAGTTAGAGGAAATGACAGCTGACTTGAAATTGGTAGGTTATTCGCCTGATACTTCAGAAGTGTATCTAGATATAGGAGAAGAGGATAAGGAGAGTGCACTATACCGACACAGTGAGAAGTTAGCTATTGCATTTGGGCTCATCAATTCAGGACCTGGCGTCACAATTAGAGTTGTGAAGAATCTCAGAATGTGTATAGATTGTCACAAAGTGGCAAAATTGGTGTCCAAGATGTACGATAGGGAAGTAATTGTCAGAGATCGAACTCGATTTCACCATTTCAGGCATGGTTCATGTTCCTGTAAGGATTATTGGTAATAATTGAAATAACCTTATTTGTGACTCTTTTTCCTGTCCTTGGGTCACCAGTTTTCCTACAAGGATACAAATAGGAAATGAATTTAGGAGTTTTTTTCCAGTGAAATGCCTATTTAATAGATTGGCAATATGCATATCAGTGCATCACCAACTACTACTAAATAAGCTTCAAATTGAATTTGAGTTTTTGGCCAGAACAAACGGTAAACCGTTATGTATTACATATTTCTCCTACATATGAATTACGTTCAAGTTTCAACGAAGCCAATTTACTCAGATGTGTGCCAAAAACACCAAGAAATTATGATTTAAAGAAAGAAAATAATGCTTCACAAAACTGCGCCAATCCACAACTTTCATGGCAATAAACAGCTCAAGGAATTTTGTGACTATTCCTTGCCTGGTAATTGATATTCCATAACATTGTTCAAGGCAATTAAACACACATCCAAAAAGGGGAAAATAAAAGATAGGAGAACACGAATAGAGAAAACAAAATTCTAATGCTGCAAATTTGTCCCTCTATACTTGGCATTTAAACAGACATCTTGAAGAAGCTTCCATAATAGTAATTTGGCAAGACAGTGTTAGAGACCAGTTTCTCTAACACTGATTCAACCCAAACACAGAACCTGCACAGCCAACAATCGCACACACAACA
>JAOQMQ010000001.1:13293689-13329389 GCA_027563845.1 Erythroxylum subrotundum | reverse complement strand
ATTAAGATAGAAATTATATTTTATTATAGAAATTATATTTTATTATTGATAATAATTATTTTTATTTGATATTATGATGTAATTATTAATTATTATATGATAAAATTGTAATATTTTAAACACTTTGTATTGTTCTTAATTTTATATTTCTATAATGATAAAATAATATTTTCATATTAATTATGGTTATTATTTATATGTGGAATATGTGAAAATAATATTAAGAAAAATAAATAAATAAATTAGTGTTATTTTAAATTTCTATTATTATAATTTTTTGAGATAAGTTTGATTTAAATTATACAGAACAATATTGAAGGATTATTTTATAAATTTTAAACATTTAAGAATATTTTATAAATTTAAAAAATTATCTAAAAAATATTTAACCGGTCGTGATATATCACTGTACCAAAATCCAATCTACTGCCGTATCCGACAGTGGGAGGTTCATTATGTGGTGCATATGATCCCGCGCATGAGATTCCAATGTGGCAAGACGGGCGTGGCCATAGACGTAAAATTCAAACCAGAATCATCTTGAGGCACTAGCATTCAAAGACACCTTTTTCTTAAAGCACAGAAAACCGAAAATACCATAGCGATCGAAATGGTTTGTGCTTTTCCATCTCCACCACCTCCTTCCCTACTCTCACATACCAGTACCGCAAAATTCAAGAACTTAAAGACCCGCGTGCCAGTTTCAGTCAGCCAAAGGAGGGCAGCAGTAGTTTTGAGAAAAGCTGCTGAGGACGCAAGAAACAGTGAGGACAACGATGTTGAAGATAAAGATTCACCAGCTTTCAGCCCCTTCGGTTTTGTGACTGACAATCCTTCGAGCCGTGGAGCCATTCAGCTCCCCGAGTCCCCTGCAGAGGATGGAAACGTTGGCCAAATGCTCTATGTAAGCTTATTGGCTTCCTGAGTTGAATCACTTATGGTCGTTGGATGTATACTCAAAAGATCTGGTCTTGATTGTTTTTGACCGAGTTAACATTAATTAGTTGGCATATAGGAGATTAAATATCTGTAATAAAAAATTAATTACTTATGCATTATAAATAATAAAAACTATGTATTATAATTACTGTCCTGTTCATAGATAAAACGAATGTTTTGAAACTGCATGCAGAATTATGTTCCTGAAATGCATAATAACATTTCCTTTCGGGATTCAATTCGAGTACTGTCAGTTGCTGCTGTACAGGGGAGGTGTTGGTGTCTTGCATTAATATCAACCATAGATGTCTTCTCTGTTTTAAGCAATTCGTATAGGTTGCGTAAGCTTTTACAGGATTAATTGCAAGAACGTGATGAATCTGCATTCTCTCCTGCCTTTTTCATGATGATCTAGAGGATTACTTAGGAGTGAAATGTATGATTAGTAATGTGACTGTCTTTATTACATGGTTGTTCTTTGAGTTCCACCATTTGGCCATTTGATATCAGTCCCTGAGTATAAGACATGATTCACGCCTTGCACATAACGTCAAAGATGAAAGTGCCAGCTTTTCTCATGAATTCCAGTGTCGTTGATGTCAAGAAATATTATTGTTTTAAAACTTGATTTGGGATTCAGAGCAACCAAAACTGTTTAGATGGATGTAGTTCTTTTTATCCATTTATTGTTAGTGCGTGACATTCATCATTCATCCGTTGC
This sequence comes from Erythroxylum subrotundum, assembly GCA_027563845.1. Classification (NCBI taxonomy): domain Eukaryota; kingdom Viridiplantae; phylum Streptophyta; class Magnoliopsida; order Malpighiales; family Erythroxylaceae; genus Erythroxylum; species Erythroxylum subrotundum. The sequence goes on along the minus strand of JAOQMQ010000001.1, from coordinate 13,327,729 downwards.
TTTCATTTCTTTCTCCATTTAGAAATTAACATTCAAAAATGCATGCTGTCAATTCTAGAGGATAGAAGACAAGGGGAAGGAGTATGGCTCATATATCAGATCTGGAAAGCTGGGATGGTTTGTGAGAGAAACTGGTAAACTTGTATCCACCAGAAAAATGATTTGTCATCACTTGGAAATAGTTGTCTAAGATAGAGATTTGCCTTTCCAGGGTCACCTGAAAGTCGACGTGGAACGATTGTTTTTCTACATGGGGCTCCAACACAATCTTACAGCTACCGGGTTGTCATGTCTCAGGTCATAAAGCTAGCTTGTTTTCTCCATTTTTCTTGTTGATTGCATGTTATGGCTTATGAACTACCCAGACCTTTCATGTTGCGAAATTATGTGGATGCTGTATTCTCTGCATTTTGAGCTCCCAAGTTGTTATATCGCTAAATGAAAGGCTCAAACAACTATACTTTGGTGTAGAAATGTGATTACCTGACTACATTACCTTGTTCTTTCTCTCTGATTTTGTTTTCTTTTTCCTTTATGGATTCATAGTAAGTCTTCCTATAGGATTTACAGCTAATAGAATAGTAACTTATGCCATAGATCCAAGATGCTTGGTTTCTGCTGCAAATTATGACTCTCATGGTGCACATGAACAAGTATCATCTTTCTTCATTTCTTGTCGTAGATGTCAGATGCTGGGTTCCACTGCTTTGCACCTGACTGGATTGGTTTTGGTTTCAGTGACAAACCACAGCCTGGCTATGGATTTGATTACACCGGTTTTTCTTTTTTCTGATATTACACTTGTTAAGAAAACAGTGAATCTTTCTTTATACACAAATTTAACATTTCTGAAATTGGATTGTCATAGAAAAGGAGTTTCATGAGGCACTTGATCAATTGCTTGATGTGCTGGGAATCGAATCTCCATTTTTTCTTGTCGTGCAGGTTTGACATAAATTTCTCAATGTTTGTGTATTATTTCATTTATGTCAATCTCATTCACATCCTAATGCTTACTTGGAAAGGTTCTATGTAAAAATAATGCTCCCTGTCAAGTTGTAACTCGATTTTAAAATTAAGACTCCTAACATATGATTCTTATACTCCCAAAAGGGATTTCTTGTAGGTTCATATGGATTAACTTGGGCCCTGAAAAATGCAAACAAGATATTGAAGCTCACTATTTTGAATAGTCCATTGACAGTTTCCTCTCCTCTTCCTGGGCTGTTTCAGCAGCTAAAGTAACTATCCAGTATATTAAGTTATAATCATTTTCCAGTTATCGTAGCCAACTATACATCGTTCTTTATTCTTAGTTTCTTCAAGATGAGGCGTACCTCAAGATCTCAACCTTTTCACCTTTCCGACCCTAATTGTGATTCTTCTTTCCTTTTTTAATGCAGGATTCCCCTCTACGGTGAATTTACCTGTCAAAATGCTGTTATGGCTGAGCGTTTTATTGAAGCAGGTAGCCCGTATGTATCCATATTTTCATTCAAATCTTCAACATCGATTGAACCTCTGGTTCTTCGCATTGAAACGTATATCCCTATAAAACTTTGGGCTTTGGCATTTGTCATATGCAACATTGCTGTTATGGTGCGCTGGTATTTCCTTTCACTTGTGTATACATAGAATATTTCTATTCCCTGGAAAGCATACCTCCACTGCCTGTCTGCACGCTTTTTTTGTCAAATGTCATCTTTAAGATTTCTTTTGCATCATGATTTGTCAATTATATTACTGTTTTAATTGTCAACTACTTCGTGTGCATGATATTAAGTACTTTTACAAGTTCAGATGAAAGGCTACCATGAAACCTGCTGAGTGAATTACGGTATAAAATGCAACTTTCAGGAAAATTGGCATCTTGCTAGTTGCCTTCCAAATGAGACATTGACTGCTATGTACCAGTTATTATTGATTGCTGACAACAGAACTTTCGAAGGCATGAACTACTAACATCATAATCCTGATACTGGAATGTTGATGAGTTAATCCTTGTGATTCTGTCATCATTAACTAGGTATCTCTGCTTTTGCTCTTACAGTATTAACCAATGACTGATATGCAGTTATGTCTTGAAGCTCGAAAAGGCTGATGTCTATCGACTACCATATCTGGCAAGCAGTGGACCAGGATTTGGTTTGTGATTCTTGCTTCTTTAACTTTGATTCACAATCCAGTTCCGTAAACAGCAAATGTCCAGTCTTTATGAAAAGTATCTAACATGCATATGTGTGTGCATCTTGGTTTATGTATGTATCTGTGTGTTTGTAAGATTACAACCTTTTTAGCAACCATCAAGTGGTCTCTAACAAATATCAAACAAATGTACAAAAGTATGACGGTTTCTGCTAAACTTTCAGTTTTCAGTGGTAATATGCACATCTCATTGAACATGTGGAGAAAAGAATTACCGAGCATGAGCAATTGATTCTACTACTTCGATGTTGCAGCTCTGCTTGAGGCAGCAAGAAAGATCAATTTCAGAGATGTTTCGAGACAAATAGCTGATGGTTTTGCCTCTGAAAGGTACAAACTTTATTGTTACCCTTGGAATGAGCTTATGCATAGTTTCCTACAGTTGAAATCTTTGTACAATTTTAGCAAACTTGCTTGATTATTTATAAACCTTAGATGGGATAAGCCAATTCTTCTTGCTTGGGGAATACAAGACAAGTATTTACCACAATCTCTAGCAGAAGAGTTTCAGAATGGAAATCCCAACAATGTGAAGCTAAAGTTGATTGAAGGTGCTGGACACATGCCACAGGAAGACTGGTAATGAGCCATATTATGGGAAGTGCATTTACAACTTCGTTTCTTCTCTTTTTGTTTTATGTTATCAAGCTTATATAAACAGGCCTGAAAAAGTGGTTGATGCTCTAAGATCGTTCTTTTAAGTGCAACGCATGAGTCTACCGTTTGAAGGAGACTATTGTAGTGCTACATGAATTGATGACTTGCTGTTATATTGGACTGAAGGTGAGAAAGCAGGACTAAATAGTGGGCAATTTGTTATTGGTATTGCACGGCATGAGTACCTACAAGAACACTATCAACCCCAGAAGTCAGGACTTTGATTATTCTTTTTTCTCGTTGCAGATCAAGCATGATGGTGAAGGATTTTGAGGAGCAATAAGAAGTCTATTTGTATCCGAACATGCTTTTTGTGAGAGAGATAAAATCGCAATTACATAGTTTTCCTTGCATCATAATGTATTTGCTTGGGCATTCCAGGTATCCTGGAGATGAATTTAAAGCCAAAAAAAACCGTCAAAGAAGACTATTTATATACACTACCATGCATGCCTAATGGTTCTGTAGAGGATGGGATTTAAATTAAAGCCTACAATACATGAAGAAGTGTAATAAATATGTTTATGAAATAGTGGACAGTTTGAGAAGGCGTGACCCCAACACGTTAAAAACACTTGTGCTTGCAAGAGCGTGACATGCATCATGCATATATTGTGACCTTGCTTAATTTACATTTATTTTTATGCCATAGAATCAAATGTTTAAAAGACAGCTCCCGTACCATAGACGAAATCAAATGTTTAATAAGACAGCTCCCGTACCATAGATGATCACTGAAGAGCTCAAGATAGGCCTAATTACCAAAATCGGAGTTCCTGTCAAACGTTGCTTATTTCCGTGTGCAAGACTTAAAATTGTCAAGTTACATTGATTCCCCTGCGACATAGCTTAGGATGTTGCATTGCAGGTTTCCAAACCACGTTATTGCGTTAATTGCATTACTATACCAATAATACGGAAATAAAATAAAATAAAATTCTTTCTCCTAACTTTGTGATCTTCGGCCGGTAAATACAACAGCTGTTACAAGTGTTCTGCTCAACTTTTTCTTAGTTAATTTCTCATTGTGGTTATTGGAGAAATCTATCACTATGATTAAGCCAAACTCCTAATAATTCTTCTTTACAATAAAAGAAGAACGTTCAAACTTCAGGGCACAAGTGTGTTAGTAAGAGACTCTTCTGACTTAAGTGAGGTCGCGGGTTCAAACCGTCTTCATATATACAACCGTTTAAAATTTGAGGTCAAAATTTTACCTCCCGTAAGAGACCTATCCGATTTCAATAGAAATTAATTTAGGTGAAAATGACTTAAAAGTATTTTCTTACGATTAAGAACTCTCCTAGAAAATTTAGTGGAAAAAAAAATAGTAGAGAGCACATAAGGGTGGAATAGAGAGCACATAAGTATCCATGCCCGCGGGGTGTAGCTCAGTTGGTTCCGGAGGGGTAAATTTACTCCAAGATAGGTGTCCGTATATCTGATGAAGTTCCTTGGGAACAATGCTGGGTAACTAATGGGGTGCCTATTATTGGTGCATGCTCACTTTTTGTCTTGGTATGTGACGTGTATAGTCCAGCCGTCCAAGCATCTTGGGAAAGGTATCTAGGGATTTTACAGTAATATTTTCTCTAATTATTTGTTAACGGTGCCAAGTTTGCGGAATTTACAGTTTTCCTTGTGGACCGATTTCGCAGAAGGTACATTGTGGGAAAAGAATGGGTGGTGGCGATTGCTCATGGGTATATTCGTATGGACAAAGAGAAGTGGAATTCTGGCAAAGTATCTAGTGAAGGCATCTTGGGGTGGGTTTAAGATATAATTTCCTCTCAGTGTTGTTTTCAGTGACCATGTGGGAACAGAATTATGAATTGACTCTGTATGCTTATAAGCGTAACTGTTAATTAATTGGGTTTTAAATTGGTTGATATGCACACCCACTCCCTTTTGTCTCACATGATATTACTCACCAAAGTTACCGACCTTGTACCAATTTTGAAATTGGTACAATACTCAATTAATATTGAATATTATTTTAATTTAATTTATGCAATCAAAATTTGCCATCTTATTATAATTATTTTTTGAAATTTTATCTTAATTTAGTAACATCAAAAAATCTTATTTTTCAAAAAATATTAAATATTATTCTAAATATTTTATTTTATTTTATCTAGTATTTTAATTTTTCATAATTTACTACTCTTATTTGACATTTTAAGTATTTCATTCCAAAGTTTTATTAGGACATTATGATACTATAACATTGATAAAGATATTATTATAGAAGCAAAATGTTCTCTTTTTTTCTAATCTTCGAAAACAATATAAAGTTTCTAACGATGAAATTTGTTAAAATGAGGTTTTATGTTTCCTTTACCCATATAAAATGAGGTTTTATCTAAAGCTTAGTACTTGGCATTCTCTCTCAATTTCACATCCTCATTTAAGCGAAATGAAGATACAGTTAAAAAAAAAAAAGCTGCTTTTTTTTAATGCAAATCAAATTACTTTCCAACAATGAAATAAAAAGGAAAATGTGTATAGCATGTGAAAAGTGTGCATACAAATGTAGAGAAATGGCTAGGGCTATAATTACAACTATTAGTGCCAAATGCCAACATCATGCTTTTCAAAGTGGGATTCCAACGGGAGCAGAAAATAAAAAGTCAAATAATTTGTAAAAATTCCTATATTCATCCCAAATTAATAATTTCATACCTCACGGTCATCTTCACTTATGTAAGTTATGATTACATTAAGGCCTTGTTTAATAATTAGCGAATTGTATCAGCTGTTAGCTGATTCTATAATAATTAACTGACAGTAGATTATATTAGTTGATTTAACAAATTGATAATATCAACTATTTATTTAAAGATATTTTGTCAAATTAGTTATTTATGCGTAAAATGTCTTATAAGAGTATGACTAAAAAAAAGAATTTATAAGGACATGAGTATTATATGATAGTATTGCTTTGAATATTTTAGATATTTAATTTTAAAAAAATTAAGTTTATAAATCTAATAAAAACATAGAATATATTATTATTATTATTATTATTATTATTATTATCATTATTATTATAATTTATTTATTATTAATATATTATTATTAATATTATTAGTACTACTACTACTACTATTAATACTACTTTCTTTCTCCTCAATTTTTTAATATATTAGCGTATTAAACAAGTTGAAGTCTAGGGTACTAGTATTTGGTGAAGGGAAAACAATAATAAAAGATGACAACTTTAAAGATGATAGCCTAGTAATTTATAATAATTTTGGGTCACAATCGTCTTTTTGTTCCTTAATTTCTCAACCACTAAAGCAAAACATTCCTCATGTAAGCATTTTAAAAAACAGATGGTTTAGATTAATCCGTTAACTCAATCGGCTGATTATCAAATATAATTATTAACAATTTGACAAGATCAAACAACTAAATATTTCTCAATCCGTTTAAAAATAATTGATCAATTATTTACTACTACTTAGAATGGAACCAAATCCTCTGTCCCATTTATTTAGAACCTATTCTGTTCCACTCATCCACAACTATAGATTTTAGTGGGTTTCAATAAAACCTATGGCTGTGAATGAGTGGGGCAAAATAGATACCGGATAAATGAGACTGATTTAGAGCCACTTAGAATAGGGTTGAAAGTGTAAATATATGTAGTAAAGACGTTATGATTACGCAATATATTTTCCAATTCAATTCTACAAATATTTATATATACAGCTAGATGAAGTTCAACAGTTGAAATAATTGTCAGAGCCGAATAATAAAAGGGAGCAGTACTGTACTGGTGCATAGTGTCTGGTGCAAATCATGCAAGAAACCGGTAACAATCTTTGAACATGATTTTTATCTCTCTAAAAGAGAACATGTGGGACATATGGAGGCTCCTCGGCTCCGCTCCCTTTCTCGCTATATATTTTATTACTTGACAGTAACAATTATTATAACTTTTGAACTTCATCAACTGCCTTTTTCTCCTTCCTTCTTTCCATTTTCTACCTCTCTTTTTTTTTGACAATTTACTTTTTAGAAATTGAAAAGAAAAAAAATCTATGATTGGATTTCTTATTCTAAATTTCAAGCTTTATTGAAAAGAGCTCAAGAGGAGTTACTTGCTAATATCTTTATTAACAACGATATATATTAGATTAATATAATAATATTTGATCCTAATTAATTTATATAATTGAAATTTCAATTTTTGACTATTCGTTAAACTCCAATTTTTCTATAAAAAAGTTTAGATGGCTCCTTGTGTGGGGTTGATGATTTATGGAGAGCATAATTTTTTAAAAAATTTAGACTTTTAAATGAGTGAGATAAGGTCTCATCTAGGATGAACTAAATTGTAATAGCTCTGTAAGTAATTAAATTAGAATAAATGAGCATTTATCTAAAAGTATATACTAAAACTTGAAAAAATAGATAATTATTGTGGCATTTTTGTAATATTTGAATTTTTCTTAAAAGAAAATGTACATTTATTTGCATATTATATCTTTATCTGCTGTATATAATGACTCAGCTTTCTTTTATCACTTCCAGTTATTATGAATATAACAATTGCTTTGTTGAAAAATAAATTTAAACAATTAACAACATTTGAAAATATTTTTGGATTCTTATTTGATTAAGGTAAGTTTAGGTCATTAGGTGATAACGAATTAAGAGAATTTTGCACTAATTTTGCGATCATATTTTTTCATAATAATGTATCGAATGTGAATTTAAATGATTTTTTATGAATTAAAAGTGGTACAAATGACTTTGTCAAATAAGTTAATGTCATCTACTGAAATTCTTGAATTTATTAAGTTGCAGATTGATATTCAAATGTTTCAATTGTTTATCAAATTCTATTAGCTTTACTTGTTACTGTTGCATCAGTTGAGAGAAGTTTTTTAAAGTTAAAATTATTGAAAACTTATTTGAAGTCATCAATGTTATAAAAAAGATTGAATAATTTAGCTATTTTATATATCGAGAAGGATATGTTAGACAATATTAATCTTGATACTATTATTAATGATTTTACATGTAAAAATGTGTGAAGAAATTGTTTTTTATGATCATTTATGTGCTTATTAGAGCAATTCTTTTGATGTTTTGCGTTATGATATTGTTGTTCTGTTGCTGCTACTGTGCCTTTGTTGTTGCTGCTACTATTTTTAGTGTTTTTATGACCGTTGATATTTGTAAGATGTTCTTAGTTATTGTTATAATCATTTAGTATTTTATTAAGTTCGTGAACTTATAACTTAAGTTACTTCTCTACTGATATTAAATTTTAATAATAAAAATATACTTTAAAAATTTACATATTTATATGTTGCCTATTTATCAGGTCCTTTATTTTTATTTTATCCCTATTCTATAAAATATTAGAAACGACCTGGTTCATTATAATAATATATCAGACCGAATAGCTTTTATGCTCGATTAGAGTAGAAAATGGCAGATAATTAAGTAATAGGTAGTCAAATCTTGCACCCCCTTCGTGATTCATGCACTTGTTGAATTCCATGGCTAGAGTATGTAAAATAAGTTAGTAGTCAAGGGCCGCCACGAAAAAAAATTGTATGGAAAAAGTATGTTTTTGCCGTTTTGACTTCGATTCAGTTGACAACTCGTACCATGTAAAATCATTCAATAAACTCTGCTCTAGTGTCAATGATTAGATTACCAACAAATTTTACATGTGTCACAATTTCAAATACAGAACGAGAATTAATTAGTTAGAATATCCCGGTTATTTTAGGGATAAGATCATCTGTATTTATAACTCTTTATTAATTCTATTTTATACGATTTTATCCACACATTTTTCTAGGTTCTACATATTTGTATGGATGAGATTGTATAGAATATAATTGGTACAAGATTATGAATATAGAGTATTTGATCCCGTTATTTTATACGTTAAATTGCATTAATTGACTATAAACTTACAATACATTAACTTTTATCATAGAATAACATATATATATTAAAATACTAACGAAAACTAATTAGACCAACGTAAATACTCAAACCATGTAATTTCTAGTTCTTGAAGCTACTTGTTCTGGTAGAGCATTCAGATTTGAGATTATAAGAGAAGCTGCTGTGGAGGATTGAATAGGAATCGCATGCATGCCCCTAGTGAATGGAGGCAAATCGAGATAAAGAGAACGCAAAGAATACAAATAATTGCAATCTTTCATTCCTAACTATTTGTTTTCTGCGACATTTTGGTCATGTAATCATCGACAGACTCAAAGCTTCTTCGTTGGTATTTTCCAAAGGAAGGAATCAATTTTCAAGGATATCTTATATATTAATATACGATTTAAACAGTTAATTGAAAAAAAAGAGAAAGGAAGAGTTGTTGGTTAAAAATTACAAAAGTAGCAGCACCAATCACCGTTTTAAAATGTGACGAAAGAGATGATTCATCATCAACATCAAGTAATTTCTAGAAAAAACCAATTAACTCTAGACAGAGCAGATTCTGATTATATCCTACCTTATATTAACACTAAAAAACCACTTATAGGGAAAACCAAAGACCCTCAACACACAAGTGATAAAACAAAGTTGCTCGGCGAGAACCAACAATGTACTGCTAATCTACACCTACACATCCAATAACAAATTGCCAAGTGTCACCACTACGCAATCCCCTTCTGGTCCCTACAAGTTCTTGGTCTTGTCGGGGTGCATGGTCTTATTATAATAAGGTCCCAGCTATCTTTCACAGGAGGAGAAGGTAAAGATTGGAAAGGGAATCGAGCTTTTAGCATCAAGGAGAGGCTAGGATTGCTTACAAATCCACGAGAGGGTAAACCCCACTATATCTCCTCATCTTATCTTTCTTTTGGATTCAAAAGTTTCATAAGATTTTCTTCTTCTTCTCTCTCTCTTATGAAGTCACTCCCTTTTCTTTTCTTTTGCTGTTATTCTCCTTTCACTCCTCATTCCTGCTTCTAATACTCTTCGTTATTATTGTATAACCTTTTCTTATCATCGGTTTCTGAAATGGGTATCTGAAACTTATTGTTTTCAAAAATTATATAACCTTTTTCGTGCTTCTGATTCTTTAGTAAATCAAGAGAAGAAATGGCCCCAAGGTCTAGCAAAGGCAAGTCAAATAAAACCAAGGCAGAGAAGAAAAAGAAAGAGGAGAAAGGTAAATCCTTTTCTCAAGTATATATCTTTAAATTATTTTTCTCATCAAGTTTTGTATTAATGCCCTCATTGATTTTCTTGTCTGTGCAGTAGTCCCCACTGTTCTTGACATCACTATCATCACACCTTATGAATCTCAAGTTGTACTGAAGGTAGGATATACAAACCTTGTGAGACCCTTAAGCAGTAGTAAATAGAAGAAATTTGGCTCACTTGTTAACATGGAATGTTTTTGAAGGGTATATCCACGGACAGGATACTTGATGTGAAGAAGCTCTTGGCTGTGAATGTAGAGACATGCCATCTCACAAGCTATTCTTTATCGCATGAAGTAAATATTCTGTGATTCTTCCATTTATTAATTTATCCGCCTTTTGTTTTAAATTATTTTCAGCAGCATGTTTCTTTTTGGCTGTTTGATACCGAATATTGCATGATTTTGAGAGATTGATTGAGAATATACATACTTTGGGTTATCAGGTAAAAGGCAAGAGATTGGGTGATAAAGTGGAGATAGTTACTCTGAAGCCTTGTTTGCTCAGAATGGTTGAAGGTAGGTGATTGGTGAAGCCACAGCCAGCCACCATGTTTAAATATCATATATTATTTTTGTCAAAAAGATACTTCCCTTTCTGGTTTTGGCTAGGGAATTATAGTTAAAAAAATGGGTTGGAGAATGGAGATGAAGAAAAAAAACGTAAGACGTTGAAGCTTCTGAGTATGCTATAGTAATTCAATGGGCTTAGCTTCAGAGTTTGGTTTGAAGTAGAATTTGGCTCTTCATTCCAAGTTGATGAAGGCTAACTACCAACCTATGAAATGCATTACTTGTGGGGAGCATAGGACGTGTGTGACACGTGAAACTTAGCAGCTATTTCATTCAAAATAACGTTGGTTGTGACAGATAGGTACAAGGTACAAACAATATATGTCTGTCTGCTTTTGTAGTCGTCTTGAATAATATGTCTAGCAGTGCACCGCCGTTGCAGCTAACTTCCCGTACATAACTACTCCCAGTCCGACCGTTTGTTTAGATTCGAACTCTTTTGTGGGACATATTACAAGACATGATACCTTTTGTAACTTGGTGATTTACTATTTACTTTACAGATATCTGAGTTGGCAAAGGGTTTTTTTAATTTAGGTGAGGTCGTAGGTTCAAACCCTCTTTATGTACGTAGTTGTTTAAAATTTGAGGTCAGAGTTTTACCTCTCGCAAGGGACCTACCTAATTCGAGCGAGAATTAGTCTGAGTGTGAATGACTTAAAAGTGTCTTCTCGTAATTGAGAACCTCCTAGTATACCTCGTGACAACTAAAAAAAATCAAAAGTAAAAAGCTCTCCGGAACTAATTTAATTATTCCATTTTAACTATAAAACCTTATAATTTAATTATTATGTAAACTGCTAAATAACGATAAAACCTTATAATTTCAAATAAAACAATTCCACCTACTCGTTTTTGATAAATATAGTGTTTACCTGTTCAAAAATACCCAATATTTCCTAGTTATTCACATCTCTGCCACTCCCCTTGCGCAGAGGACTACGCCGACGAGTCCCACGCCATCGCTCACGTGCGGAGGCTACTCGACATCGTCGCCTGCACCACCAGGTTCTCCAACCGACAGTCTACGTCGACTTCCGTCAGAAAGAGTAATCCCAACGGTAAGCCTCATCCGAACTCACAGGCAACTTCAGTCAGCAATGGGCCCCGCACTCCATCATCTCCCACAACGGCGAATGACGGAGTGGCGCCGCTTCCGACGGCTTCGGGTTCATCGGAGAGTTTAGACATGGTGGCGATTCATCAAACTCCAAAGCTCTCCGAATTCTACGACTTCTTCTCCTTCTCTCACCTTACTCCTCCAATCGTCTGTAAGTATCTTACTATCTCGTCTTCAAAATTTTTTGTCTTTGTTGTTTGGCTGCTGAGAATGCGTTGGAAAATGTACATTTTGGTTTTTGGAGTTTAAAAAAACAGTTATGTGATCGATTAGCGCCTTTAAGCTTTTCACTTTAGTAATTTGTATCTCGTAGCTTATGTGAATTACTTGCATTATTTTTTTAATATTTGCCTAACATTTTAAAGGCAAATTTCGTGATGTAGATTTGAGGAGATGTGATCCTAAGGATGGGCAGCCGAGGCGTGAAGGCGAGTACTTTGAGATTCAGGTTCGTAATTGTTTGTCTTTTGCTTTTTCATGTATGTAAGTTTTGAGCTTATATATGATGTAAGGTTGTCTTTTTTCATTGAGTTCTCACTCACTGTCAATGGAGTTCAATGAAGCTGCAATGTACTTGATGTTACAGATAAAACTCTGCAACGGGAAGCAAATAAATGTGGCTGCATCAGTAAAGGGCTTTTATGCAGTGGGAAAGCAGTTTTCGCAGAGCCATTCGTTGGTGGATCTTCTGCAAAATCTTAGCCGGGCTTTTGCTAATGTGGGTACTTTGTGTTCCAGCCATTTTGCATTGTTGTAATGGAGTTTGGAGTTATTGACATGGGTGTTGTGTTCATGCAGTCATATGATTTGCTTATGAAAGCTTTTGTGGAGCACAACAAGGTGATAAATATATTTTATTATTGTACCGAATGTTGCCAAAAACAAAACCTTAAATTTATAGATTTTCTTTTGAGGTGAATTATGTGAGCTCACATTTATTTCTGTTTCCAGTTTGGTAATCTTCCCTATGGATTTCGTACAAATACGTGGCTCGTTCCTCCATCTGTTGGTCATTCTCCATCCAAATTCCCATCACTACCGTCAGAAGATGAAAGTTGGGGTGGTAATGGTGGAGGGCAAGGAAGAGATGGTGAATATGATCTTCGACCATGGGCTACTTATTTTGAAATATTGGCTAGCCTACCATGCAAGACAGAGGAAGACAGAGTGATTCGTGACCGGAAGGCCTTTTTGCTTCATAGTCAATTTGTTGATGTCTCAATTTTTAAAGCTGTAGGAATTATCCAGCGCCTCATTAATTCTCCCACACATGCAGTAAACTGTTCTTTGGATTCAATTTTATTTGAGGAACATGTAGGCGATCTGTCCATTGTTGTCAAACGTGATGATACTAACATCAATTCAAAGTCTGAGGTAAAAGTTGATGGCCATGTGTTATCTGGTGCCTCTGTTAAGGAAGTTGTTAAACGGAACTTGCTTAAAGGAATAACAGCAGATGAAAGTGTTATTGTTCATGTAAGTGCGTTTTTATCTCTCTTTGTCCAATATTCAAGTACCTAGTCAGTTTCAGATGCATATAGGACAGAACGCTCTTCAGTACGGGCAAAGGTTGTGTGTCTATTAGTAGTAAATAACAGTACTTGGATGCATTACATTCATCGATGTTAGATAGTTTCCTTTTATGGATAATTTTCCTTTATACCCTAGGTTGTCCAAACCATAAGCAATCCTACCTTTCCCTTTCCTCCTCAACCTCCCTTCTAATATGCATTGAGGACTGTTTTGCAGCTGAAAATTATGTACTTCTGGAGATGATGAACACATATAATTTCAATATGTAACCTGTTTAACTCAAGTGCAGTTCTTTTGTTGACAAGGGAATAAAGGTTAGAGAAGCTCTGATAGAGTCGTTCATATTTGCATCACGAATGCTATCTAGATTATATGGTTCTCTGAACCCTAATTTCAGTAAATTGCATGACAGCATGAAGATTGCCCAATGTAATAGCTTTTCTCTTGACTTTATTGAACATGTAGCTAGTTGCACATTATTTCCATAGTTCTTTCAAACAAAGTGCCGAACAGTACTGCAAACTTTTCACAGGATACTGCATCATTGGGTGTTGTCATTGTAAGACACTGTGGATATACTGCGACAGTGAAAGTTGTTGGCAACTTGAAGAAGATGAAGGGTGATACAGAAGATATTAAAATTGATGATCAACCGGATGGAGGAGCTAATGCTCTTAACATTAACAGGTCTAATCTATAATCTCACTCTCTCCCTGTCAGAAAGATTGTATTGGGCCACAGAAGACAGCACTAGCATACTAGGAGACTATGACTAGCAATTAACATGATGATCTGACTGCCAATTGTGTTTTAATTGATATGGGAAAATTCTAGATGCAAATCATAAAGAAAGATGCTGCTGTAATTTGTAAGATAGATCTGGCTTGTTTTATCCGTTGCATTCTGTGTCAGAGTTTATTTCATCATTTTGTCTCGGTTATATGGTAAGAGCACTGGATGTCTGCTTCCGTCAATTGGATCCTTCTTATGGTGTTACGACTAAGGAGCTTATAACTGGAAGGGAGAGTTTTTTCAGACTAGCTCCACATATTCTGTCTCATACCTAGTTTTAAGATAATTTTTCAAGGGGAAAACTTTAAAATGGTTTACAATGATGGGTAAAAGCTTTAAATCCTTTATAAAATGAAAATTTCAAGAAAACATTACGGTTAAATTCAATGCTTTCCTTATTTGCTATTGACTTAGAAGGTTTAAATCTCAATGCAGCTTGAGGGTTCTGCTTCATAATTCTTATGATACTGAATCATCTGGGGTTCAGTCATCTATCTCCAATTTGGATGATCTTGAAGAATCTAGGCTTCTTGTTCGACAAGTTACTCAAGATAGTTTGACACAGTTAGAGGAGAGTCCCTCTTCTTCAGAAAGGTCAGTTAGGTGGGAACTTGGTTCATGTTGGTTGCAACATCTGCAAAAAGGAGAAACTCAAACAGATTCAAGCTTTAAAAGCTTTGAAGTTGAAAATGATACTGAACATGCTGTAAAAGGTCTGGGAAAGGAATTTAAATATTTGAAGAAGCGAGGCAAGAAACCTAAAGGAAGTTGTTCACATGATGACAAGGACAATGAAACTATTCTTGGCAATGAAAGCATGGGAACTGATGGAGGACATATTGGCTCTGAAGAAACCAGCTGTGGGGATGAATTGAAGAATCTAATTTCTGAAGACGCATTCTTGCGGCTGAAAGAAACAGGAACTGATCTTCACATAAAGGTTTCTGAAAGGAACTTTTTTTTTATTCATTTGATTCTACAATTGTTGATTTTGTTTTTCTTTTGGTAGGATACTTTGTGTTGCCTTTTTCTCTAACTGTGTTGTTTTACCTCTTGGAGCAGTCGATTGATGAACTTATCCATATGGCACATAAGTATTATGATGAAATTGCTTTGCCAAAACTGGTAACTAATATCTATGTTGAGTACTTCTGGCAATAAAATTATGTGCTATCAGATTTATAGCTTATGCTATCTCTCTTACATTAGGTAACAGACTTTGGCTCACTCGAGCTCTCCCCAGTTGATGGCCGCACACTGACTGACTTCATGCATTTACGGGGACTACAGATGCGTTCTTTGGGTCGCGTGGTAAGTAATTTCTCCCCGTATCATCCATCTCCTCTCTATCTGTTGCTCTGAATATGCATGTGTGTGTGTGGACTTCTGTCTCTGAAAGTTGTTAAGTGCAAGTGCATCACTTTTTCTTTCGTCTGTTTCTTTCTCCTTGTTGCAGGTTGAACTTTCAGAGAAGCTTCCTCATATAAGATCACTTTGTATCCATGAGATGGTTACACGAGCTTTTAAGCACATACTCAAGGCAGTTATTGCATCCGTTCCCAATGTAGCAGATTTAGCTTCCACCATTGCGTCATCCTTGAATTTCTTATTTGGATGTCCACGGGTGGAAGATAACGACTATGTAAAAGATGATAGTCTGAAGTTGAAGTGGTTGCAAACTTTTCTTACTAGAAGGTTTGGATGGACATTTAATGATGAGTTGCAGTGTTTAAGAAAGTTCTCAGTTCTCCGTGGACTTTGTCATAAGGTACTTTCTTGTTTTGTTTAATTTACTTTCATTATTTGTGGCTGGTTAATGTATCCTAAGTATAATTATCAATAAACAATACTGTGCAGGTTGGGCTGGAGTTGGTACCTAGAGATTATGACATGGACTGTCCTAATCCTTTTAAGAAGTCTGATATCATCAGCATTTTTCCAGTGTGCAAGGTGCGAATTCTTTCACATCAACCTCTTCTGCTATAGGTAGGTAGCCAATAGTAAGTCAATGTGAATTACATATTTTCACTTTGCTCCACAGCATGTAGTATGCTCATCAGCAGATGGTCGAACTTTATTAGAGTCGTCCAAGATCGCTCTTGATAAAGGAAAACTAGAGGACGCTGTTAACTATGGAACCAAGGTGTTAACCCTTTCAAAATCATTCAAATGCTACATGAGTTATCTATTTCCAAATAGAGTTTCTTCTAGTCTTATATTGTCGTCTGATTGTACTGAAGGCACTAGCAAAAATGATAGCTGTTTGTGGCCCCTATCACCGAACTACAGCAGGTGCTTATAGTCTTCTAGCTGTAGTTCTTTACCACACTGGAGATTTTAATCAGGTAAACCGACTTATCTGCTATATAAAAGATTGATTTATGTATTTGATATGTTTTGCTCGCATTTGTGTGTAAAAATAACATCCGTCTTCAGACAAAGATACATACGGAATTGGATCTGTAGAATGTGTAATTTAAATTAAACAAGGAAATTATTCCTTTAAATGGTTATTCAAGAGTAGGAAACTCAGAGGTTAGTGGATTGTCAGACAGATGCTTAGAGATATATCAGATTTGGATATTCAAGCATAGAAGCTATTCGGAACAAACAAACAACATGAGTTCAGTACCTTGACATGTATAAAACTATTGGATTACTTGATACAAGAAAGGTTGTGCTGACTAATTGAATGCAGATATGTCGGTGAATTCACTAAATATTAGTCTCCATTTCAGGCAACTATATATCAGCAGAAGGCTTTGGGTATCAATGAGAGGGAACTTGGGCTTGATCATCCTGATACAATGAAAGCCTATGGGGATCTATCTGTGTTTTACTACCGTCTCCAACACATTGAGCTAGCTCTGAAGTAAGTCACTAAGCCGGTCCTTTGTTGAGCTTATCATATATTTGCCAACCATCTATGTGCTTTTCAATCTCTATTTGGCTGGATTAAGAGGGATCATGTAGGAAGTCATGGAAATTTGACCTATTATCTTAATTTATCTATACAATCTGCCAGCTATTTTCATGGAAGCTGGATTTCTAGCAATTCAGTCTCTAAGTTTGAATTGTTTCCCACCTTCTGTAGTTATTTGTTGTATCTTTTTTATGCAATTATACTCGTGTCTGATTCAATTGTTTCCTTTATCACGTCCTTTTCAATTTAAGTTTTTTTGGTTCTTTGTGCTATATTGGCTCTCTAATCAATGATAAATAATATTGGCAGATATGTAAACCGTGCCTTGTTCCTTCTCCATTTTACTTGTGGATTGTCCCACCCCAATACTGCTGCTACATACATCAATGTGGCAATGATGGAGGAGGGTATAGGGAATGTTCATATTGCTCTCAGATATCTTCATGAAGCTCTTAAATGCAACCAGAAATTGTTAGGGGCCGATCACATACAGGTCTCTCTATCTCCCTCGCATTCGATACACAAGCTTAGCATTTTAAGCAAATATTTTACATATTTTTGCTCATATGAAAAAACAAAAGGGATTGAGAAAATCTTGATGCAAATTTCTTCTTTTTTTTTTCACTTGCAGACAGCAGCAAGCTACCATGCCATAGCCATAGCTCTTTCACTAATGGAAGCATATTCCTTGAGTGTTCAACATGAGCAAACTACACTCAAAATACTTCAGGCAAAACTTGGATCAGAGGACCTGCGTACTCAGGTAATCAGAAAGTACACTCTTGGACCATGTTACGTTGCTTGCTTGTTACCATAAATTGGAGATATGTCAGAATGCTAGGGTGCAAAGCCTGGGAGCATATATATTCCCCATCCAGTAGGCCATGGATAATGTAGTTAATGCTGTACATAATATTTGGTTTTCCTTTGGATTCTTTATGCATAATGTGGGCGCGGGGCTGCATTCTTTGAGCAGGATGCTGCTGCATGGCTTGAATATTTTGAATCCAAAGTTCTTGAACAGCAAGAAGCTGCAAGAAATGGAACTCCTAAACCAGATGCATCCATTGCAAGCAAAGGTCATCTTAGGTACTGATATGGTATTCTTCAAATCTCTTGTATTTGGATGTGCAAATATATCTGGGAGTACCAAAGCTTGTCATCTCTATTGCAGTGTATCAGATCTACTGGATTATATTAGTCCAGGTCAAGATTGTAGAGGAGGTGATGCACATAGGAAACAACGCCGCCCAAAGGTATCAACTGTTCAACTTGCTTGTTACATTAATATGATTTTACTAGTCACTATGGGCAAGTTAAACTCAGCTTTGTAACTGGATATGACTAATACACCATGTGATAAAGCAACAGAATCTTGATAATTTGACTTTTCCTTGCCCTTTATACAAGATCAAAACAAAATAGAGAAAAGGAAAACTGAACTTTTTGGCATCAATATGGAATCAGCCTAAAACTGTGCTTGGTGGAGTCTAAAGTTGGAGAACTTTTCAAGTAATTTACTAAATAGAATTGTTTATTACAGTAGAGAATTTACTAGATATGGAAAATTGGAAGATAGAACTTATCCAGGTTATGCAATTGGAAAACATGTTTATTTTTTTTGTGTTTGTCGTTCTTCTTCTTAAAAAGATTAATGGATTTACTAAGAATTTATTCAAAGAAGCAATTACAATTTCACAGCACCCCAACTTTGGTTTGCATTCCACAACTCAGGGACTACCAAAATGTGATTCTAATCTTCCTTGATTAAAAATTGCCAGATACTGCAGGTTAATGATAAAACTAGTCAAGCCAATCAACGGGTAATAACTGAAGATCTGACGACCCATAATGACATACGGAGTGTAACGACCATAGTAGATGATTATGCTGGCAATGTAAATGGGGGCTTGGTTCATGGAGATGGTCCTGATGTAGAAGAAGAAAGTGATGATGTTACTATATACAGATCAACAGTTTCAAGTGAAGAAGTTGAAGAGACAACTTCAGATGAAGGTTGGCAAGAGGCCAATCCAAGAGGAAGATCGAGTAATACTACTGGAAGGAAATCTGGTCTCAGGAGACCAGCTTTGACGAAGCTAAAAACAAGTGGTATCAAAGGAAGCAGTTGCAGGCACGATGTGATTTCTCCTCCCAAGAAAACACCTAATGGAATTTGCAAAACTGAGTTGATGAAACCAAAACAAACTAAGAATGTTTTGGAAGGTTCAACAAAACTGCCAACAAAAGTTTGTGATTCTAAAGTTTCATCTACTCTAGGAAATCTCGCTGCTGTTGCATCTAAATCTCTGTCTTACAAAGAAGTAGCCGTTGCTCTGCCAGGTTCAGTTTTAAAGCCATCTGCAGAGACAGTAGAAGAGTCAAGTGTGAATAAACTCGAGACCCAGTTATCCAACATTCCAGCTGAAACATCAAAGGAGGAAACTGCTAATTATGTTGTTGGCAATATATCAGGTGATGATAAAGTGAAGAATGGACCTGAATCAGAAATATCTGGCCTTAAGCTTGAAGAGACCCCTTCTGACCAGGAAAAGCTGATGGAAACTAATGGACGCAAGCTTTCAGCTGCTGCCAAACCATTTAAACCAGGAGTTCTTCCCATTGTTCACCCACCAAACTTGGTTGTTGTGCCAAATATTTATGATGTAAATGTTAGTCAAGGTATGCTTGCAGCATCAGTGGCACCTACTATTGCTGCCAGAGTTCCCTGTGGACCTAGATCACCTCTGTACTATAGAGCCAATCAAGCTTACCGAATGAAACAGAGTTTCTTGAAACAACAATCCTCTGTGACGGTACCTCCCAGAAGCATGAACCCAAATGCATCTGAATATGTTCCGAGGAGAGCTAGTCAAATGCATTCTGTAAGTGAAGATACTGTTGTTCCACCAGAGACAAACCCTTTGCTTGAGACAAGCAAGGTTGAAGAAGGAAAAGTTTATAAGGAATCCAACAATGACGTGAACTGTAGTTCTTCAGAGAAAAGCCGTACGCAGTCTGACAAGGACGAACTTGCAAGGCAGATTCTGCTCAGCTTCATTGTGAAATCAGTTCAGAATAAAGTTGATTCTGGAGATGAGTCCTTATCATGTGAGAAGAAGTTTGATCCTTTAGAGAATGCTTCTGATGAGATTGCAAATGATAGTGCAATAATAAAAAAATTCCATGGGAATGAAGGGAAGACAAACTTTGCCAGCCAGTCCAATGATCATGACCAGCTGAAACCAAGTGTAGATAGAAAGAAGAATGGTGATGCTGATGGATTCATAGTTGTGACAAAGCGGAAAAGAAATAGGCAGCATTTCCCAAATGGAGTACCTGGGTTGTACAATCAGCAGTCAATTTGTACTTCTGTTAGCTGAGGAAGAAATCAACAGGACAGGTGCTGCCTTTCTATCTGGTTTTAATGAAACAGCCTTATCCTCTTTGACATATTAGGCCAAGATAGGAAGGGAAGTTTGATTATTTAAGCAGTGTAGAAATTTATCAGAAGCATCCAACTTGGTATGTTCTGATTATATCAGTGTACAAAATGTGGTTTCACAATTTTTATTGAAACAATAAAAGGCTCATTGCCAATTTTATGGAATCTCTACTTTTCATGGCTTGTCTCCCTGTTATTATTCTCTTTAGCCTTCTCACGAGTTATGTGCAGTGGAACCCAATATCTCAGCCTTGTAGAAGATTGGAGAGTTCTTACATATTATTAATATACGCGAAAACTTGTCTCCTTGCCCCGTTATCCTATCTGGAAAACCAAAAGCTTTTACTTTAGTTGCTCGTAGCTGATTCCTGTTCTCTATATTATGGTATTACTGCTTAAAGAAGTCATTAATTGTGCTGGTGGTGCCTGGCATGGGACGTATTACGTTTAGAACAAAGCCTTTCCTCCCCGAAACTACAGCTAAACGGGGCCTTATGGCCTGTGATATAACGACATAGACCACTTAAAGTACGGATCCTTACTGAA
This sequence comes from Erythroxylum subrotundum, assembly GCA_027563845.1. Taxonomy (NCBI): domain Eukaryota; kingdom Viridiplantae; phylum Streptophyta; class Magnoliopsida; order Malpighiales; family Erythroxylaceae; genus Erythroxylum; species Erythroxylum subrotundum. The sequence continues at coordinate 13,306,740 of JAOQMQ010000001.1, read as the reverse complement.
CGAATCATTTAACTAAATGAATTCCACAGACAAAGACGTCGTAATCAATTAAAATGCAACGCTTTTTAAAAAGAAGCAGTGAGCATTTCCCATATGTGCAAGTGAACAGAGCCGATATGACACTGGAAACGATGATGGAATGCATCCATTTTGGTTATGTCCGCTACACTTTGGAGCTGGTGGACTAACCGATTGCTTTTTCAGACTATTGTAATGTTACCTCAATCTGGATTAAAACCTTACTTTGGATTAAAATTTAATCTATGAAAATCTCTAACAATCACAACAAAGAGTTGTATTGTTCCAAATGTTTGTGACCTTACAACTTAGATTGAACTAATCATATGCCATAAAATTATAACTTAACTTATAGGTTCACTTGGTCCTTCAAGATTTTTAATATTGTTCATGTGGTGTATTAAATCTGATATTATATTCGATGTTAGATTATTGAATTAAATGTTTATTTAATTTAGATATAAATATATAAAACGCATGCAGTTAAACTAGTTTTTGAAATACCTTTAAAAAATCAATAGTTATATATTGATATATAAGGAAGTTGAATTAAATTTGATTGCATATACAAACTCTGGCTTTAGTATGTATTTAAATAATAATAAATCTATATCAAGTTATATTTTTACGTCAATAAATGATGTTATTTCATGAAAAAGTGTCAAACAGTGACCTTTTCTACTATGCACGTTCAATTTGTTGCATGTTATGTGATTGCTTCAAAAGTAATTTTGTTGAGAAATTTAGATTTTAAATTGTTTGTGTTTGATTAAGTTGTTACACATATCTTATTATATTGTGATTATCTTTTTATAGTGTTGTTCGGTAATAACAATAAGAATATTACACGATCTAAGCTTTTAGATGTCAAATATTTGATCATAAAAGTACCTGTACAAAAAAGGTGACATCATACTATATCATGTTTTAAGTAAATATATGTTAGTCAATCCTTTAACTAAATGACTTTTCATGTTATTTTAATAGATATCTTTGTAATACGGGTGTTTGGAGGTGATTTGACACTCATTGGTTAGAGATCACTATATATTTGCTTTAAATACAAATTTATTATCTTTATATTATGATTGAATTGTATATATTGATGATCATTTATGTTATTTTTTATTGTCATAATATAAGTGAAAGTCTTAACATGTGTATCAATGAGTATATTTGTAGTTTAACTTTGATTATATGTTTGTTATCACATTCAAGTATCTTGAGATACAATAGTTTTATAAGACACAGAGAGATATGATTTTTTTAATCACATAAAGAATTTCTCTAATGGAGTTTAGTTTAGTATACAATGAGATAAATTAAATATCTTTATCGTATTTTAACATAAAATTTACATAAATTGAGACAAACAAACATTATATGATGCCTTTTAGATCATCTATATACTATTGTTTTTTGTCATACATTATTTTCCTATTCCTATTAGTAAATTTATTAGATATTTGTAATTATGTAGAATTTATGTTGCATATGACATATGTTTATAATTCCTTTTGGTATTGAAAGTTTATAAGGCCAAATGATGGACTTCTTTTATCTTTAAACTAAATGATTTTTAAAAGTTCAACTAATATAGTTTATTTTGTTCTCATAGCCTTTTTTTTATGTCACAAACATGATAATCAATATTTGTCTAAGAAGGAGCATGTTAAAATTACCAATATAGATTATATATTTATTAGAGATGTGATAAATAGAGCCAATAAAATTAATATAAACAATTGATAGGATTCATATATCTACTTAAAATAAAATTTCACAAATATTTAGATTTTATAAACTATTAATAATTGTAAGCATTATGAAAGGAATATATTGTTTCTAACAAATTTTGTACATCTTGATCGGAAGTTTACAAACTTTCAACAATTTACTAAAACAAAAATGGAAAGAAAAACATATAAATTTTCACATACTTTGTATAAATTTATGATTGATTCTAAATAGATCAATAAAATTCATGTTAAATTTAACGCTTATAACTTAAATTGAACTTATCATACACAAAAGATTATAACTTAACTTGTATGATTTAGCTAATCATATAACCAAAAATTATAACTTAACTATGTTCACTCTATATTTCAGGTTGTACTTCAGGTGGTATGGTCAACATTTCAGCTCTGTAACATGTATTAAATGGGCGTAGGTTCTTGAATTTGTTGAGGGAAAAATGAGCAACCAAGCATGTACAACCAACTTCAAGGTGCATCATACAAGAATATGTATAATTCAGAGTTGAGCAAATCTTATGCATATGGATGTAATGACTATGCTCCAACTAAATATATATAATAAGAGCAGCAATACGAAAGCATTATAGATAAACTAATGGAATACCTTATCAAGTGTGTAGGTAATTGGTGTGCATTTAGGGAGAGATTTCAAAGAACTAAGGCTCGTATATATAATACGGTAAATCGGGTTAATCATCTAGTTAAGATATTATCTGATAAACTGCATGGGAGTTTGCCTAGTACTACTGAAACAAATCCTAAAGATCATAGAATGGAAATCACTTCAGAAGAAGAAGATGAAGGAAAAAGTATTACTGATAAAATAATGAAACTACTTGCCGAAAGTAAAGCTAACCGAACCCAAATTGAAGAAATATTTTCTTCACCTGAATATCTTGAGCATAACACATAATATTATTTAGGCTTATTAATGCAACAAAGTGAAGAAAAAATAAAGGTTGACTTCATGAATGAAGTCACATTCCAAAAAGAGATGAAGGAGGTAGTATAGGAAGAAGAAGAGGAATACTTTGTCTAAAAAGAAGTAGAGGAGTGGCGGGAGATAATTGAAGAAGACGAGCCAGAAACAGTTGTCTAGGAAGAAGAAGAAGAGTGGACAAAGGTGGTTGAGGAAGAACTGATAGAGGAACAAAATAAGGAAACTACTAATGAGTCATCGGTAACCACATTAAGTATGGAGGGTCCCACTTCCTCAAAGACAAACTGATTATATCAACTGAAGATTTTGGGATTTTTGTTATCCCTTATTTTATTAACATTTTGTCATTAAAAAGGGCATTAATGTATGTGATTGGATTTATTAATTTAATAAATTATGCTCTTATTATTATCCTACAATAGGTGACTTACTTACAGGCTACAAAACTGCTATATGGAGAAATGAGTGGAAGTATGATCAATTGATCATAGATCCTGGACGATGGTAAAGTGTAAGGTACGTCAAGCTAATGATGTTAAATAAGAGCTACATGGGAGCCAACCTGTGAATTAGTTTAGGTTTTATTTTAAATTCCATATTATTTTACTTTTGTTTTGATGATTAGAATATGTTTATATGATTTTAATGTGTTTGAAGATACATAATTGAGCATCTTAACAAAATTGTGCATAATTAAGGTATTAGGGTATACATGTTAATGCGTTATAATGCTTAGTACAAAATTTTTATGTTTGATCATCCAATTTTAAAGTTGTACATGTTTACAGAGAGCTACACACCTTCTGGACATGTTGTTGTAGACTTACACGGTTAGATACACGAATATGTAACAAATTGTATAAAGCCTATGAAAAGCTAAAATTTAGTGACTTATATAGTCAAATACACGATCGTGTATCAATCCATGCAAGTTTGTGATATGCCTTTAAAATGCCCAAAACCCTTCATTTTCCTTATTTACTTGCTTCCCTCTCTTACAATCATCGTCACGCTCTCATTTATAAGTGATAATTGCCTTTATGGACTAAAAGAATACAAATTCGGATGAATTTGTGACATAAAATGAAGATTTGAAGTAAATTGGAATACACAACCATATATGTGGTTGTGTAAGTTTATGCGAATGTGTAAAGTCACAATTTTAGGAGTTTTCAGAGCTACAAAGTCACTTACATGGCTGTGTAAGTGACCATGTATATCCCAGTAATCCTAGTTTTTACTATAAAAGGACGTGAAAGTCGATAAAATGGGGAGAGCCAAATTTTATAGCAGAGTTGAAACGTGAAACATCCAGAGAGGTAATGAATCTAGAGATGAGGAAAGCATAAAGTTAATATCAAAAGAGATTTGATAGAAGGCTACATCAAATCTAAACTTGCAAGAAGATTCAATATAATAGAAAGGGAGATTTAGAATTATCAACTCTTTGTTTTCTATTAGTTTTTCTGCATGTTTATATTTGATTTCGTTTTCTATTATGAGTAACTAAACCCTTTTTAATGTCTAGGTGTGATGAACCCTAATTATGATACAATATGTCTTAATCTTTCATCAATGCAAATATTTTGTTGGATTTATTGTGATTCCATTATGTGTTTTATGCTTGTTTTAATATATCCGGAATATTAGTGCATAATTTAATTTCATATAATTGAGATCAAGAAATCCTTTATATGAATAGATTTACTATAATTGAAAGGAAATGGTTGCAAACCTAGAGATAGGTCGACATAAAATCTCTAGATTAGGGTTAAACCTAATAGTGGAATTCATAAATTGATAATGCAATCCTAGGGGTTTTAATTAGAAAGATTTCTGTTAATCAACTGATGGATTAGTTATTAGTAGTCTCGAGAGAATTATTATCATAAGATTGAAATTTTCACGCTCCAATAATCAATGAAATCATGATAAAAGGTTAATTATTTAATGATTTTTAGGGGGATTCATCACCTAAACACTAATATTTGATATTTATTTTTCTAAATAATTTGTAGGCTAAATAATAAGAGAAGGGTAATTATAAAAACTTAATGTCTTCATAGGATCTACCCGAGATGATTTTGATACCATTATTGAAAATCAGGAAGATATTTAATCCCACACACAGTAGAAGAAAAATAAAATTTTTATGACTTTTTGAGTGTCATGATTACATTAATCTACAACTTGATTAATCTATAAACATAATAAAACATAAATCTGAATTCTTATCTTATTATAAAGTTTGATTCCTTTTTCTACAACTCCTTTTAATCCACAAGTTTGTCTAACAACCATAGTTGTATAAGTATTAGGCGTTTAATAGTGTCTACACAAATAAGTTGAGAGAACTCTACAAGTTGCGTAGAGAGGTGTAAGCAAAGAGTGTTAGTTTGTAAAGAGCTTATGCCTTTTTTATAATAGAATTGGGACCTTTTGATAATTTAATTTAAGTATAATCCTTATTTTAATTAATCTTTAATTAAAATTAAATTTGATTCTAATTAAATACCAATTGAGTCTAAATAAGATCCAATATCTAATATTGGTCCTTATTTATTAATATCTTATATTTGATCATAAAGTTTCTCAAACTTTAAATTCTAACTTAATTAAATAATCTTTTTCTCTCTTAGACTGTTCTATATATGTGACCCACTAAGTTTCTAAATCTGTTAGTGATAAATATAAATTATAACCCTAAACTATAATTAGGATTAGATGAATCAAAATCCTTTAATTTTTTAATTAAACAATTTATATTTATGGATTAAAATTGGCATCTAGCAACATAACATGATCATCTAAATATTAAGAATGTCAAAGTAGTTTTGGCTAATCTTTTCATGCATAAACTTTTAGTATAATTCAATTATTTTATTATAAAATATTATGAGTATATATAGAGTATATAATTAATGTCTAACCTATTTAAATCTAAGCATATTAGTTCTCTACCATTAGTAACTAATTCTCTTAATGACACTTGAAAACTATTTTTAAAATGTCATTAAACCATGGTCAAGAATTTTTTAAATCAATAATAATCGAGAACAATAAAATATTATCTCTAATTACTTTACAGTGATGAGTCATATATTAATCTCTCATCTAATTCTATACGATTCATTCTATATCTAATGACTATTAAGTGAGCTACCCTTGGATGAGATAGGTCATAAGTAGTATCAAAATTTAATAATCAATATATGAGATATTTTAAAGATTTCAAGTCAAATGATCATTAATACATTTATTACAATGAGATTTTTTATAGCCATGCAAGGATTTCTAAATAGAATTCTTATATTGGATTAGTTTAGTATACTTGTTCTCTAACAAACACCTATATGCTTGTTTAAGTATCTCCATATTTTAGTCTATGAGATTGACTATTTATAAGAAAAAGAGACAATATGTGCTAATATTTCTATTATATTAATGCTTAATCTTTAATAGATAAACAACAAAGAACAATTTAAGGATAATATATAAATATAATATAAATCTGTTGGTGTTGTTCCAAAACTTTGAACATCTCCTTCTTGCTTTAGTTTGTATCCCACATTGAAAGAGTAAGGCACTTTCACCTAGTTTATATACTAGAATGTTTTGTGAGACTTTGAATCAAGTCTCTTGAGGAGGGTATGGATACCACATATGCATGCGGGAGCATCGCTCAGCTCGACCCGGTTGTGGTATGACGTGGTGCGCACGTGACATGAATTTTTTAGGGGCCCACTTACTTTAAGTCATACGTTTTCTGCTTGTCCGTTAACTCTACAAGTCAAACATTTTTTTACTGTTAAGTCATACGTTTTTTGGGGCCCTTCATAATGACCATAATGTTCATATATTTATTCTTATTACCTAAACGTTCCTTTTACTTTAATACACATTAAAAGAATGCCTCTCAACTTTCAACAAATCTCACACATCTAATTTATTGTTGGCTGCTATCCCCGTTATCGTGTTTTTCCATTTTCTCTATACAATGCATGCATTTTTCCTACCCGTAGACAGACATTTTTTCACACATATTTTTCTTATCTTTTCTATTCTACATTTTTTTAATTTTTGTTAATTCTCAGAGATAGATCCTACTCTGCGTTCACTAAAGCTGGTAGAGGAGGCATTAACCCTAGGGTCGGATCCCATTATCCTACTGCACCTTAGAGAGGGAATTTCAGACTTAGGGCAGTGATTTTCACAATGCCTTGCATTTTCAGATATGTTGTTCCTATTTTATTTGGTGTTATTTCATTATTTTGCTTACAATCTAAGTCAGAAATTATTGTTGTGTTGCTACTATTATTGGATATTTGTTATGTCTATCTACTATTTGTCAGAATTCTGTTGAGTTGCTACTGTTGTCTAAAATATTACGTTAAAGCTATTGTTCGCAAATTGTTACGTTCTTTCTGTTGTGTGGTAGTATAAGTCGGAATACTATGTTATTGCGTATTTTTTTGGTATAAGTCGGAAAGAGTTAGTTGAAATACCATTGTTCTTGCTGCTGTTTTCAGATTCATTATGTTGTCTGCGAATGAGACCAATATAGGTTCTACATTTACTATTCCCCACATAGGTTTTGTCCCGTAGAGGATTATACCTGAGTAGTTAGATTAGAGCCTCTAGATGGGAGAAATTTTAAACGATGGTTTGAAAAAATTCTATTTTACTTTTAGCAATATGAAATTGATTATGTATTGTTTCAAGAAATTCCTAGCAATAATATTGGCCTTAAAACAACTAAGAATAATCGTACTGTTAGGGGAGTGCTACTCAACTATATGATAAACCCATTATTTGATATTTATTGCAAGTACAAAATTGCTAAGGAAATTTGGGATACGTTAGAAGTGAAACATGGGACTAATGATGCCGGTACTAAGAAATATGCAGTTGCTAAGTGGTTAAAATTTATTATTGTTGATGATAAGCCCATTATGGACCAATTACATGAGTATGAAAATCTAGTTAATGAAATCCTTGCTGAGGGTATGAACATGTGTGAACTATTTCAAGTTAGTGCCCTTATTGAGAAACTGCCTGCGTCATGGAATGAGTATAAAAACCAGTTGAGGCATAAAAAGAAGGACATAAAGCTACAAGAATTGATCAGACATATAAAGATTGAGGATGCCAACCACATATAGGACAAGGCCAAATCACTTACCCCTGCTCCTACTATTACGACTAATGTTATTGAACACAAAAAATGCAGGAAACTCCTATAAAAATGGACACAATAGGTCTTTCAACAATAACAAGCATGGTCAGTTCAAGTGTAAAACGATTGATGGTGATTGTTGGTGGTGCCACAAGTCAGGCTATCTTGCTACTTTTTTCCAAGCTATAATCAACCATGAGAAAAAGGACCAAGGATAAAAACCATGATAGTTTGGGAAAGGAAACCAGAAGGGTACCAACGGGGTGAGCAGAATAGCTTTGGTAAGTCTCAAACTAATGTGGACAAAGCTGGTGATGATGATAAGGAGATCATTACTGTTGTGGTGACCGAAGTCAACTTTGCTGGAAACTTAGTCAAGTGGATCCTTGATATAGGAGCCACACGCCACATCTGTACCAATAAAGATATGTTCAAAGAATTGTATGATGCTGCTGATGGTAAATTCGTGTATATGGGCAACTCCAGCAAAGTTCCTGTCTAAGGAGTTAGAAAGGTCACTCTCAAACTCACTTATAGAAAAGTTTTGGCTTTAGAAAATGTCTTATTTGTTCCTGATGTTCATAAAAACTTGATTTTTGGAGCATTACTTAAAAAGTTGATGTTAAACTTACTTTTGATTCTGATAAGTTAGTTCTTACTAAGAATGAGAACTTTGTTGGTAACAGGTTTTATAACGAGGGCTTATTTGTACTTGATGTTGAAATGAATGCATCTACTTCTTCTACGGATATTATTGAGTCTCTAGACCTATGACACTCTAGACTTAGGCATGTGAATGTGAGATCAATTAAAAGGATGCAAAGCTTAAACTTGTTGCCTAACCATATCACTAATGAAATGGAAAAATGTCAAATTTGTGTTAAGGCTAAACATTCTAAGAAACCTTTTTAAGTTAGTGACTGAGAGAGAATCACAATTGTTGGACTTGGTGCATACAGAATTGGGTGATTTTAAAAATTGTGTGAGTAAAGGAGGAATGAGATATTATATTACTTTTGTGTATGATTGCTCTCGATTTACTAATGTTTACTTATTAAAAAATAAAAGTGATGCAGAGGAAGTGTTTATGAAATACAAAGGTGCGGTTGAAAACTAATTAAAAAGGAAAATTAAGAGATTAAGGTCTGATCAAGGTGGTGAGTATAGTATTGATTTTTTTGCTGATTATTATGAAAAAGTTGGGATTATTCATGAGCTTTTAGCCCCTTATACACCTGAACAAAATGGAATAGCCAAAAGGAAAAGCCAAACACTTAAGGATATGATGAATGCAATGTTGATATCCTTGGGTTTACCTAACTTTATGTGGGCCGAAGCTATTCTTTTAGCTTGTTATGTTTTAAACATAATCCTTCATAAGAAACTAGATCAAATCCTTTATGAAATTTGGAAACGTTATCCACCTAACTTGTATTTTTTAAAAGTGTCAGGCTATCTTTATAAGGTTGCTCTACTTGAACATAAGAGGAATAAAATTGGGCCTAAACCATTGATTCAATTTTTGTGGGATATGCCTCTAATAGTGCTGCCTATAAATTTATCGTTAAGGAAGAGGAATCTAACACTTATGGACCAATTATGGGGTCAAGAGATGCAGTATTCTTTGAGGATATATTTTTTATGAAAGTGAGTTTGCAAGTTCCTAGAGAATCTGTTCTTAGTTCTTCTACCTTTGATGACATAGAGGAAGAAAAAATTGTTGAACTAAGGAGAAGCAAAAGAGCTAGAGTACCCAACAATTTTAGTTCTGACTTTATTACTTCCTTTGTGGTGAAAAAACGTTAGGAGATAGATGACGGTTTTGTGTCGACTTATGTTATTAAGGAATATCTCAAAACTTATGAGGAAGCAATGAGATCTGTGGATGCATGTATTTGGAAGGAAGTTATAGTGAGTTAGAGTCAATCATGTATAATAAAACTTAGGTCTTAGTTGATCTACTTTGAGGGTGTAAGCTTTTAAAGTCTAAGTGGATTTTCAAAAAGAAATTGAGACATGAAAGAACCATTGAGATGTTCAAGGTAAGACTTGTGATTAAAGGCTTTAAATAAAAGGAATGATTGGAATTTTTTTTTATACTTACTCTCATGTTACTAAAATTGTATCTATAAGGATGATGTTTGCTATTGCCTTAGTGTTTAAGCTTTATGTGTACCGAATGGATGTTAAGATAACTTTCTTGAATGGTTATCTTGATGAGAAAATTTATATGATCTAGCCTGAAGGGTTTAGACTACCTGGTCAGGAGCAAAAGGTTTGTAAGTTGGTTAAGTCTTTATATGGACTTAAACAAGCTCCTAAACAATGGCATGAGAAATTTGAAAGTGAGATTTTCAAACATGGTTTCACCTCTTTTGATGTTGATTCTTATATTTATGTGAAATATGATGTTAATGGTTATGTGATCATAACTCCTTATATGGATGATATGCTTTATTTTGGTACTAGCTTATTTGTCATTGATACTACCAAGAGTTTGCTAAGGTCTTCCTTTGATATGAAAGATCTTGTACTTGTGGACTTTATTTTGAGAGTTAAAGTTAATAAAACTGACTCTGGTTTTTGGTTGAATGAAACTCATTTAAAGAAGTTTGGTTACTATAATGTTGAATCAGTCAAGACTCTTTATGATGTCAGTGTTGCTTTAAAGAAAAATCTTGGTAACATTGTAAACCATGCTCGGTATGCTAAAATTCTTGGTAGTGTGATATTTTTGATGAACTATTCTCGTCCTGATATTACATACTGTGTGAGTAGACTTAGTAGGTGTACTAATAATCCTAGTCAAGAGCATTGGAATGCATTGATTCATTTGTTGAGATATTTGAAAGGTACGATGTATTATGGATTATCTTTTGGTGGTCATCCTCTTTTTTTGGAGGGGTATTCTAATGCTAACTTAGTTACGGAGAGTGGTGATATACACTCTACCAGTGGTTATATTTTTACCTAGGCAGAAGCTGCAGTGTCTTGGAAATCACCCAAGCAAACATGTATTGAGAGATCAAGAATGGAATATGAGTTTATGGCTTTAGAGCTGGCAAGATAGGAAGCTAAGTGGTTAAGGAATCTTTTAGCAGATATCCCACTTCGGGAAAAACCAATTCCTTATGTGTTCCTTCATTGTGATTCATAGGCTGCCATTCATGTTGCTAAGAACAAGGCATATAATGGTAAAGGTAGACATATCAAATTGAGACATAAAATTGTCTCTACTTTAATTAGTCATGGTGCAATCTCTCTAGATTATGTCAAGTAAGAGGGAAACTTAGCGGATCCGTTTACAAAAACTTTAAGTAAGAAACTAGTTTAGAGCATGCTAAAAGGATAGGGTTGAGCCCAATTGTGTAGTAACCTCGTAATACACGCCCTTCTTGGGAAACCAAGTTCAATGGGTCAAACGAAGTTATGTGGTGACTACTTGTATTGTTTGTGGAATAATATTGATACACATTCAGTTATTAAATTGCATCCTTTAACATGATTTTACTGCGTTTGATGAGGTTGGATGATTTAATCCTTAATGAGTTCCATAGGCCAAGTTTGGATGGTGAGAGCAGAACACACTTAATGGACTCACCTACGTGATTGTTGGGGGCTAGCCATCCTCCTATGAGAGCATTTGAGTTATCTCTCTAGAGTGATCATGAGACTAAGGTATTTTGAGGTTGTTTATTTCTCTAGCATGTCTTGTCTCCGATTTTCTTGGACATCAGGTTCAAGATTTAGTTTACCTGGTTGTTCACTATCTCTAATAAATTGTTATAGTTTGTTTCTCAATTTTTGGCCCAAGTTGGGGATTGTTAGTGTTATTCCAAAACTTGAAACATTTCTCTTTCTTACTTTGGTTTGTGCCCCACATTGAAAGAGGAAGGGACTTTCACCTAGTTTATATACTAGATTGTTTTGTGAGACTTTGAATCAAGTCTCTTGAGGAGGGTATGAATACCATACACACGTGCGCTCACGCACTGCTGGGCCCAGCTAGGCTACGGCGTGACGCAACACGCGTGTGACCTAAATTTTTTGGGACCCCAATTGCTTTAAGTTATATGTTTTCTGTTATTAAGTCATACATTTTTTGGGGCCCTTCATAATGACCATAACGTTTATATATTTATTCTTATTATCCAAACATTCCTTTCACTTTAATACACAATAAAAGAATGCCTTTTTGCTCTCTATAAATGTCACGCATCTGCTTTGTTATTGGCTATTATCCCCGCTGTTGGGCTTTTCTATTTTCTCTATACAATGCACACATTTTTTCTCGCAAACAGACACTTTTGCATAAGGGCGGATCTAGAAATTTTTTCGAGTAGGGGTAAAATTTTATTAAAGACAAAATTTTATTTTTAATAAGGACAAAATTTTAATAGTAGTAAAATTTTATTTTTTTATGGGGTAAAACTTTAAAAAATAATTTTTTTATAGAGAATTGCCCCCACTTGCCCCCATTGTAGATCCGCCCATGCTTTTACACACAAATTTTCTTATCTTTTATATTCTACTGTTTTTTTGCTAATTCTCGGAGACAGATCTTACTCTATCCATTGGAGTACACTGAAGCTGGTGGATGAGACGTTAACCCTGAGGTCAGATCCTGTTGTGCTGCTGCATCGTAGATGAGGAATTTTCAACTTAGAGTAGTGATTTTCACGACGCCTTGCACTTTCAGATAAACTATTCCTATTTTATTTGGTGTTATTTCATTATTTCACTTACAGAATTTTATAATTATGATTGGATCATAATTTTACTTGCAAAATTATATTTATTCTGTGGACTTCATCTTATACGTTAGTTAATTAAATAAACATGCATAAGATAAAGAATGTTTTTATTAATTATATTTAAAAAATTATAACAAACCGATTGATTATATGATATAAACCAATAAGAACATGTAAGTGAAAAAGTTAAGACGAATCTTGCACATTTTAGGAATCAAATCTAAGTAGACTTTTTCTGAGACGGAGAAATCAGTTATATATGTGAATTCTCAAAATATCCGGAGAAACGCCCCTTTCAGTTTTCTTTATCTAACTTATGTTGTTCCTGTTAGACATTTTTGTCCTTAGGGGCAATTTTGTCAATGTCTCATAAAGTTGGACTAACAATAATTGCAATTTGGTT
>JAOQMQ010000001.1:13279451-13293589 GCA_027563845.1 Erythroxylum subrotundum | reverse complement strand
TATTCCGCATTACCTTCGTTTTTGATCCTTTCACGGGACCCTGGGGTACGTAATAAGGTCCCCTCTACGTACTAACAGTTCCCTGCTTTTCAATTATCTTGCCACGTATCCAACCATGGCAGTCAAGAAGAGTTGGTGAATCCTGGGTGTACATTGACAATAACACAAATCAAACACTCAATAATATTCTTCCTTAACTCCTATATATATATATATATAGTCATGCCTTGGATCGGTTTAGAGGGACGTAAGCCCAATTATGTAATAAACAACATTAACCTACTGTAAAAACTATTAAAATTAACATTTTCTAATTTACAGAAAGACTTGATAACGTGTCTGAGGATAAGAAAATGACATAAAGTTAAAATGCCTTGGAAGAAAAATTTCTCTTGAATTCTTCCGCCTTTCTTTGGAAACCCTATGAACCTCGAGACTTTGACGTCCCAACAAAAGAATAGAATCTATCCGTCCTGTCAGCCTGTCAATACTGCAGAACATTGAAAACTTTGCATGCCCAAGTCAACCCATGTAAGTATTCCACTTGATAGCAGTAACGTTATCAGCCGTTGATCTGCAAGTTCACGGCTGAGATTTGTCTTGTTTACACATCAGACAGTAGTACTATTCACTTTGCAATAATGTCATCGTCCTGACACGTAAAAAATGTAACATTAAATACCTAGAGACAGATCCTAGCCGTTGGTTTGTGCGACAATCATTACTGTTGTCATTAAAATCCAACTCCTTTCAGCTTTTTACTGGATCACTGTTTTGGCTTTGAATTATGCGATAGAAAAGGAAATAAGAATCCAACTTCAACGTTGAAAGGAACTTAAATTTTCGTTACACAACATAACTAGATCGTTTGTTGTTGAAAGAATTGAACATTTTCTTCCATAAAATTGTTGTAGACAATGTCTAGATAGATTTCAGGTTCAAACGGAAGGAATTAGCGAATACTATATCTACAACTGAACTGACAGAGTGTTAGATGTAATTGCTTGCTTGCACATGCAAAATGGATTATACGAGAGTTCTGATAGGATAAAATGTACAATTTTTTTCTGACAGAAACGACTTAGATCACCATGTTCCTACCAACCTAATCTGTAACTAAGGTTAAAGAACCATATTCATATGCATGGACACATATTTTTATTTCCACTATAATCTGCTTCCAGACTTTCTCACTGGCTTAATAATAAAGGCTTAAAGGAGCTGAAAAATCACAATTAGTGCTCAAATAAGCGCATACACAGAGCAAGAAAGACCAGCCACAATTGGACTTGGAACTGTCACCTGCTAGCTAGTTATCACCCAGCTAATGCTAAGTTCTAACGGTAAATTAGATAACAACAACTTTTGAGAATAAGAACCTTAGCTACGTCACATAGGATACAAACCAATATCAGCCTTGCCTTGTGGTCTTCCTGTTCAAGAAAAGAAACTGGAATCGTCATCTTGACGAATCTCTTTGTCTCTAGGAGACCGCAAAGGGAATAGAGGCAATAACTCTGGAGGGTCAGATCCTCTAGGCGTGTTTCGAGGACTTGGATGCAAATAGAACCCCTTTGCAGCAATGGCTCTCTCTTCCTCTTCTTCACACGGTGACGTCGGACTTGCACGCCCAGCAAAGGAGTCCAACGTTGACACAGGTGACACCAAGAACCCCCCACGTTGTCTGAGATGGAAAAGGCTACCATGCTCAAAAGTACTGTTCTTTATTGTAGAACTGATGATGCTGTTATTATAGAGGTTGATTTGGAGGTTCTTAGCGTTTGGTCTACGCTCTTGGAGCTTGAATGCGGGTCGTTTGGGGCCTGGAGAGTTGATGGGTCGGGTTTGGTGGGTGAGAGGCAGTTTTGGTGCCGATGGCTCTTCTGGTGCTCCGGTGAGCTTTTGGACTATGGTTCGGAACGTTGACGGGTCGGCCTGAACAAAGGTGGTGTTGGAAGAGTTTGATGGGTCGGATCCAAAGGTGGGTTGGTTTTGGTTCATGGTGGCTGTGTTAGAGGTGGAGGCCATGAGATCGAGGCATGAAATATTCAGAAATTCTATACTTTTCTGGTATGGGGTTGGTGGAAGAGGGAGAGGATGGATGGGATTTTAAAGGGTTTACGTAACAGCTTTTGCTTTTTGAGTTTTGGCGATGGTCTTGTGAATTTATGAGGAAATTTGTGTGGAGTCCTCAATGTCAACAAATGATATGGAAAGTGAGAGAAAGAGTTGCATATGTATTTTCTTGAATATATAATGAGGGGGACATCATGTCCTCTAGTCTAGAAGAGGGTTGGTTTTTCTTTGTGTACATGAATGAGTTTATGCTCTATGTGTAGTCTTTTGATTCTAATTCCCTCCCCAAGTTAAAGTGTTCTATTATTTATGTTTTGTGCGCACGTTTTACTTGATGCTCATAAAGTTTATTAAATCAACTCTTCTAATATATTCATTCATCAATATGCCTACTTTAAGAGGTCACAGGAAGAAACCAAGCTAACTTTCAAGTGATGCATCTGACAAGTTGTTTCCTGTTGGGACATAATTTTAATCTTAATTGCTTACAATTAGAAAAATACTAAAATAACGATATCATTCTAACACAAGTATTGATATTCTTCAAACAGACAAGGTTAAGAGATATCTAGAGTGATGAAGTACTCCTGTCAAAGTCCATAAATGATTCCAGAAATCATTACCAATTTCATGGAAAGAATGGTGTAAAAGCAAGAGTAATAGTAGTACATACAGTACGAGAAATTAGAGATGGGGAGGGTGTATGTATGTATATATGTATTTGAAATTTGAAAAGAAAGTGTGTGATATTCATAAATGAGCTGTGTGACAATGAATGATGAGTCATGCGTGATCAGCGGGCTGTGTTGGCATTGAAACAAGAAACGAGGGGGTGAGACTTTGCAGACTTAGAGCAGCGGAAAGCAGAGACTCTTTCTGGACTGGTCCGACCCTTATCAGACCTTCTGTGACTTAATAATAATTTCTTTTCCTTTGTCTTTTGGCATCTATATATGTTTTGTTTGTTGTGATGGTATACTTCTTACTCTTTTCATCACTTTTTTCCTTTTTCCCAATGTTTGCGTGTGGAATTGCACTTTGACATTTCTTTCTTATCTTTTTGGGCTTCTTATGATTTGGCCTCACCTTCACACTCAATTCTTGGTAGTTTCGTTCCAGTATTTTTCTTCTTTTATTTGGCCTAACTTTTAAATACATAGTAATTTCTTAGAGATTTTGCTAAGTTCTTTTCCAGCCTTCTTCCTCTTCCTTTTATTATTATTCTTCTTCTTATTATTATTATTATTACTATTATTACTAATGCTGCTGCTGTTACTATTAATACTTATTTCATATTTTATTTATTAAATATATATTTGTTTATTTATTTTCTTTTTTCATGTGAGTTTCTCTACTAGTTAGATATAAGAATGCATATTACTAGACCGGCCTCCTCAGATCCCGCATATCAGTAAAATTTTTATTAGGTTGTTGTTGTACGTTTTGCTTATTGGTGGTTTTTGACATTTGTAGACGCTTATGTCTTTGTTCATTCTTGTCGTGCTTCTATTACTTTATTTGTCTTTATCTTTTGCTTTCAATTATATCATAAATGAATTCATCTTATACTTTCAGTCAATTCATGAGTTAATGATAAGCTAAACTATTAAGTGACATTTTTCTATATTTGGACTCAATGATAATAGAAATTTGCTTCAAATAAGTGCACGGCGTAACTTTAGCTAATACCGTCAAGTATAGATCAATCCCATGAAGAATATGAATATTAATAATCACCCTTCCTCTATTATCTAGCCTAAGGATTAATTTTGGATTTTTAATGAAAAGAGACTAAAACTAAGGCAAGTAAAATAAAAATAGGAAATGGAATTGAACTGAGAATTTAGGAAGCATTAGGAAATTATCGATATCAAATAATTAATACCTAGATTTCGAATCCCCTTAGCCCTTAACTGATTGATTATTTGTAATGCAATTATGTTGTTGATTAGTTGGACCGTGGAGATTCCTAAGGTGTGTTAGTAGTTGACCTTGAGTTTACTAACAACTAATCTTAAGGTCTCTAACTGAATTACTCAAATCAAAAATTTATAAGATTGCATTACCGTTTTATGAATCCCTCTATTAGGTTTGACCATAATCTGGAAGATTTATGTCATCCTATTTCTAGGATTGCAATCAACTCTTTCCAATTATCGTGAATCTATTCACACTAGGATTTCTCAAGCTCTACGTATGAAATCAGATTATGGTATAATATTTTGGATTACTAGAATATAAATAAAAATAGATAATTGAATCACAACAATCAATCAATCAATTGCATTAATAAAATAATCAACATATGTTAAAGTATCCAAATAGGGTTCCTCTGACCTAGATATTAATGAAACAATTAGTTACACATTTCTGAATACGAAATCAGATACACATATACAGAAACTTGAATTGAAAACAACGAAATCATAATTCTAATTCTTCTTGATTATTCTCTATTGAGTATTCTGATGTGTAGATGTCTAATCTTATATCTTCTAGCTCAAATCACCTCTTAACCTTTGAGAACGATGCCAACCACTTCCTCTTTTGATTTACCTCCGAAATGTCACTTTTATATGAAAATCTAGGTTTTTG
Organism: Erythroxylum subrotundum; assembly: GCA_027563845.1. NCBI lineage: Eukaryota > Viridiplantae > Streptophyta > Magnoliopsida > Malpighiales > Erythroxylaceae > Erythroxylum > Erythroxylum subrotundum. Next base: position 13,288,918 of record JAOQMQ010000001.1, on the reverse strand, counting down.
AGTTATGCACGGTCATTTGCACAACTATGCAAAGGAACGTGCATAATTGGAAATCGCCGGATATTGCAAAAGCGCATGGGTGTGCAAAGGTAGATTGTTGATTTTCTATTTTATGTTGTGTTTTCCTCTGAATTCTTCTCCTTGAAGTCCATGAAGGCAACCATTACCTATAAACACACTTACAACATATTAAAGTACCAAATATACGATAAAAGTATAAAATATCGAGCAAAATACATTAAACATAGGTGGTAAAATATAGTCAAATATCTATCTATCATCACTTTATAAGATATATGTAATAAGGATATAAGTTGTATAAAAGAAACAAAGAAACAAATAACCAACAATTTTTTTAAATGAGCTTTGGTTAATTAAGTGTGTTGACATTTTTAAGAGAAACAAACAGTAACAATTTTTTTTTAACAATCTTTAGTTAATTAAGTGCATCTACATCTTTATGAGAAACAAACAATCAATAAAATACTTTTAACGAGCTTTGATTACTTAGGTGCATCTACATCTTCAAGAGTCCAAAGTAATTGATTGTCTATTAGCAATTAGAAAACAACTTAAAGATTACATATTTGTTCCATATATAAACTAAGTTTATACAAGTATAATTAATTGTAAACTCTAACTGATATAATTATACTTAAATAGTTCATTCCTAAATTCAGCCTAACGTAACTATGATTTAATAGGTCTTAGAATCTTTTAGAGTTTAAATCAATCAAAATTGTATTTTTTGATAAATTTATTAGTCATAAATAGACTGCATACTAGTTCATGGATCTTATTGTTTCTCTTTATATATGGACATAGGCTTAGCCATACTTATGTCCCTAAATTGTGAATTTATATGAGTCATTCTCAATATTCTCTAACTTGGTGAATATATTCTTCATAGATTAGGTTATTATTATGTCTAATACCTTGAGACATTAACCAAGTCCTATGTTTGAACTTCTCCTTGTTAACTATTTTAGTCAATATGTAAATTGCATTGTCTGAAATATGAACCTTTTCCAATAAGTTTTACCTAGATGCAATCAATTTTTTGATTTTATGAAACTTCTCATTATTCCCTGTAACATTAATCCATTTATCTTTCTCCTGACTTTCTTCAATCTCTTAAAAGGTGGTTGATTTCTCATCATTGATGGTAAGAGCATATGTGATCAAGTCTTTCCAATTATATCTCCTTTATGGCTTGATGATTTGCTTATCTCTATCTATTACTATAACATCTTATGCTTTCTTCCTAATATTGTTTTATTTCTAGAACTAAAATTTTCAACCGTTTAAGCATCTGATTCAGACTATTTTGATTTCACTTATATCACCTTTGAACTAGTACTACTTATTATTGACTTTGGTATGTCCTTTTCAAATTTATTTCAACATATAACGCTCCTTAAACACTACATCTTTAAAGGTTCTCCTAGTCATTTTATCACATGTATGAAACTTACAAAAAAACTTTTAGCATTTGTCAGCCTTCAATAAGTTCTCCTTATAAAGTTCCATTATATCTCGCTTATCTAGATGATCCAATTACATTTGTCATACCATAGTACAATCTTCCTTTAATTCAATTAACGCAACTTCTCCATTTACATATATGCTCTCTATTAGTCTATAGATATATTTCTACTAAATTTGAGACTTGCATCACAATTATCACACTATTTACCACCTTAATATTGTCCCCATCAGTTCTATTTTCAAAATCATTTTCTTGTAAGGTTTTTAAAAAGATTAAGTTATTCCTTAAATCTAGTACATGCCAGACATTATTCAACATCCCAATAATACCATCAAACATCTGAATCATATTTTTTATGTTGTTTTGATGATTTTTTAAGCTTTATCACGCCTCAACTGAACAAGCTCAAAGTTTCTTGATGTGTATTGCTTGGTGTTAAGTGATAACCATGTATACAATATCTACGAATTCTAAAGATGATTAGTTAAAATGTAAAGTATTTCTTTATTGCTACAATCTAAATCTCCACTCTACACTACACTAAAAACCTTAATGAATAATCATTTCTCCTTTTATCCATATGCTCCTTCTTGTTTGGATAATCCTTCCTTAACATGTCTGGTTCGCTTTCACTTGTATTACAAAAATTTCCTTTTACCCTTGAATTTAGATCTATAACTCCAATTAGAAGAGCTATCTTTTCCTTACTTTCCTCCATAATCTTGATTTTTCTTATATATAACTCTTCACCTTAAGAGCTTTCCTTAATATTAGGTCTTTGTAAGCCGATAACATAGTAACGGTATCCTCCACACCAACTATTTCCTTTAGGTATAATAATGGGCCAGCTAGGACGAGCCTAGGTTGACACTTATTTCACAAGGTTCAGGCTCAAGTCGAGCTCATTTAAGTTGCTATTAAAATAAAATCATTTTAATATAATTGACCGAAGTAACGTCATTTTGATCTATAGGTTATTAATTCTACAGACCAAAACACACGGTTTTGGTCAATTATACTAAAATGACTAGACTTTAGTTGAGGGGTTCAGGCTGATTAGGTCTTTTAGGCTAGCTCCAAGCCTAAGCCTATCAACCTAGTTTTGGCTTATTGACCTTAAGGTGGACTAGGATAAAATTGCTATTCCTAGTTTTCTCATCTAAATTGAGTATGGTCACTGTATATTTATAAGAAAGAGGTGATAAACAAAGCAAAATCATTGATTTATCCTTATCTGCAATAGTCTTGAGTCTCAGTAGGTCATTGACAATTTGGTTAAACATATTGACATATTATTTTAAATATATTTCCTCTAGCATTTTTAGCTTGTATAGTTTCTACTTTAGTTAGAACTTGTTTGTAAGAGACTCAACATACATTGACTCTCTAGCTTTTTTTTTATCTTCCCGGGGGATACAACATTTATGATGTAGTATATAACCTCATATACTAGGAATAATCAAATGGTTTTAGCTACTTGTGCTTGTAACTTGTCTAATTGATTTAATCCATATCTTTTGACTTATTCTCCTATAAACCATTCAGTAAGCCTTATTATGCTAATAAATCCTTCATTCTCCATCGCCCCATTATGAAATTCTCTAATTTTATTAAACTTCTTATTTTAAACTCCACAATTAAACTCAGTGTTGGCTTAACTACAATCTAATACCACTTATTAAGAAATAAGGTGTATGCAATAAGGATATAAGTTGTAAAAGAGAAACAATAAACAAGAAGATTTTTTCATCATGTTCAGTCAATTAGATATGCCTACATTCTTGAGAACTAATAATGATCGATTGTCTATTGATTAATAAAAAACTCATAAAAAATTATAAATTTACTTTATATATAGGCCAAGTTTATACAAGTATAGTTAATTATAAACTTTAATTGGGATATAATTGTTATTCCTAATTTCCTCATCCAATTTGAGTATGGTTAATGCATATTCATAAGAAAGAGGTAAAAAATAAAGCAAAAGCATTGCTTTATCCTTGTCCATAATAGTGACCTCAAGTCTTAGTAAGTCATTGACTATTTGGTTGAACATATTGATATATTGTTTCAAATTTATTTCCTCCTACATCTTTGACTTGTATAGGCTTTGCTTTAGATACAACATATATTGGCTCTCTATCTTTTTTCATATCTCCACATAAGGATTCAACATCTACCATGTAGTATGAAACATCATTTACTAGATATAATCAAATGGTTTTAGTTGCTTGTGCCTACAACTTACCCCAAGTAATGCCTACATTCTTGGGGTAATCAATCCTATAACTCGTTATGCCTACATTCTTGGGGTAATCAATCCTATAACTCATTTTGTAAGCCTTATTATGCTAATAAATCCTTCATTCTCCATCGTCAAGGTCTGAAGTTACCTAATTTCATTGAACTTCCTTATTTTAAACTCTGCAACCAAAATCGTTATTGCCTTAACTATGATATAATACCATTTATTACAAAATAATGTGTATGCAATAAGGATATAAGTTATAAAAAGGAAACAAACAAACAAAAAGATTTTTTTATCATGTTCAGTCAATTAGTTATGCCTACATTCTCGAGAACTAATAATGATTGATTACGTATTGATTAATTAAAAACTCACTTGAAAATTATAAATTTCCTTTATATATAGGCTAGGTTTACATAAGTATAATTAAATATAAACTCTAATTGGAATAAAATTGTTATTCCTAGTTTCCTCATCCAATTTAAACTCTAATTGGGATAAAATTGTTATTCCTAGTTTCCTCATCCAATTTGAGTATGGTCAAAGCATATTCATAAGAAAGAGGAAAAAATAAAACAAAACCATTTCTTTATCCTTGTCCGCAATAGTTACCTCGAGACTTAGCAACTCATTGACTATTTGCATGTCACATATTTTTTAAAATATATTTCCTCCTACATCTTTGACTTGTATAGTCTCTACTTTCGACACAATTTATTTGCAAAAGGCTTAACATATATTGTCTTTCTAGCTATTTTTCATATCTCTACAAGGGATGCAACATCTACAAAGTAGTACAAAATGTCATCTACTAGATATAACCAAATGGTTTTAGTTGCTTGTGCCTGCAACTTATCCCAATTGTGTATATCCATTTCTTCTGAATTATTCTCCTGCAACTAATTCAGTGAGCCTTATTATGCTAATAAATCCTTCATTCTCCATCGTCACAGTTTGAAATTCCCTAATTTCATTGAACTTCCCCATTTTGAACTCTACAACCAAAATCATTATTGACTTGACAGCGAAATAATACCACTTATTAAGAAATAATGTGTATGCAATAAGGAGATGTGTATAAAAAAGAAACAAACAAACAAGAGGATTTTTATCATGTTTAGTCAATTAGATATGCCTACATTCTCAAGAACCAATAGCGATTGATTAAGTATTGATTAATTAAACACTCAATTGAAAATTATAAATTTTTTTTTGTATAGGCTAGTTTACATAATTATAGTTAATTATAAACTCTAACTGTTATAGTTCTATTTATATAAGATTGTTTAAATAAAACTACTTAATTAAACCCAATATAATCATGATTCTAATAAGTCTTAGAATCCTCCTAAATTTTAAAATCCACCAAATACACATTTCCAAATAAGATTGTTTATTACAGATATACTTCTGTCCCAAGTCATAGATCTCACTATTTCTTCTTGTATATGAACATGGGTTCAATGATGCCTGTGTCTCCAAACTATGGATCCTTCTAGTTCTCTGCTTCTTTTGCGCACTTAGACATGATATACAATTCGATTGTGTCTCATATTGTCTCTTTCACATAAACATCTTTGCTATACCAAAATGCTTGTGTCTCTAACTCGTGTTTTTACCTATGATTTTGTAAACTAAATATGTCTTGAGCCACACTTTTTTTCGGGGTAGTATTCAACTGAAAACATATAATAAAACAATAATGTTTTTCTTAAACACTCCAAAACTACACGTTTATATATGAATCATAAACGACACAATGCACTATAAGAAAAATAGGTTTTAGTGATGGGGATTACCGACGAAAATAGTTGTTGGAGAAACGAATGTAGGTAAATTTTAGCGACGGATATAAGGAATCTGTCACAAATTTAGTGACGAAATTTTGTATATCCGTCGGTAACTTTAGTGACATAATATTGTAAATCTGTCGGTAACTTTAGCGACGAAATTTTGTATTTCTGTCGGTAAATTTACTGACAGATTTACAATATTCTTTCGCTAATTTGCCGACAAAATCACAATATTCTGTTGGTGAATTTATAGACAGTAAATTGTAGGTCCATCACTAAATTTACCGATGGATATACAAATTTCGTTGCTAAATTTACCAACAAAAAACATTATCAATCGTTGAATTTTCACTAACGGAGTGATATATTCCATCGATAAGTTACCGATAGAATGACTTACAGAATATATCACTTTGTTGTTAATTAGCGACGAAATATTGTAGTTCCATCGAGAAATTTAACTATGATAAATTTCAACCATCATTTCTCACTTCCTACACTAGTTTTTTGTTGATAATCTTATGATTTTTTTTGTACATTTAATTTCTGTAAATAATATAACATTGGTTAATAAATATAAAGTAAACATTATCCTGAATGGTAATATAGTAAAAAATTATAATGTACAAGAATAAGTATCTTAAAAATAACTGTAAATTAAGAATTTATACAAAAACTTAATAGTAGCAAAACATCAAATACATTCACTTATCCATTTAAGCTATGCAGGTGGTGAAGGTGGATGCTTTAACTATTGCGATGAGGTCTTGTCCCTCCCCTTCAACCTCATTATGGAGCTGAGTTATGCACTCCATCAACCTCTCTATTATGCTCTCAAGCTGAAGGACTCTCATTTGATGCGAACCACCTACTAGATTCAACTGTAGTGAATATGGAGATTGTGAATAACATGTGTTTACAAATAAACCTATGCTAAAAATCCTTCCACTGCGGTCCTTATTACCTACTGCATCAAGATATACCTGACTCTCATCAACAGTTTTATAGTTCTGAGACTGTTGTTCAATGCTTTCTTGTATTTGGTCCTATCATTATAATTGTTTATGTTAATAAGTGATCATTTTTAAGAATTAATATTAAAGTATAAATTTTACATACATGAAATTGTCTGCATCAGGTGTTGATGAAGTTCTCACCATCATACTTCTTAGTGTGAGTACGCAAAAAGCGCCAGTGTGGTGTAGGCTTCCTACCCACATATATATTTTTCCTCCATCAAAATAAATTGCTATGAGTGAATTACATTTTTCAAAAATTTCGGCAAAATTTCTTCTATTTTTATAATATTTACCCCCTGTTAGACAAAAAAAAATAACTCAACAACACAGCTATTAATGGCACCAAACATTTATAACATTATTATTCTCTATAATACATATATATTTTCATTTAAATTTCATACGTCAAATTACATTGAAATCAAATTTCATACATCAAAATATAAAAATCAGAATATAAGTGTAAAGTTTTGATACTTACGAGTTTTTCTACATGATCCTAATAGGTCATAGATCTTCCAGTGTGTACGAGTAAACTCTCTCTCTCCACGTTTGTTTGCAGAATTGCATTTTGAAATGGACATTGTCTTAGGTGATATCCAATACTGTTACCAATAACTCCATATTTCTTCAGATATATATGGTGGTCGTACACCATTCTTGTGTATTGAATCAAGAAAGTCTCTACAACCTGTATGAGCTCGTCTCTCTCATACATTATAAATTAAAGTGTCAAAGTTTGAATCCTAAAAAAATATTTATGAAAAAAGAAAAACATACTATAAATACTTATAAATGACAATATTTATCTAATTAATGTATAGAATAAGATAAAATAAAAAAGATTAAATAATATAATTTGTGTACCTCAAAGTCCTGATAATAAAAATCTTTTGTTGCGTGAGAGACATTTTTCCAACGCTTATTTTTACCGCCAACCATTGTTACCTGTTTTTACGATGACCTTCACTATTTCGTCGGTTTATTCTATTGGCAAAATTGCGGGGGTAATTTTCCTCTATTTTTACCGATGAATATTTTGTCTGTCACAAAATATCATTTTTCTTACAATTTTACTGGTAGAAAATCAATTCCCATTGCTAATTTATTATGAGATTTTTTTCGTCGATAATTTGTAATTTTCTTGTAACGGTGAAAATAAATAATTTATAAATATGATTAATAAATATAGTATCAAACTATCTGCAAAGAACTTTACCAGAAAAAAGGCACAGATTATCGCTGGCCTCGGTTTAAGCATGCCTGAAGTAGGTCATGACCTCGTGCTTTTTCTATTAAAATGAAACCGGCCGCCCCCATCGACGCGTTAATATTGTCTCAAAGAAGTCCAATTGAAATCTGAACTCATTTAATAAGTCAACCAAGCTACTTTTTACAAACCACCAAAGATGTGGCTTATTTGCGTCCATTAGATCAATAATTGGATGGTCCCCTGAAAAACTCATGCCAGAAGGGTAGAGAGCCCTTGACTGTAAAATTAATTTTTATCTGAATTGAAGTATATGATTAGTGAATTAGTTCTAAAAATTTATTTAATACACCAAAAACATAATGACTAAAAATGAAAATAAAAAAGAAATAGTTCAGTCCTGCCCTACTCGAGAGAAACTGTACAAAGTCTCCTTTTATCGTCTTTGTTAAAAGCACCCTGTAAGACCAAATGCAGTGCTTATGTATAGAATATCTTTTAAGCAATAAAATAAGGTCAAGAGACACTCAATGGTAAGAGTCAAGAGTGGAGGACAACATCATTGAATGTGAAGACTAGGTTGATATAAAAATATATTAAATGGGTTAGCTTTAAGATTCTCAGTTTAATACGTCAATCTTGCCTAACAACCCACTTAATTAAAGTTAGTCCAATGAACATGCATCGACAATTGCTAGCATTTTGAGGTATAAGACACTTGTGCTATCCAGGATGGCTTTTGCATTTGAAATAAGAGAGAGCATGTAATTTTGGTATTCTTTCGTAAGAAAGAAAGGGCTGACCTTATGCTTTTAAATAATCATCAAATCATGACTTTAAAAAAAAATTTAAATAATAAAATATTAATTTATAATATGCATTAGATTATGGACCGACCTTTACCCTATATTGACAACCCTTGGACAATTAAAGTCTATAAAGCTGGTAATGGCCCATTCCATAATATGCCCAATTAGATGTTAAATTTTACTGAAAAAGCAAAAAAAAAAATTATTCACAGAAAGGAAATTGCCTCACATTGATTACGCAATAGAGATGTACAGCTTCTTTTCTTTTGTCCTTTCTGAAGTTCCTCGCAAGATTGTGTTCAAGCTAAATTACCATAACGTTTATGTAAAAAAAATGCGACATAAACGCAAAATTGACCATAATGTTTACCTCAACTAATAAATTAAAAGTTAATATTTTGAAACGTTCAAATTGAACTTATCGTTTACAAAATGTTCGGAACAAACCTTATAAGAATAAAAATCTAACGAAGTTGACTTCCTATCGACTCTATATCCCTAATTTTCTAAACTCACCGTTTACTCTTTGTCCAAATCTCTAATTCTCTATACTTCTCGTGTAGTTTCTCCCGATTGATTCAATCGTAACAGCAGCAGCAACAACCATTCTCTTCTTACATGATAAGGATGTGGTAGGTCTCTTCTTTTGTCTAGTTTGTAGTTTATGTTTATTATATGTCATGGTTCCCTATTTTTTCAGCATAACGCTAGATTCTTTATGATCCCCTGTTCATTCTACTTTACAAATGTTGAGATATTACATTTATTCAAAAATTATTAATAACCATGCATACCTCTAAAATAACCCAAATCTAGACCAATTGATATGCATATGTGTAACATCCCACCCTCAACTGGAAGGGAAGAATAGTAATTTTGACATAAGATGAGATGGATTG
>JAOQMQ010000001.1:13254052-13273975 GCA_027563845.1 Erythroxylum subrotundum | reverse complement strand
GAATTTTTGACACCCTTAGGGGTGAAAGTGAGTTTTATGGTCTTTCATGACACTTGTAGGGTTTTTCATGATCTTTCTAACGAGATAAAGTTTGTATTTTTCTGACCTGTATGTGAATCTTATTTTGGTTATAGTTGATTAAAGTATAGATGTTCCATGCTTCATTGTTTAACAAATTGTCTAGTTGCAATTAATATATAGCTATTTTATGTCAAAAATTTTTATGGAGTAGCCCCATACTAGAATCATAACATCTGTCTAAGCACTAGAAACTCCTAAGATAATTGACATGCATATGTCCACATGACAATTGACATAGGTGAAGTGGCCCCATATGAGAATCATAGCATCTATCTAAGCACTAGAAACTCCTAACATAATTGACATGTATACGTCCACTTGACAATTGACATAGATTGATCTTTATCAAATTTAGATCAATTGGGACATATTATGCAAATACAACCTTCCATCTAATTTAACCAAATCAGGTTTATAAAATAACCCAATTTTGCATGCAGTTGAAACTACTAAGTGTTTAGACTAGCTTTTCTTAATTTTATTTCTCTAATTTTTGAAACTACCAAGAGTTATGCTACTTATGATTTTATTTCATTGTAACTTGGTAAAATGTGTGGAATTGAAATTCTTAACTATCATTAGAATTTTTTGAATTGGTTATTATTCCATGGATGCTAATAGTATGTTTTGCAAGTTTTTGGTTCTTTTCTTCTTATATGTTATAGAGTAAAGAGGGACTACTCTAATATGGTGTTCTTATCTCTAGATAGTCTTTTGATCTATGATTTCCTATTTAATTCCTTAATTTTATTACAGGTTCTTTACATATTACAGAAATGTTGGTTAAAGTTGCAGAATGAAAAACATTGCATCCTATTGATTTTGTAGATTACTTTTTAGATATTGTAAATCAACTATGGAGTTCCTAAAGTCAAATTAACTTTTTTTTAATACGATCAATTGCAGATACTTGTAATCTTTGATGGATCTCTTGTGGTTCAAGTTAATACAATTTGGTTCATTACTACTTGGGTTGAAAAAGTACAATATCAAAGTGAAACAAGTAAGCTTTTAAACTTCACAAAACCTGAAGAGGAACACTTTTGATACTTGGTTATTGATTGTTCTTAATCTTTCTGTCTTACTATTCGTGATTAATTTAGGGGAAGAGCTCATTTGCTTATGATCGATTTGTGCTTAGGTCTCTATTGGTCATTTTAATGACATTTGTTTCTTTTATTATTGTCTAATGGTTGCTATATAAGTTTTAATGGCTTAATGTGGAAGTATAAGGCTTTTCTTATAGTGGAAATTTTATGTTAGAACCTGAATTTAAATATGTTGGTGGGAATGTTCCTATATTTAAGATTGTTCACATTGACTCTATCAGTAATAGGCAAATATATTAGATGGGGAAGGAATTAGGGTACGTAAGGCATATCTTAGATTACCTGATTTTAACTTCAAAGAGTCACTAAGTATTATGGAGTCAAACCAAAGTTGTATTAGGCTAGCAAACATTATGTAAATTCATAGGAGCGTTGATCTATATGTAAATGATCATTTAAACACACCTTTCTATGCTCCTGACATATTACATATAATTGGAGGAGAGGATTATGATGATGATGAACAACGTGTATATAATGAACATAGTGTAAATGTGGAGGATCCAGGTGAACATGTAGATGAAAATATAGAGGAACATGATACATATGTGGATGAAAATTTGAAGGAACAAGGTGCAAATGCTCAATTAGACTTTTATATAAACATTTCAAATGATCATTAACCAGTTGAAATTAAATTAACTAATTGTGATAGTTTTTGTAGTACTGATGAATATCTTAGTGGAGAGGAGTTGGTTAAGCTTTGTATAGATTCAGTTCAAGTGTTAGGCATAATCCTAATAATATGATATATGTGAGAAGATTGGAAATGGAGTTCGAAACTACAAAAAATTTTTAAGATGTTATTGTTGGTTATGCAGTATAAGCCAGATATAACGTAAGGTAAAAAAAAAGTGTGAGAGTAATCGAATTAGGGTTGGGTGTATTGATGGATGCCTATGGGTTTAGCATGTTGGATATGATAAGAATGAGGGATATTTCAAAGTAAAAACTTACAAAGCTGATCACAATTGCTTCATAACAAACAAAACAAAATTGGTTCTTTCCAAATTCTTGATGAGACACTTCAAGGATAGAATTCTTGAGAAGCCTAGTATCTCAACCAAAAAAATTTGTCAAAGAGTGCAGAAAAAAATTCAATGTTTTTGTCAATTCAAGTATGTATAAAATAGAAAAAAAGAAGATTGAGGAAAGACAGAGCAATAACTTATATTAATGAATATGTGAAGCTGCAAGGTTATATACTTGAGTTGAAGATAAGCAATCCTGAATCAACAATAGAGTTTCAATTGTCAAAGAATCAAGAGAGTTTATTACAATAGGTAATGATCAATGAAAATTTCATTAACTTATTAATACTTCATTATCTTATGTTATACATTATGTTAATAAATCTTTACATTTTGTTATAGTTCAAAAGATTATACATTTGTTTTGATTCCATGAAAAAAGGATGGAAGCATTTAAGATCAATTTTTCTGAATGATGGCTACTTCCTAAAGACAGATTTCCAAGGTCAATTGTTGAGCACAATGGGTATGGATGATGATAGAGGAATGTATCTATTGACTTGGGCAATAATGGAGGCAGAAAATATAGATTTATAGACTTGGTTAATGAATTTTTATCATATGATTTTGAATTGGATAATGGTAAAGGACTTATAGTTATATCTGATATGTAGAAGCTATCTTAATCTTTATATACTTATAATTGATTTGATTACAATATAAAATATTATCTAATATTTTTTAATTTGATTTAGGAATTGGTCAAGGCTATAGAGGAGACTTTTCCAAATGCAGCTCACCAAATGTGTGTTAGACATATATGTCACAATTGACATGGGAATTGGAAGGAAAGGATCTCATAAAATAGTTATAGAATTACACATGGTTTATCTACGTCGAAGATTTCAACGAGCAACTGAAGAGGCTTGACAAAATAAGACCTAGATATGCTTCAACCTTACTTGAATATCCTAAGGAGAGGTGGGCAAGTTGTTACCAAGCCTTTGAATCCAAATGTCCAATAGTTGACAACAATATGAATAAAACTTTCAATGGGTGGATCTTACTAGTTAGGGATATGCCAATGATTAGTATACTTGAGGTAATTAGAATAATGGTGATGAAGAGTTATACAGATAGGAGACATTTGTTGTTGGATTTAATTTAGATATTGCACCAAATATAATAAAGAAGAACAAAAAAGAAGCAATATAATGGAGAACTGTCTGGCATAGAGATGGTGCTTATGAAGTTTCAAAAGGTGATGGGAAACACACTGTGATGATTGGTTAAAAAAAAATGTAGTTATCTGTATATGGATACCCATGCAAATATGCAATTAGTGCAATTCATCATTTAAAAGAAAGGGTTGAGACATTTGTATAGTCATGTTATAGAAAGGGTCGATTCATAAGTTTGTCTAAATATGTGTTACAAACTATTAGAGGTGAAATATTCTAACCTTTTACTAATGCAAAAATGACATCCTCTAGCTAAAAAAGTTATGCCTATAAACCCGAAATTATAAGAAGGAGGCAATAAAATATGCCAAAGAAATTAAGAAATCTAAGCAAATTGTCCCTAAAAGGATAAGTGTGTAAATGCTTGAAATGTGGTAATTTTGGTCATAGCTCTAGAAAATACAATAAGGACAGCTTAACCCAACATGTTGAGTCTTCTTCACAGGTGTGTACACCTTACTTTAATCATATGAATACAACCTATAAAACTTGTAATAACTATGTTTATCATTATCTTAATCAGGTTATCACATAGGCATCTTAATATGTATATAATTATTCAGTTATCAATTATTATTGGCTTTAATGACTTAAAAAATTGTTTTCATTATAAAAATAGATAACCAATGTAAATAGAGTTGATGATAACGTTATATCGAGTCAACAAAGCAATATTGTAAGGAATATGTCCTTTATTAATTTATCTTAGTTGAAATAATTAGTGAATGTGTTTTTAATATTTTATCTTCAATTTGCTAGGTTGGTGCATCTAGACATGCCATTAAAAGAAAATTTGAAAATGCTGATCCACACACATTCCAATTACCATTTGAATTACGGAGTTTACAGTTCAAAGGGCATTTTAGTATTACTTCATAATAGTTACAAGTTTAAGCAATTAAAAGGAGAACTTCACTAACACAATCATCCCAAGAATAAATTTAGTAGTCAAGTATAAATGAGGGAAACATTGCTAATTAATAATGCCTTTGACTTTTTGACATTTGTCCTCTTGGCGTTTAAATTTACGTGTTACTGACATAAGTCATAATGGTGACAAATATTTGTGTTGTATAGACAAATTGTTCATGATCTTCAAACATGATTTGGACAAAGGGTATATAGGGCTTTTATTGAAATACTTTTTTATAGTGGAAGCCAGTAGCTGTAGAAAACTCCGTTATTGTTCTTAAGTTTAAAAATAAAAAGAAAGTACCTGCTAATGATGCAAGTTAAAATGACATTGTTTTTTAAGGTTTTGATATTCTTTTGTTTTGAATCCTAAAAGGTAAAAATTCTAAAGATATGAAATTTGTTGACTAATACTTCTTAATCTTGCTCAATTCTTTGTCTGTATATGGTTAGAGCAAAGGACTTATCTTCTTTAAGGAGTCAAGTGAAGCAATAGTGAAAAGTGACAATAATGAAGGGCTCCAAATAAGGGAGATGCTATAGTGAAGGAGGGAGACAATGTGTTAAAGAGGGATACTACGAGTTCTAAAATTGGGGATTCAGGGATTAGGGATTAGGGATTTTTAAGTTTTAGGGTTTATTAGTTAATAAATTAATTAGTTCAGTTAATAAAATTTTAATAACTTTATAACTTGAATAAGTATTTTTTAAAATATAGGTAGCTTATGTGGTAGAATAGGACCTACAATAATATTAAAATATTATTAATTTATGTTATGTGAGTGATGACATGGCTGAAAGTTGACGGGGTTACACTCTTGTCACCTTTTCTGTTAACATAAGTTTCAATATGAAAGTTTTATAAATGATGGGGTTCAATTTGAACCCTACGAAATGTTTAGATTTAATTTGCCAACAGAGATAAACCTTAGGATCAATTTTGCCCTTTTTGCCTAACAAAATGCAATAGCAAGTGCATATTCAAAAAGATAAACCTGCAATTGTACAATAAGAATATTTTGTAGCATTAGCATAAGTTTTATTTTGATGGAAAATTAATCTTAATCAAATTCACAATAAAAGTTTTTTTAATTTCTCAACCAAATTATTTTAAAAGAATAATTTGAAATACTAAAAAAAATTAAGACCAAAAGTTTTTATCACATCCTATCATTTTTTTTAAGTTTAAGTGAATTTATATTGTTATTTATAATATTATATTTCACTTTAATATTTTGAAAGCGGTATTGCTAGCACTATAAATTGTAATAGAGTTAAGTTTCTGTTAGTTCTTAGTAATTGAATTATCATCTAGCATTATAGTTATGCAATCTGGACCTGATAAATATCAATACATTTTTAGAATAAAAAATTTTAAATATTAATTAAATGTATGATTCACATTTCAATGTTTTTTAAAAGGTATAAGTAAGTTATTAAAGGTTTTTTCATTACTTTGTACCATATTCAAAAGTGATACTAAAAACAATGATTAGAGCCTATTTAAAATTTTTGTTAAATATTATATCTTTAACCAAGAGATACATAGAAATTTGATTTATATTTCTTGCAAAGAATTTTCTTTTTCAATCAAAAGTCAACCATAAAATTGTTCACTTATTTAAACTATAACAATATCTAATAAGTAATGAAAGAGAATACTACCTATTTTGAGAGGGTTTGACAAAGAATATTAATTCTTTTAGTGTTTTCCTCTTTATATAAAGAAAATTTAAGTTTACCAAATCTAATTAAAATTGAATTTTAAATTATAATTACAATCTAATTTTAATTATGTAATTAGAGTTTAAATTTAATACATTTTAATATCTTATATTTCATCCTTAAAATTTCTTAAAATTTATAACTAAATCCAAACTAATTTAAATTTAAATTTCTTTATTAATTGCTTTATATATGTGATTCACTTGCTTCCTTAAGGCCTTGTCATTATCATTAAATCTTTATAATGGTTCATTAACAGCTCATAGTAAGTACAAAGTTATCTAAAGAACTTCACATGCGACTGAAACTATCCTTCTATTACTTTTAACTTATTGAAATAAATATCTTTATAGTTATATCGTATGCACAACTCAGGAAACATGATCAAGTTGTTCTTTTAACATGTTTATGCGTCCTGGAGAAACGTCAAGAGTTAGATCTTAGCCATAACGATTTTTGTTAGGTTGGAGGGGTTATTTTGAAAGTAATTTTGGATGGAGACTCAAAGTGGAGAAATAGCCAAAGTATAGGGAATAAAATAAAAAACACACAAAATTTACGTGGTTCGTAATAAGCCTACATCTACGAGAGAAGGGGAGCAATAAATTCACTAGATGAGATAAACAAAATACAAGTGAAGTAACTTTCAAACCCAAAACCCAATTAAAGGTTTGATTTTACCTTTATATTTACTAGAGCAATTAACTATAGCACTCAATAAGAAATCACTACACCCTCTAAACAGAAAACTCTCTCAAATTTTGCTTCCGTTGAAACCATGCAAATGATGGCTTTATATAGGTAAATGGTGGTCTCCAAATTTGGTTAGGAAAAGGCCACGTTAGATAGCCAATTTCCATTCAATTTTCATATACCAAACTAGGTCATGTAGTGGTGATCTTTATCACTCAAAATGCTTAAATGAGGTAGTGCCATATAGACTAGAGAAAAAGGAATGGCTAGCAAATTATCAAGAAAAGCAAATTCAAGACACTATAACAAATCTCCACCTTGGCTTGAATTTTCTGGTCGGTGTAGAAAATTAATGAACTTTACTCTACCTTCTCCAAATAAGCCTATAAGGGCAACTCAATGATGAGAAACACCAATCAAGTCCAAGTAATGCTTGAACTTGATAGTAGAAAGAGACTTTGTTAACATATCAGTTGAGTTGTCTATAGTACCAATCTTCTTTATTATAATATTTCCTTGTGTGATAATATCATGAACAAAATAGTACCTGATGTCAATGTGCTTTGTTTTTCTATGAAATATTTGATCTTTGGTTAGATGTATTGCACTTTCACTATCATAAAAGACAACGGTCACCTGATGATATGAATTTAGCTCATTATATAAGCCCTTTAACCAAATAGCTTTTTTGATAGCCTCAGTCACTGCCATGTACTCAGCTTCAGTTGTAAACAGTGCAACTGTAGATTGCAATGTAGATTTTAAACTGACAACGTTATTTCCCAAAGTAAACACATAGCTTATCAAAGATCTCCTTTTGTCGAGGTCTCCTGCATAATTTGAGTCAACATAACCAACCAAACTACTACTATCACTACTGAACTCCAGATCAGTGTCAACTGAGCTTTTAAATATCTAAAAATTCATTTCATTGCTTGCCAGTGAACTTTCCCAAGATTTTCCATGTATCTACTCACGACGCTAACTGTATAAGAAATATCAGATCGAGTATATACCATGGCATGTATGAGATTGCCTATTGCACCGAAGTATGGACCATGGCATGTAGCAGATTGAGTATATACCATGGCATGTATGAGATTGCCTATTTACAGTCGACAGTCTTCTTTCCTTTTGGTATTCTAATAAGCTCTCAAGTGTCATTCTTATGTAAGGAATCCATTTCTTCGTGCATAGCTACCAACCATTTGTTAGATGTGGCTCCTAAAATGTCTTCTGAATATGTGGATGGGTCTCCAACATTGTTGATCTCCTCAGTTGCTGATAAAGCATAAGCCACTAAGTATGCATAGTTGTTATATCTTACTGGCTTCCTTATTTTGTTATAGTGTCTTGAATTTGCTTTGCTTGATAATTTGCTAGCCATTCCTTTTTATTTAGTCTATGTGGCACTACCTCATTCAAGCATTTTGAGTTGTAAAGATCATCACTACATGGTCTAGTTTGATACATGAAAATTGAATTGAAATTGGCTATCTAATATGGCCATTTCCTAACCAAATTTAGAGAACACCATTTACCTATATAAAGCCATCATTTGTATGGTTTCAACGGAAGCAAAATTTGAGAGAGTATTCTGTTTAGAGAGTGTAGTGATTTCTTATTGAGTGGTATAGTTAACTTCCTTAATAAATATAGACGTAAAATCAATCCTCTTTTTAAGAGAGCATTTGTGAGATCAGGTGTAATTAGGTTTTGGGTTTGAAAGTTACTCTGCTTGTATTTTGTTTATCTTATATAGTAAATTTATTGCTCCCCTTCTCTCGTGGATGTAGGCTTATTGCCGAACCATGTAAATTTTGTGTGTTTTGATTTTAGTCCCTATACTTTGGCTATTTCTCCACTTTAAGTCACCATCTAAAATTACTGTCAAAATAGCCCCTTAAACCTAAAAAATTGGTATCAGAGTCGAGTTTCAGTCAAGAGTTGGTGAATAGTATCATTGCATTAAGCGTCGACATTATAGTCGTGACAGTACCAACGTTATAATGGCAACTATAAGATTTGATATTAAGAAATTTGATTGTAACATAAATTTTTATGGAAGATTAAGACGCATGTCATCTTAATTCAAAATGGGCTTGAGAAAGCTTTGTTGGGAAAGAATAATATGCTAGAGTCAATGACTGAAGAAAAGAAGGACAAGATCGTTAACAAGGCAGATTCCACAATTCAGTTGTGTTTGTCTAATGAGTTTCTACAAGAGGTCATCAATGAAAATACAACAGCTAGCTTGTGGGCAAATTTGGAGTCCTTGTACATGTCCAAAACCCTAACTGACAAATTATACCATATGACGCGACTCTACACTTTTTAGATGCAGAAAGGTACTCCTATTAAAACCTACCTTAAAAAATATACGTCGATTTTAGTAAGTTTAGAAAATGCTGCTCTAAAATTATTGTGCTCACTACCACAGTCTCATAAAAATTTTAGAGGCACAATGCTTTATATGGAAAAGACAATTTGTCTTTGGCAGACGTTAAAACAAATTTAGTCTATAAAATTATAATTAATAAAAGGATTTTCGATAATAAGGATGATAATCTTGCGGAAGGCCTTATTATTAAAGGAAGGCCTAAAAATAAGAGTTCAGATAGTAGCATGTCAAGGTCAAAATCTAGACACAAGAATTTGATATGTAATTATTGTCGTAAAAAAGAGCATATTAAGGTTGATTGTTATAAATTGAAAAATAAATAATCAAGTAAAGAAATAAGGGAAAAATATGTCGATGCCAATGTTGTTAAAAATGAGTCCAAGTTTGATATTCTTCTAGTCACTAACAGTGAAAGGTGCAGATTCAATGATGAATGGATTATGGATTCATGGTGCTCTTATCATATATGTCCCAATAGGGACCGGTTCTCCACATATAAATTTGTTACAGGTGTAGTCATTCTGATGGGAAACAATTTAGCTTGCAATGTTATTGGGAAGGGCATAATCTGAATTAAGATGCACGATGGCGTAGTATGGACATTAACAGATGTTCGTCATATTCCTGATCAAAAGAAAAATCTCATCTCTTTAGGCACCCTTTAGGCTGATGCTTGTAAATACATAGTTGAAAGTGGAGTCATGAAAATTAGCAAAGGTGCTTTGGTGGTTGAGAAGGCTCAAAAGGATGGAAGTCTTTATGTCCTACAAGAAGCCACAGTTAGAGGAGCTGTCATTGCAATTTCTACACCAATCTCTAAAAACGACATCATAAAACTGTGGCATACAAGGCTAGGCCATATGAGCGAGAGAGGCCTGACCCTATTGAGTAATAAGGGTATTTTGTGTGGGCAAAATAATGCAGCGAGAGAGGCTTGCCCTTGTTGAGTAATAAGGGTATTTTTGTGGGCAAAATAATGCAGCGAGAGAGGCTTAACCCTGTTGAGTAATAAGGGTATTTTGTGTGGGAAAAATAATGCAGTGAGAGAGGCTTGACCCTGTTGAGTAATAAGGGTCTTTTGTGCGGGCAAAATACTAGTTCTGACCTTTGGGGACCATCCCAAGTTCCGTCTAAAGATGGTGCCAGATACACGCTTATCTTTATTGACGACTTCTCGAGGAAAGTTTTGGTTTACTTTCTCAAACATAAGGATCAGGTGTTCTCCATATTCAAGCAGTGGAAAACCATGATAGAGAAGCAATCTGGAAGGAAGATAAAGAGGCTCATAATAGATAATGGTTTGGAGTTCTGCATTAATAAGTTCTACAAAAATGAAGGCATTATAAGGCATCATACAATTCGAATGACACCCCAGTAGAATGGAGTTGTTGAACGCATGAACAGAACTCCCATTGAGAGAGCTCAATATATGCTTTCAAATTTGGATTGCCAAAGAGTTTTTGGGTAGAAGCTGTTTCTATAGCTTTCTATTTAGTGAACGAATGGCTTTTCGTCAGTTCCAATTGGATACAAGATTTCAGAGGAAGATTGGTTTGCCAAACCTGCAAATTATTCAAATTTGAGAATCTTTGGTTGCCTAGCATATATGCAAGTCAATGGTGACAAGTTAGGGCCAAGAGCAAAAAAGTACAATTTTCTAGGATATCCATCAAGGGTAAAAGGATATAAACTTTTCTAGGATATCCATCAAGGGTGAAAGGATATAAACTTTGGTATCCTAAATCATCCAAATTTATAATCAGTAGAAATGTTACATTTAATGAAGGTTCCATGCTTTACACTAAAAAAGAAGTCTTGGTACCTTGCAATTCTGACAAGCAAAGGGAGGCTAGTCAAAGACAGGAGATAGATGTTAAAGACTATCCAACTTAGCAAGACTCTACCTCACAATCAGATTCATGATTGTCTAATTCTTAGCAGGATTCTATTCCTCAAAGGGATTCAGAGCCTAGCTCAGTTGAATAGGAGCAACATAGTCTATTGCCAAAGATAGAGAAAGGAGGGAGATAAGGAAGTCAGTAAGATATAAAAACTATGCAGACTTGGTGGCTTATGCTTTATCAGCATCTGAGGAGATCAACAATGCTGGAGAGCCATCCACATATTTAGAAGCCATTTCAGGAGCCAACTCAAAAAAAAAATGGTTGGTAGTTATGCAAGAAGAAATGGAGTCCTTACATAAAAATGGCACCTGGGAGCTCGTTAGACCACAAAAGGGAAAGAAGATTGTTGACCGCAAATGGATCTTCAAGAAAAAGGAAGGCACCTTAGGCATTGAAGAAGCAAGATACAAAGCTCAGTTAGTTGCAAAGGGGTACAGTCAAGTACAAGGTGTGGATTTCAATGATGTTTTCTCACTTGTTTTAAAAAAACTATTCCATTCGCATGTTGCTTGCTTTGGTGGCTAAGTATGACCTGGAATTGGAGCAATTAGATGTCAAAACTGCTTTTCTACATGGTGACCTTAAAGAGCAGATCTATATGCAACAACCTGAAGGCTTTAAAGTTGAAAACAAGGAGTACCATGTTTGTTTGCCGAAGAAATCTCTTATACCACATTTGTTAAGTTCGAGGGCCTATTTTGACAGTAATTTTGGATGGCGACGCAAAGTGGAGAAATAGACAAAGTATAGGGAATAAAATAAAAACACACAAAATTTACACGGTTTCGCAATAAGCCTACATCTAAGGGAGAAGCGGAGTAATAAATTCACTATATGAGATAAACAAAATATAAGTGGAGTAACTCTTAAACCCAAAACCCAATTACACCTAATCTCACAAATGCTCTCTTAAAAAGAGGCTTGATTTTACCTTTATATTTACTAAAGCAATTAACTATACCACTCAATAAGAAATTAAGACACTCTCTAAACAGAAAACTCTCTCAAATTTTGCTTCCTCTAAGACCATGCAAATGATGGCTTTATATAGGCAAATGGTGGTCTCCAAATTTTATTAGGAAGTGGTCACATTAGATAGCCAATTTCCATTCAATTTTTATGTACCAAACTAGGTCATGTAATGGTGATCTTTATCACTCAAAAAGCTTGAATGAGGTAGTGCCACATAGACTAGAGAAAAGAAATGGCTAGTAAATTATCAAGCAAAGCAAATTCAAGACAATATAACAAATGTCCACTTTGTCTTGAATTTTCTACTCGTTGCAGAAAATTAATGAACTTTACTCCACCTCCTCCAAATAAGCTCGTAAGGGTAACTCAATGACGAGAAAAACCAATCAAGTCCAAGTAATGCTTGAACTTGATAGTAGGAAGAAACTTTGTAAACATATTAGCTAGGTTGTCTGCAATACCAATCTTTTTTACTATAATATTTCCTTGTATGATAATATCACAAATAAAATGGTACCTGATGTCAATGTGCTTTGTTTTTTCATAAAATATCTAATCTTTGGTCAAATGTATTGCACTTTCACTATTAAAGAAGACAATAGTCACTTGATGATCTGAATTTAGCTAATTGTATAAGTCCTTTAACCAAATAGCCTCCTTGATAGCCTTAGCCACTGCCATGTACTTAGCCTCTGTTGTAGACAGTGCAACTATAGATTGTAATGTATATTTCTAATTGATAGTGCTATTTCCAAAAGTAAACACATAGCCTACCAAAGATAAATAGCCAAAGTGTAGGGACTAAAATAAAAATGTACAAAATTTACATGGTTCGGTAATAAGCCTATGTACATGGGAGAAGGGGAGCAATAAATTCACTATATGAGATAAACAAAATACAAGGGGAGTAACTTTCAAACCCAAAACTCAATTACACCCGATCTCACATCTGGCACCACCTTTAGATGGAACTTGTGATGGTCCCCAAAGGTCTGAGTGGATGTAATCCAAAGTATCTTTGGTTGTGTGGGTGACTTTGCTGAAACTAACTCATTTTTTTCTTTTGAAAAACACAATACTCACAAAAATCAAGGTTGCCAGTATTTTGCCCGCACAAAAGACACTTGTTACTTAATAGGGTCAAGCATTTCTCGCTTATATTGCCTAGCCTTATATGCCACAATTTGGTGATGTTGGTTTCAGACATTAGTGTAGAAATTGCAGTAGTAGCTCCTGTAATTGTGGCTCCACAAAGTACCTTTGCTAATTTTCATGACTCCACCTTTAGTTGTGTATTTAAACTCACCAGCATCAAGGGTGCCCAAAGAGATGAGATTCTTCTATAAATCAGGAATGTGACAAACGTCTGTCAATGTCCGTACCACGCTATCTTGCATCTTGATTCGGATTGTGCCCTTCCCAGTAATAATCTAGGCTGTATTATTGTCCATCAGAACGACTCTACCTACAACGCATTCAAACGTGGAGAAACAATCCGTATTGGGATGCATGTGATAAGAGCACCATGACTCCATAATCCATTCATCTTTGAATCTGCACCTTTCTTGATTTGATTTTTTATTTTTCAATTTATAACAATCAGCCTTAATATGCCCTTTTTTACGACAATAGTTATAGATCAAATTCATGTGTGTAGATTTTGATCTAGACCTGCTACTGCCTAAACTCTTATTTTTAGGCTTTCCTTTAGCAATAAGGCCTTCTTCTAGATTGTTATCCTTATTATCGACAATCCCTTTGTTAATTATAATTTTGGAGAGTAAAATTGTTTAAACCTCTGTCAAAGACACACTATCTTTTCCATAAAGCATTGTGTCTCTAAAATTTTTATGGGATGGTGGTAGTGAGCACAGTAATTTCATAGCAGCATTTTCATCATCAATCTTAGCACCAACATTTTCTAAACTTACTAAAATTGATGTATATTCTTCAAGGTAGGTTTTAATAGGTATATCTTCCTGCATTTAAAAACTGTAGAACCACGTCATATGGTATGACTTGTCGGTCAAGATTTTGGACATGTACAAGGACTCCAAATTTGCCCACAAAGCAACTGTTGTATTTTCAGTAATGACCTCCTGAAGAACTTCATTAGACAAACAAAGTTGAATTGTGGAAACTATCTTGTTAATGATCTTGTCCCTTTTTTATTCAGTCACTGACTCTAGCATATTATTCTTCCCCAACAAAGCTTTCTCAAGCCCATTTTAAATTAAGATGGCACACATCTTAATCTTCCGCAAGAGATTTGCTTTACGATCAAATTTCTCAATATCAAATCTTGTAGTTGTCATCGTAACGTTGGTACTGTCATAGTTACAATGTCGACACTTAATGCAATGACACTATTCACTGACTCTTGACTAAAACTCATCTCTGATACCAATTTGTTAGGTTCAAAGGGCTATTTTGATGTTAATTTTGGATGGTGACTCAAATTGGAGAAATAGCCAACGTATAGGGACTAAAATTAAAACACACAAAATTTACATAGTTCGGCAATAAGCCTACATCCACGGGAGAAGGGGAGCAATAAATTGACTAGATGAGATAAACAAAATACAGTTGGAGTCATTCTTAAACCCAAAACCTAATTACACTCGATCTCATAAATGCTCTCCTAAAAAGAGGTTTGATTTTACCTATATATATTATAGAGCAATTAACTATACTACTCAATAAGAAATCTCTGCACTCTCTAAACAGAAAACTCTCTCAATTTTGAAGGGATCCTTCCTAAATGCTTAAACAATTTGAAGTCTCTCATATTTTGAAGATCTTTCTCAATGTTCTAGCTACCAATCTTTCATCCCACGAGTACATAGATTCGTCATAGTATCTTTGAGGGTTCATTCTCAATTAGTTTATTTGCCAATCACTCCAAGCTTCAAGTATTCAACTAATAAGTGACAACAATAATTTCAGTTTCAAAAGTGATTATTTGCGTTGGCTCCCCATTTTTCAATTGAAGGTCCTTGTTCTATCAAACTGATACTTATATAGTCAACTTGCTAGTTGGTTCATGTTACTTTGGTGATCATCATCTGTTTTTCAGTCTTCATTTGCTGAGGTACTTCTGGTCGATATTTCGTATACGTCATTGGTAATGCAAGCAAATGGAATTGGAAAAGGAGAACGAGAATCGAAACAAGGGGTACTTCAAACTAGCTTAAGCCCAGAGCTTATAGTTTTCATTCCTATTATCGTGATAGATTGATGTTTTGTGAGCTCTTACTTTTGCTGCTCATAACGCACCAATCCATCAATAACCTATTAACTAAAGCCATTACCGATTGTTTGTTTTGTTAAATTGTCATAGGAGAAAGGTAAGCTATCTCGGACCGGGTAGGAATATTGCAGGGATACACATTTAGAGAGACCCTATAGACATAATTTGACCTAAGACCATACTTCACAAGGGAGCTCTATCATCAGAGTCTGACATTGTGGTGCTCCTCGGACGCTTAGAGCGTACTTTTTCCTCATTGAAAAGGAAGGTTGTTCTATTAGAGCAGGGAAATAATGTCTGCATACGAGTTATCCCTAATACATTTTTGTCTTGTTCAAGTTGTGGGCTCGTAGTTGTCGTTGTCGTTCCAAGGGATTGCTTGAAGAGTTACACAAGTCGTACGTAAATAAGAACAGGATGCATGAAGTTTCGTAAAGGGAAAGGTTTTCCTAATGCATCTGGTAGGTATCAACAGGCGAGAGACATACGTACTCATCTTGATACTATGTTGTTCTGGAACGTAAAAGTAGCCAATGAGATAGACATCAATTTTATTTATTGAACTTGAACAAATAGTATCTCTGCTAACATGGAGTGTCACGTTCTACCTAAAGCTAAACTAACTTAAAATTCAAGTTAAAAGGTTGGGTTGGGAACTTTAAGAAAAAACAAAATGGATCAAATTGCGAGATCAGCCAAGTCAAAAGTGCGTTCAACAGCCTTGCACCAAGACTTCACCTTCTTGTTCCTAAGTTGCTCATCCAACTTGGGATGGAAAATGGTATCTGTCTTAGCCTTTTGCCCAGAAGCAAAAATTTCTTCTTTCTTCCAAACTCCAATGGCGAGACCAGCAGCATAGGCTGCCCCAAGAGCTGTTGTCTCTATATCAGCTGGTCTCACTACGGGGCTTCCCAACAAGTCCGCCTGCAAAGACATTATCATATGTTATGCTTAAAAAAAATCTAAGATTTGAGCAAAAATATGCGTCCTATGGGATGCATTCAGGTCTAGAGCTCAGCCACATAGGATAGAAGGTCACTATTCCTAGAATGTGATAACAAAAATGATAATGGATGAAGCTAAAACCTGTATCTGCATCAAAAGATTGTTGACTGTAGCACCACCATCCACTCTAAGTAAAAACTCCCCTTTCTCACTCTTGGCCTGACCTTTTTGCCGAGAATCTTTATGCATCGAATCCAGAACATCCTTCACTTGGAAACACATGCTCTCAAGCACAGCTCGAGCAAGGTGTGCTTTACTTGTGGACCGCGTGATCCCAACACAAACCCCACGAGCATCGTCGCGCCACCAGGGAGCAAACAGTCCACTAAAAGCAGGTACGAAGTAAACTCCTTCTGTTGAGTCAACCTCTGATGCCAGTTTCTCAATCTCACTTGCACTGCTAATTATCCCAAGCTTGTCTCTGAGCCACTGAACGGCAGCTCCAGCAATAGCAATTGAACCCTCAAGAGCATAGTTAGTTGGAGCTTTAGCTCCAAGCTTGTATGCTAAAGTTGTTAGAAGGCCATGCTTTGACGGAACTACCTCTTCGCCTGTGTTGAGCAGGATAAAAGCACCAGTTCCATATGTGCTTTTGGCCTCCCCTTTTCTACAAGCTTGCCCAAGCATTGCTGCATGTTGATCACCTAGACATCCAGAAATAGGTATGTCAGTAATTGGCCATCCTTTCCCAATCTTTCCAATGATCTCAGAGTTGCTAACAATTTTTGGCAAAATCTGTGCTGGAATCCCCAGGGTTTTTAATGTAGGTTTATCCCATTCAAGAGTCTGCAGATTCATGAGCATGGTTCGTGAAGCATTGGAAACATCAGTAACATGCAATCCACCATTCACTCCGCCAGTTAAGTTCCATATTAACCAGGTGTCTATAGTTCCAAAGATTGCGTCTCCTTTCTCTATACCCATTTTGACAGCATCCACATTTTCCATTAACCAGAGAATCTTCACTGCACTGAAATAGGTGCTTATAGGCAGACCACATGTCTCTACGAAGTGAGTTCTTCCTCCTGGTAATTCTTTCTCCAGTTTCCTTAAATCAGTAATACAAATATCAATTAGACAAACACTTGCTCACTCGCTAACAATCAAATATCAAGAAGAAACTTCAAATTCAAATGCAATTAGTGATGAAATATTAAAAAACAAAAAACTTATTTTGTTACTTCTGAGAAAGAAGTACTCAGTCCAAACAATAATCAAAAGCACCTTCCCTAGGTGGGGATCAAACCGGAGCAACCCGTATCATAAGGAGATTGTATAACAGTCATGATATTCATTAGGATGTAGGCTGAAAATTACACAAGAACAAACAAGTAACCGTGGACAAGCTATCTAATAATAACTATATGGCAGAAACCTCAATTTTGTTGTGTGTGAGAGCGAAGAAAGACATATTTCCCAGATCCTAGATAACAGAAACAAATCATGGTGAAAGAAAAAGAGAACTGATGTAAAATTAAATGGGAGTATTTGGGTTGTGGTACCTGCAAATGCCACTGGTGCGAACATCCATCCAAACAATGGCGTTGTAGAGAGGAAGACCAGTGGATTTGCTCCAAATGAGAGTCGTCTCTCTCTGATTAGTCAAACCAATAGCCTTCAGCGCATCATCCACATTATGTCCATCAGCAGTGGCCTTGTTAATTGCCTTTGTCATGCACATCCTAACGCTCTCCAGTATCTCCATTGCATCATGCTCTACCCACCTACCACCCAGAAAACGTAAGGCATATTTTCCCAAATAATCCGCAAGGAGGTTTGCTTATCCAGAAATAGATAAAAGACATAATTATGCGACCACAACCATTCACGTATACACAAATAAAGCAAATGAGAATAGAGGCTTTATCAAGGATCATTTCGTATCTGAACGAATAGAAGATTTGATTCCTACTTATCATAATCTCACAGCACAGAAGATTTAACATAAATCTTCTCATACAACGACAAGAAACGTAAAAGTCAACCGCAACCACCTCGCTTGCACTTCAACACAGAGGGAGAGAAAATTATCTACCTTTTCATCACGGAATACTGAATTCTCACAAGAACTAAACAATCAGGCAAGAAAAAATTGAAACTTTAAATCAACCCCGCAAAAACTATATCACCAAACTCCCAAATATGCATCATCAATATTTCGTGTACAGATGAAATACTACTCAATGAAAACAGAGAAAGAGCTTACCCATTATCAGGGTAGAACTGAGTGAACTCGACCTGGTGAGACCCAATAACCCGAGCATTACGGTCATAAATGAAGAACCTAGTACTGGTTGTCCCTTGATCTATCGATCCAATAAACACTGCCTCCTCTTTTGCCATCTTCCTTTTGTATTCAACGACTTCTGAATCTGGGATTAGCAAGAGTTCATAAGAGTAGACCAAAGCATACAGAGGCCGTGAGAGAGGGAAAGAGAAGGCCTACTACAACTTCTACGCGAATCTTTCTTCGGATTATGAACTGGGTTTATTCAATATTTACCATCCCAAGTCTAAAAATTCTTTCTTTGATAGTGCTGTTAAATTGACCAATTATCCTTAACTTTTGCGTTGGGATAATATATTTAAAAGAAAAAGAATTAAGCAGCTCTTATGGCATCATATATATATATATTTAATTATTATAATCTCAAAACCATCTAATTCCTATAATAAATCTGGGTCTTTACTCTTTACTCTTTAATGACTTAGAATTAAATATATAAAATTAATAACGTACGGATAGGTGTTTAGTTATTTTTATGAAATTTTATTGGTGAAAAGTACAATACACGTGTTTTTCAGTTATGATGTAGCCACTCCGAAGTTCTTGGGATGCCACGTGGACAGAAGTTGCACGGCGTGCTCGTGCATCTGTCGCGACAGACAAAACCTTCAGCACTGAACAACTCGTTTATCAACTATATTCTACATCTGCCACATTGTCTAGATTCCTTTGTTTTTTTTAATCTTGGAAAATAAATGGTGTCATTTCGTCAAATTGATGACATAATAATGGAAAACTGGACCTTCTGACTGTTTATTAAATAATTTTTAAGTTCTGGATGTGGAGAAAAGAAGGCTTTTATTCTAAGTTAAGGTCTTTTTTTTTTATTTTTCCTTTTCTACTTTTTTAGTGATACGGAACGAGGAGGTGCTTAACTTGGAGAATTTAAGGGTGACTAGGAGAGTTTAACATTTTGACGAGAGAAACCGATAAAAAGTTTTTTTTTGTTTGTTTAGGACACTCTAATTTATAGTTTTTATTTTTATCTTTAAATTCAATAAAAAATATGTTTATGTGAATTTTTAGTATTTTAATTTCTTCCACTTTTCTTAATTTAAGAAAACAAAAAAAAACTGAATTTTACTTTTTGCTCTTTTGTCATAATTTGATTTATCAATTAAGTATATATTATTTAACTATTTAATATTAGTTATAAATAAAAATCATGCATAATTTAATTATCTTAATTTTTTAATTAATTTAAATTTAAATTTTGAAGATACATAATTTTAATTTTACTTAATAAATTAATTTAAAATATATAATTTTCAAATAAAATTTTCTTAAATAATTTAAAATATGTGTTAGTTTATATAAATTAAATATAATTATTAAATTATTTATTTTAATAAAATATACTAATTTTACTGAG
>JAOQMQ010000001.1:13174134-13185309 GCA_027563845.1 Erythroxylum subrotundum | reverse complement strand
TTGAAGTGTTAATTATGAACTATCTAAACATCCAGTTTATAATGATATCTACAAAGTGGAGAAAAAGAAATTTAATTTTTGAGAGGAAATAAGTAGGAATACTAGCTACCTTACGCTTATCTCCCAGAAATATATATATATAGAAACATTTAGGATTTTTTATTAAAATTAAATATTCTAATTATAATTAACTTTAAACTTTAATTATAATTTAATTTGATTTTAATAAAATCAAATTTATCATATTTAATCATTAAAGTTTTTCAAAGTTTGCAATTAAATTAACGTCAAACTTTAATTATAATTTAATTTTAATAAAATCAAATGTCTCATATTTAATCCCTAAAATTTCTTAAACTTCACAAGTCCAACTTAATTTAAATTGATTTTTCTCTTTTTAACTACTTTTTATTTATGATTCGTTAGGTACTTAATTTAAATTGATTTTTCTCTTTTTAACTACTTTTTATTTATGATTCGTTAGGTTTTTAATATGTTAGCAATAATTATAATTATAATTCATAATTAGAATTAGATAAATTAAAACTCCTTTTAATTTATCTTTAATTCTCTAATTAAACAATTCATAGGCATAAATCAAGACTAACGTCTAGCAACATATAATGACCACCCAAATATTAAGAATGTTGAAATGATTTTAATTTAACAAGTCTATACAAGGTTATAATGTATAATTTAATCCTTTCATCATCCAATGATCCAATTGGATATAAAGTATAAACATAATCTTTACTCTTTTTAAATCTAATCATATTCATTCATGTTAACTAGTAATTAATTTATAACTGATATTTGAAAACACCTTTCAAATGTGAATTTATTATAGCCAAAGAATTCCTTAAATCACTACTAATCAAGAACAGTGGAACATTCTCTCTAATTACTTTAGAATAGCGAATCTTTTATTAACTTACCCAACTATTTTTATATGGTTCATATTATGTCAAAATACTATAGATTGAGCTACCCTATATAGGATATGTCATAAGTAGCATTACAACATAATAATTATCATATAAGATACTTTGATAATTTAAAGTTTAAGGATCAATTATACAATTATCATAATAAAGAAATCTATAGACACATAAGTAATATTATATTTGGGATCCTCATAATCAGGTTAGTTCAGTGAACTTATTCTCAAACAAACACTCACACAATTGTTTAAGTAGCTTCATGCTTTAATTTAAGAGATCAATTACATTCTTCATAAGAAGGAAATATAATGTATGTTAGTTTTACTATTTCATCAATATCTTCGTCTTGATAAAACTACAACTAGGAACAATTTAGGAATAATACGTAAATGTAAATTTAATCTCATAATTATGATCTCATCATAATTTCAATTCCAAATTCTAGGAGATTTACCTTTAATATTAAAACATCAAATGTAAAGAAAAAAGGCCTTTATTGATTAAAATAATAATGTCATATATAAAATTGCAACCAATCGGTTGATTGTAAGAACCTAAAATAACAATCTCTCACTTTCACTAAAGTCATTTGCCGATGTATCTAATACCATATTCATCCATTTGATCATGTATCTTAAGAGACAATAACTTAGTAAGAGGATTTACAAGATTCTTTTTATTGAGAACTTGCTCTAATGCCATGCTTTGCAATCCACTATCTTCCTGATCAAGTGAAACTTCTTGAGTATATATTTTGACCGTTGATGAGACCTTGGTTTCTTTGCATGTGGAATGGCAACATTATTGTCACAATACAATATTATTGGCTCAACAATGCTAGGAACCATTCCAATTCTGGTGATGAACTTCTTGATCCAAACTGCTTCCTTTGTTGCTTCTGATATGGAAATGTACTCTGCTTCAGTCGTAGAATCTACAATGGTTGTTTGTTTGGAACTATTCCAACTTACCACACGATCATTCAAAGTGAAGATGTACCCTGACTGTGATCTATTACCATTTGGATCATATTGAAAACTACTATCATTTGAATACTCTGAACTCTCAGTTCAACTCCTCTATAAACTAAGAAAAATCTTTAGTCCTTCTCAATTATTTTAAAATATTTTTCACAATCATCCAGTGACTATCACCAGGATTGGCTTAAAACTTGCTCATCATGCTCAAGGCATAAGAGACATTTGTTCTTGTACATAACATCGCATATATGATTTATTCAATTACTGAAGCATATGGAACACAATCCATTTTATTCTTCTCTTCTTCTGTCTTGGAACATATATTTTTTGAGAAAGAAACCCCATGTGATATGGGTAAGAATCCCCTCTTAGAATTCTCTATGTGAAACCTCTTTAGCACTTTGTCTATATACGTGGATAGAGATAAGCCAATCAACCTCTATAGATCTTTATTCTCATAATATAGGTTGCTTCTCCCATATCCTTCATGGAAAAGTTCTTGTACAACCAAATCTTTACAGATTGAAGCATTTGTATGTCATTTTCTTTCAGTAATATGTCATCTATATATAGCACTTGTAAGACGAATGCACTCCTACTATCCTTCTTATAGATAAATGCTTCATCCATATTTTTTGCAAAGTCAAATTCTTTGATTGTCTTACCAAAATAGATATTCCATCTTTGTGATGCTTGCCCATGTCCATAAATAGACTTTTACAACTTGCATATTTGAATAAAAAATCTCTTATATTCAATTCCCTCATGTTGTGTCATATACACATTCTTAAGCAAATTTTCATTGAGAAATGATATTTTGACATTCATTTGCTAGATTTCATAATCTTGATATGTAGTTATAACCATGATGAAACTCTTTATTTTTGTTTGTAACCTTTAGCCACTAGCCTTACTTTGTATGTACTTATATTACTATCCATGTCATTTTTTTCCTTAAAAACCCACTTGAATTCTAAAGGTACAATACCATTAGGATCATCTACCAAAGTCTATACTTGATTAACATAAATAGATTCTATTTCAAATCTCATAACTTCATGCTATGTTAGAGAATCAATGTTAGACATTTTTTAAAAGTAATAGGCTCATCATTTATGAGCAATACATTGTCTTTTCCCTTTTCAATATGTATATCTAATCTAGTGGAGGGATGTTGTATCCTATTAGTACGTCGCAGACTATTTGTCTCTTGAACCATCAGTTGTATATCATATGTATCAAATGAGGTTCATGTTCCATCTAGATGTGGATTTATGGTTCTTGAAATTCTTTAAGGTCTACCTCACTACCACTACTTTCTTTGAGAATGAATTCTCTTTATAGGAATGTAACATGTCTTTAAACAAATACTTTTTGCTAAAAGGATGTTAAAATTAATATCTGATATATTTTTTAGGATACTCCACAAATTTGCATTCATCTGATTTAACTTGGAGCTTATTAAATGTTGCATGCTTTACATAAGTGTCATATCCCTAAATATTTAAGTGAGAAAACTTTGATCTACTACTAGTCTATATCTCATATCGTGTCTTGTTAACCGATTTGGATAAAACTTTATTTATAAGGTAAACAACAACTTCAAGTGCATAATCCCAAAAGGAGATAGAAAGAACTGTACGACTTATAATAAGATATGCCATATCTAATAGAGTACAATTTCTCCTCTCAAATACTCTGTTATGTTATGGAGTTTTAGGAGGAGTCTATTGTGAGAGAATCTCATTCTAACCATAAAACTCGTGGTCTAAGTATTCACCACATCTATCAGATCTAAGTGATTAAATACTTTTATTAGTTTGTTTGAACTTTTTAAATGATTCAAACTTTTGTTTCGTTTAGTACATATAACTATACATGAAATGATCATCTATGAACCGTATGAAATATGACTATCCAACTCTAGTGCAAGTAGAAATAGGGCCTCATACATCTGAATGTATAAGCTTTGGTAGCTCACTGACATGCTCTCCCTTTCTACTAAAAGGTAGTTTAGTTCATATGATCAATAATCAAAGGATCCAAATATCCTTCTTTATGTAACTTTTTGATTTTAGTTTTGTTAATATGACCTAACCTACAATGCTATAAATAACATGGGCTTTGGTCACTTAACATTCTTTTTTTGCTATTTATCTTAAGGATTGGCCTTTCAAGACCTAATTCATGCAAATTATTTGTAAGCAATCCAAATCCGTAATAAACATCTTCTTTATAAAAAGAACAACTTTTATTACCATTAATAAAGACAAATCCATTCAATTTTAATTAAGAAATGGAAATGATGTTTCTAGTAATAACTAGTGTAATATCCCAGATTACCCGTTTACAGATATTGTCCGCTTTGGGCCTTGGCCCAGCCAAGCCCTCACGGTTTTGCTTTTCCCGAGGCCTTCCCAGAAGGTCACCCATCCTAGAACTACTCTCACCCAGGCACATTTAACCTCAGAGTTCCGATGGGATCTGGTCAACTAGGCCATGGAAAACGCGTCTGTAAGGGAGAGGTATCCACACCCTTATAAGGCATGCTTCGTTCTCCTCCCCAACTAATATGGGATCTCACAATCCACCCCCTAGGAGGCCCAGCGCCCTCGTTGGCACAACGGCCCGGGTATTGGCTCTGATACCATTGTAACAGCCTAGACCACCTGCTTACAGATATTGTCCGCTTTAGGCCTTGGCCCAGCCAAGCCCTCAAGCTTTTGTTTTTCCCGAGGCCTTCTCAGGAGGTCACCCATCATAGAACTACTCTCACCCAGGCACATTTAACCTCAGAGTTCCGATGGGATCTGATTCATTAGGCCATGGAAAACGCGTCTGTAAGGGAGAGGTATCCACACCCTTATAAGGCATGCTTCGTTCTCCTCCCCAACTGATATGGGATCTCACAACTAGAACATAATAATAATTATCTAATTTTAGTTTAAGGTTAGAAGGCAAAGCTATACTTCAAGTTCCTACAGCTAATATAGTAACTCTTTCTTTATTACTGGTAGGTTCACTTCGTCTTTCCTTAACATTGTACTCCTTGTTAACATTTGCATGTTATTATAAATATTATAACCACATATAGTATCTAATACCTAAGAATATGGAACAAAAGCATAAAGATTGATCTAAAAAAAAACTTGAAGAAATGGATTCTTTAAGCTTCTTATCTTTCAAGTTAGTAAGACAAATTTTGTAATCTCTGTTCCAATGTCTATAGTTTCCATAATGTAAATATGTGCCTTTATCAATGTCCTTATTCTTGACACCACCTTTTGGCTTTGCTACTTTAGCGAAAGCCTTATGTTTCTTATTCTTATTATTCTTAGAGCTCCTTTTATTATTCTTAGAAGAATTTTTTAACAACATAATTGGACTCCTTCTTAAAGGATCCCTATCCAGTCTTAAGCATATCCAACAATTCATGCAATGGTACCTACTTTTGAGTCATATAAAAGTTCATAATGAATTGTGAAAAACTTGGTGTAAGAGATTGAAATACCAAATCAATGTTTAACCCATACTCCATGATATAACCAAATTGACTTAATTTTTCAACATAGCCAATCATCTTCAGCATATCACTGAAGAACTTTATGTCATTTTGTATTAAAATAATTCTTTGGAGTATTAATATCTCTCCTCCTCACTTTGTGCAGCAAATAACTCCTTGATATGCAGAATCATAGTAGGAGCATTCATGTTGTCATACTGCCTTTGAAGCTCTCAAGATATACTAGCCAACATCACATATGTAGTTTATTAAATTTCATTAATATATTGCTGATATCTCTCTCAAAACTCATTAGTAGCATCAAAACTAAGCTCTAATAAAACAACAGTTTCAATAACATATATTTTCTTTTCTTCTTTGAGAAAATTTTTCAATTTGCAAAATCAGTTAGAGAAATTAGGTCTAGTTAGCTTATTAACATCCACGATGCTCCTCAGTCACCGATTGTGCTCATCTTCTTTTAACAACCAAAAGACGTAAAAGAGCAAGTATTAGTTTAGGCCACAAAAGCAAATAAAATAAGAACTTTAGTAAATATTTGATTGCTTCCACTATTAAATTCAAAATAATAGCCCTCACTATTAAATCGAGCAATTATTAAATAATTTCTTAATAGGCTAAGATCCCATTCAAATTTAATTGATCTTGAGTTTGTTCAATAAATCAACTAAATTTAAATTAGATATAAAACAAGTTTATCAATAACATCTTATGTGACTCTTAGGTTCATTAGGTGACAACTCTTTCCCAAAATATATCTAATATATTATTCCTAACCATACCGCTAAATTCATATGATCATGAGTTTGCTCATCTAAATTACACAAATATAGTTAAGTAGGACTCATTGATTTAAGAGGATAATATATTCAAAAGTCTCTAACCTTTTAAGATTTTTTCAATTCAGTTCCTAAGCTTAAAAAATTTTCATTTAAGTGACCAACTTTTTAAAAACCTTAACAATTCAGTGCAAAAGGTTATTTTTGATGATGTGACATATCTAAAATATCATTTGAATGTCCATATATTAGTTACATCAGCAAAAACTAATGTTTTGAACTGAATTGTTAAGGTTTTAACACGTTGGTCACTCAGTTGAAAAAATTTAAAGCTTAAGCACTAAATTGAAAAAATGCCAAAAGGTTACGCACTTTAGGATTGGTTATCCCTAATTTAAGATGAAACATATTCAAGTGAAAAAACGTCTTGAATTTGCTCAACAAGCCTTACAATAAATAGAACTCTGGTCTTATTCTTAAATAATGGAAGACAATCATTAGGTTCTTAATGTGTCCTTATATTTGAGGGACTTGAAATTTTAAAAAATTTGGTTTCATAAAAATATAATCTCATTATATTAATAATTTCTAACATGAATTATGAAAAAATCCTTTAAAACATTTGCTTAATTCTATTATTGATTTGATAATTAATTTAATTTAATAATTTAGCTTCTTGAAAAATTAAACTAAATTCCAAAGTATTCCTAATAAAAATAACTTTAGAAAAAATTCAAAAATTAAAAAAACACCTTTTCAAATTTATTAAAAATTTAAGCCAACTAAATCTCAATTAATTCAAAAATAAGGCTTAAAACATAAAAATTAAAATAAATTGGAGTGGAGACTATGCAACCCATATACTGCACATGTTGTTTAACATCGATTGGTGCGTGCACTCATAGGTTGTCTTCCCTTGTGGGTATTATGTCATACACGCGCCCCATCAATTTTTAGATTGGGGTTTATGCGTTCCTCGTGCTATCGCCCTCTTATGTTGTTGGGTTGAAGCTGACTGGTTTGCTGCTTGTCAGTGTTCTTTCGACCCTGTTGCTTCTGCCTCCATGGATCTCCTCTACTATAGTGTTTTCCCATGGGCGAGTTTCGTCTCCTGGGTGAGATTTCGCCCTTAGCTAGCGATTGCCACTAGTTCGCGTCTTTACCAACGACAGTCCGTAATTGGTGAAGCTCCATCGATAGCCATTGCTCCAATTGAAAAAAACCACAAACTCAGACACAACCCATTTTAAAGCATTCATAACATTAAACAAATCCTTATTTGAAGTTAAGGGACATGCAAAAAACGGCGTTTTTCCAGAACATAATCAACTAGAAACAAGATTCCAAAATAATATTCATATTTTACAATAACAAAACAGGCAATATTTTGTTTTTCTAGACCGCAAGCTTTCAAGATAGAAACATATCAATCGAGTTTGAGAAGAAACAAGTTGGAGGCCAAAATAATTAACTTTCAAGAAAACCTACTTCTAAGGAATTAATTAAATCAATAATTCATTAAAATAAGGTTTCAAGCCTTTTTTTTTAATTTTATCAAATCAATATCAATCAATCAATTGATTCAAGTTATTTAATTAAAGATAACTTCGATGCCATTGTTACGAAACCAACTGTGATTAAATTACGGGCACAATAAAATCTTAAAATTTTTAAGATTTTCATATCAAATCTTAAGAATTGAATAACTTGAAAAAATTAATTGTAATTGACATTTCGAAAAAGAATTTAGTAGGAATTCGAAGCATCCCGCTGATTATCCAAATTTTCAGTCTTTAAGAATATCCATAGAGTAGAGAAAAAGAAACTCAATTTTTGAAAGGAAATAAGCAGGAGTGCTAACTCTCTTACACTTATTTCCTATAAATAGAAAAAAGTATTAAGGTTTATTTTTATTAAAATTAAATATTCTAATTAGAATTAAAGTTAAAACCTAATTATAATTTAATTTAATTTTAGTAAAATCAAATATCTTGCATTTGATCTATAAAATTTCTCAAACTTTACAATTAAGTCCAATTTAATTTTAATTTTAATTTTAATTTCTCTTTTTAACTGCTCTTTATGTGTGACACATCATGTTCCTATTATATTGCAATTATTTTAAATTATGATTTCAATTCATAATTAAAATTAGACAAATTAAAACTTCTTTTATTTTTTTTAATTCTCCAATTAAACAATTTATAGTCATATATCAAAATTGATATATAACAATATATCATGACTACTTAAATATTAGGAATATAAAAGTGATTTGACTTAACTTGTCCATACATGATTATGATATATAATTTAATCCTTTCGTCATTCATAATTCTAATTAGACATAGAGTATAGATATATTGTCTACTCTTTCTAAATGTAATCATGTTTATTACTCATAATTAGTAATTAATTTATAATTAATATTTGAAAATACCATTTCAAATATCAATTCACTCTAGTTTAAAAAAAATCAATTCACTCTGGCAAGAGAATTCTTTAAATCACTACTAATCAAGAATATTAGAATATTCTCTCTAATTACTTTTGAATGATGAATCCTTTATTGATTTGCTCAACTATCTTTATATGGTTCATACTATATCCAAGTAATACTGACTAAGCTACCTTAAATAGCATAAATCATAATTAGTATCAAAACACGGGAATTTGCATATGAGATATCTTGGTAATCTCAAATATGAAGATTAGTTATATAACCATTATGATAAAAAAAAAATCCACAAACATATAAGTATTATTTCATTTAGGAGAGATCACTTCAATGAACTTATTATCTAATAAACACTCATACAATTGTTTAAGTATCTTCATACTTTAATTTATGAGATCAATGATCATTTTCATAAAAAAAATATACACATAGTTTTATTAATATCCCGTCTTAATAAAATTATAGTTAAAAATAATTTATAAATACAAATTGAATCTTTATGATATTTAGAAATTTTAACTTTAATATTAAAATGTGAAATGTAATTAATAAAATATATAAAGAGAACAAATATTTTTATTAATTAAAATAATAATATCGTAAATAAAATTATAACAACTGATTAGATACAAGAATAACCTAGAAGATGACGTGCCAATTGTCCATTCATCAAGTAGGCTTGCATATTTTCACGGGATACCGATTCTAGCTTTTGAACACTCGTTATCAAGTAACACTTTCGTAAATTGAGCTTGTCGTTATAGAAAGTGTTCGACTTAGTACTCCTGAAAGGGTGTCAAGAGAAGTTCAAAGTTCAAACAAAGGGTGAATAACAATGTCGGAACTTATAATAACACATAAAAAATATAACTTATCATTACCCAACTAGGGGGATTAAACACAATTTATTCCATAACCCATATGGAAGTAAGCTTCTAGCCTCTCGTAAACAACTCCAAGTCGTCTATAGTTATATGTACAATTCCATCTTAAACATTTTGTTTAGAGTTCTGAATTTACTCCGGGCGAAGGCTTTTTTTTAAGGCTTATCCGGGGACTACTGCTTTGGGGCA
Organism: Erythroxylum subrotundum; assembly: GCA_027563845.1. Classification (NCBI taxonomy): domain Eukaryota; kingdom Viridiplantae; phylum Streptophyta; class Magnoliopsida; order Malpighiales; family Erythroxylaceae; genus Erythroxylum; species Erythroxylum subrotundum. The sequence goes on along the minus strand of JAOQMQ010000001.1, from coordinate 13,175,555 downwards.
TCCAAATCCTCTCCTAGGAGATTAGTTGATTGAAGCTTCTTAATGTCACTGACAGACTAACATTAACCTTGCAAGATTCCAAGGTCAAACATTTCAGATTTTTCAGTGGCTTCAGATGTTGTATGTTACGGAGGAAGATGAAGAAGACAATGCATAATAAAACATGACGGAAGGCGTTAGAGAGAAAGGCTGAGCGCTGCGTTTAAATAAAAAGTCCAGTATTACTATTGTGGATGTTGAACTAGAGTATAATAGTAATTGAATTTAAAACGCATTGGAACGATTACAACGATATGTAAAAGGTTGTATGTGATTTGTTCTTCTCTCTCTAATCAATGGAATCCATCTCTCTCTCTCTCAATTGATTCTCTTTCTATTCTTTCTGACAAAATCATAACGATATTCCCTTAAAATCCGTTAGCCCATTTTTGTTATCAACAATTGGTATCAGAGAAGTCGACCCTGTGAACAAAAACGACAATGGCAAAAAATACCAGAGGCGCAGAGCTAAGAAGAATGGAAGAAAGTTTGAAGAACATAATGGAGAGAATGTTCTTGGAGATTCAAACCCGAACAGAGAAGGTAGAAAAGGAGATCACAGAACTGCAATCCTTACTTCTACAGAGCTTTCATAAATCAGGAGGTGAGGTAGGAGCAACTGAAACTACACCACAAGGTAGTTCAGTCGAGCAAGAGCGAGAGGGGAATATGACGGCTACGAGAATGAGCAGGATCGAGTTCCTGCCATTCGATGGTGAAAATGTGAAACTATGGCTATACAGATGTGAGCAATTCTTCGTGCTAGATCAAACCTCCTAGAAGATGAAGGTGAGTCTGGCAATCTTGCACATGGATGAGAAGGCTCAGGAGTGGTATCGTTTGTACGTGAGGAGTCGTAATCAAGCGGAAGTAGTGGGATGGGAGGAGTTTACTAAGGTGTTGAAGCAAAGGTTCGAAGCTGAAATATTCGATGATCCAGTAGGAGATTTTAAGGAGCTTAAACAACACGGTACAGTGTTGGATTATTGTGCGCAATTCGATCACTACTCCAACAGGTTGGTGTTATCTGAAGAGTACCTTAAAGGGTTAAAACCAGAGATTGGAGTAACGGTGAAGTTGTATGAGCCTCAATCGTTACATCAAGCTTACACGTTAGCTCGTAAATAGGAGGCCATTTTGAGGTCTACGGGGAGCGCAATGTTCAAACACGAATCAATGGGGAAGGAAGCAAATGATAATTGTAGCTTTAATCCCAACTCTTGCAGCTCACAATCGGTGACGACAATGCGGAAATCACTAACTGAAGGATTAATACCTACCCCTACGTCAATGTTACGACCGACAGCATCAGGTAGAACTCTATCCACCCCGCAGAGACATTTTAGTAGTCGAGACTTTGATGAGAAAAGAGCGAAGGGCCT
>JAOQMQ010000001.1:13151760-13168046 GCA_027563845.1 Erythroxylum subrotundum | reverse complement strand
TCACAACATGATAACAAATGAAAAGTGAGTCTCATGTGCATTGCATATGCATAGTATGAATGATTAAGTGTATCGAACGTGAATAATGTGAATGTGAATGCGGAATGTATGAGTTATGTGTTATGTGATTGGGTGAGCCATCGTTGATGGTCACTCACTGAGTTCGCAAAACTCACCCAAAATTTACAATATTTTTCTTCAGGCTTAGAAGAATACCCGGTTAGGCAAACGGGAGTATAATTACTGCATGCAAGGAAAAGATTGAGGTCGGGATCAGTTCGCGTCTGCATTGTGTCTCTTTATTTTTTTACTAAATTGTATTTTCCGTAAATTATTGTATTTTGTATATTTGAGTATATTTGTTGTGTATAACTTCCTGATTGAAAAAAAAAGTTCTGCAAAAGAAATTGATCAAAGTGTAATACGTTTTGTTTCTGGAATGGGCTAATCGAAATTTTGATATTTGAAAAATGTTGGCAACTCTTGTAAGTGAAAACATTTATGAATGAAAGTGGGCCCAAATTTTCGATTATTGATTTTCGCGTACGTTTCAAAAAAAACAATTTATACTGAGTTTTTGATTGACTAAGTGATCTAGCACGACACCCTCACGGGGCACGGACTCAGATATCACCCATCGATGTCGGGTTCGGGTCTTGCGAGAGTGGGGTGTTACAAGTGTTGTAGTAGCCTAATTAAATTAATGTTATGAACGTCGTACCGGTACCAGTCAATACTAGGTACCGTTTTAGACAATTTTTTAAATTTATAAAGTATTCCCTAAATTTTTTTAAAAATTGCAAAATAGTCCATTAGTATATTGTACCGTATACTTTATAATTTTACATCAACCATATCTCCAAAAATCATAAAAGTAAAATTTTAAAATAAAATTTTATTTTTTTATTAATAGTAATTTTCAGATATTTCACATATAAATAATAAACACAATTAATATAAAAAAAGACAATCATCATATAAATATAAAATTAAGAACAATACAAAGTATTTAAAATATTATAATTTCATTATATAATAAATAATAATTATATCAAAACATCAAATAAAAAGAACAATAAATATCTTTAACTATCTAACTATTACAATTTACAATAAGAGTTCGTGATGAGAAAACAACCAAGTAGAAATCAAACCTGAAACAAAAACATTTACAATTACATTACCTGTATAGAATTTAACATATATATCAAATATAAGTAAAATTAAAAGAAGAGGATAAACAAAAACTTGGAACTTCATTCAATTGTCTATGAGAGGACACTGACCTCAATTATCATTTAGTACAAAATCTTTATCATTGAGAGAAGTCTTATCATCATCATCATTTAAATTCAATACAACAAATGACATGTCAATGCTTTCCCGTCCAAGATTATCTTCCAAGTTACTCACATCTACCAAATCTGATTCCTCATAAACCCAATCCACCTAAAGATCGATATTATCAACGCAAATTTGATGTATTGAACTACTTATTCTATTAAGAGTCCTAGTAAACAATAAAATATAATTATTAAAAATTATAAGAAATTATATCTAAATTAATAATGATAATAACATATCTTTCCCGAAGCTTTAAATTGTAACGAACGAATACTAAGTCATTCAATCTCTTATGCTCTATTCTATTTCTTTTCTTAGAAGGCATGAATTCAAATATGCTTCAGTTCCTTTCATAGTCTGTTGTACTCACACATTGACTTAAAATTCGAATTGTAAATCTTTGTAATTTTGGAACACTAGTTCCAAATTGATCCCACTAAGAAACTGTAAGTTTTAACACAACAAAAGTAGCGTTATAAACAAAATAAATTGATAATTAATTTTCAACGAGTAAGAAAAAGGAAAAAGCTAATACTTGGAGAAAGTTTTGCTCTTTGTTGAATAGCAATTGGCATCCTAAAATTTCCATAAATCAGCTTATAAAGCTCCATTTATGAGCTCAGGATGTCTTGTATCATCTCATGGACAACAACTGTTGTAATAGTTAATAGCATTCCTCTATTAACTTCAATTCTTTTTGTAAAACCTAGTCTGAAATACATACTAGGATTAAAAAACGCCTCAGTTGCAAACAACAAAGTAAAATTGTCTTTTTCATCTGTCATTGATGACTGTAAGATAAGATGTGTACAAAGAAAGCCTATTTTTTAGATTGACTTTAATTGCTTATTTCGCCCTCTCCATGATATAAAAAAACCCATTGCTGCCTTTTCATCACTATTAGCTAAACGAAATACCATCACCAAAGGCTCACAAACTCAAATTACAAATTGGCATTGCGACCAAAATTTAGTATCTTTAAATATAATTATGGAAACCTCCAATTCAACATTAGACCTAGCATAGTGAGATGCAACTCGCTTATCACTTTTTAATATATGTCTCAATTCTTTCTTCATCATAACAAAACATTAAAGTGATCAAAAATTCATTGCAAATCTTGTCACGATAGGATGACACAAATTTCTACCATTAGTAAAATCATTTCTCATTAAATTCAACACTCATACACAATTATAGAGGAAGCTGATCACCTTTTTGGCTTTCTGTACAGTCTCATCAATAATAGGAAAATACCTAGCATCTTTTATATTTTCCAACATTAAGTCAATGCATTGTGCAACATAAGGAGTCTAAAAAAAAGAATTATACTTATTTTGTAACCTTCTTCTCGTCGCTTTATAAGCAAATTATTGTCAGTAATAAACTGAAAAACATTTTTAGCCCTACTTCATTCATAATTTCATCGAATATCTCAGATAAAGTATCAATATTCCTAATAAGGTCAGATGCATCAATAGACTTAAAAAACATTGAGCCATATACAAAATAAACAAAAAAAATTAGTAATAAGCTCATGTCTCCTATTTTTCCAATCATCACACATGATTAAATACTTATAAGTAGCCCAATCCATTATTCTTTCTTCCAAATAACTTTTAATTTCAGAATCTAACTCAAAATTTTACCTCTGTAGTCATCAATAGAAGGAGTTTTATATCCCAGATCATAAGAGGCTATAACATCCACCATAGGCTGATAATAGTAAGATTAGGAAGCATTGAATGTTGCAACTGTATCATACCATCATCTAGTCATTGCCATATCTACATTGTAAGCCACATCTCTTAATTGCATGACACGACAAATTGACGGCTGAACTTTAGGAGTTATTCGTGGTGAAAAAAATTAGTCATTTGCCTTCTTTTCCTAACATCAGATCCAAATGCAACATTCACTTTCTGCTAGGAAGGAACACTACCACCTTCAACATTTCCATTATCGTCATGAACACTAGCAAACGAACTTTCACTACTAATTTCATAATTCAATCTCTCCCTTTTATCTTTCTCGTGGTGATATTCTTCAAGCAAAGTTTTCATTTGTCACTTCACACCATGACTTACTTTTTTACAGGGTTCCACATCTCCTTTAACACCAGCTAAATGCTTTTTTAATTGGGCGATTCCTTCACCTTTTAAATGCTTGTTATAAAACAAGATAATAGTATGATTCTTCATACCGGGGACTAATGCGACATGAGCCTAAGCTAGATCATTGTATCTTCATAAAGTGGTTAAATGTTCAAGAGTACTTGAACTTCATTCCATTTATTTGTAAAAATAGATGAAGACATATATCAAAATAAAGAAAACACAAATTTATTATCAACTACCATCACAAAATATGTATTGTTTAACTCAAAAGTCCAAACTAACATACTTACACAATACCCATGTCCATCTTATATAATATAACTCATTTTGTATGATTACGTCATACACAATTCAATTTCATCCAACACAATTCAATTTTTTCAACACAATTCACCAATAAGTCAAAAACTAACAATTCAAATATTCAACATACACAATTACACAATACACTGTCCATCTTGTATAATATAACTCATTTTGTATGAATGCATTATATACAAATTCAATTTTATCCAATTCAATTAACCAATAAGTCAAAAACTAACAATTTAAAACATATGGATTGTCAAAACATTAAAAAGTTGGCTATGCATAACTTTTAGAGTCCCATATAAAGAGAAACAAATTTTTTTTAATCTTAGTTTTTAAATATTTTCTATTACTTATATAAGTAGCAATGTAACATTATTAATATTAAAAGTGAGAGTTAAAATAATATCTACTTTAATACGAATAACCAAAAGTAACATAAGTAATTAAAGTGACAAATAAATAAAAGAGGTCGAAGAGATAAAGATAAAAAATTACTAACATGTAAAATTATAAGGAAAAATAAGAAAAAAAGTTAAATACTCAATTAGAAAGGACTCTTTTTGAATTTATGTGTAAGATTGTACTACACTAAGATGTTTTGAAATTTTCCTTCATATATCTAGAGAAAATTGAGTAATTAACTTCTATACATAAATATGTAAATGAGCTAACATATCATACCATTAGATTTAGAGGTTTTAATAGAATCAAGGAGGTCATTCCTAACTACATACTAAATTAAAAGTTAAATGACAAGATTATATGGGCTGAAAATGTTTTAGGAAAATACATCAAAGCAAATAGCTTTAGGAATCTTCCTATAGCATAACCCCAAGGTAATATGGTACAGAATTATTTGGTTCAAGAAATATATTCCAAGAATAGCTTTCATTGCCTAGCCAGAAATGAAGAACATGTTAAGTATAAATGATAAAGCCAACACCGCTGTAAATGGCAATCCCTAATGTTGTCTTTGTAATTAGGAAATTGAAACAAGAAATCATTTGTTCTTTAAATGCTCTTAATTCTTATGCATTAGATATGAAAAAGAATCTCAAATTTATACAAATTATCTATTTCATTAACTGATTGAGATAACTTAGTTTATTTAGTTATTATGAATAGAAATCAAGAATATTAGAAATTATTTTATTGATAAAATTCAACATTAAATATCAATATCACAACATATTATCCAATTAATTAATACCCAAATAACCAATACTAATTTTAAGAATAACAATTCTGTAACTGTAACAAATTATTATATTGATTAATTATTTACTTTAAATAAAACACTTCATTCACAACAATTCCATATTTGAAAATTAACAGTACCAGGTGGTACGTTAAATTTTTTTCTTTGCTATTAAGTCCCTGCACTTTTCAAAATTAACGGTATCACCTAATATTTTATCCATATTTGAAATATCAGTTGATACTGGCCGGTATCAAGCGGAACCTCCTGTATCGATCGGTACCACAGGGCTTTATACCGTTTCGTTTTTTGACTAGTATCGACCGGTACGAAACGGTATGCATATCCTTGAATTAAGGTGAGCATGAATAGAAAAGGAAAAAGTGTTGAGGTGGCCGAGAGGGATGGGTGCATGAGGAAACAGTGTTGGTCTCACTTCTTGTTTTTGGATATGATTTACTTGGATTCTTAGTGACTAATGATGATTACAGCTTTTCAATTGTTCACTTTTCGGGAGGCGTTTTCTTAATCACTCCAACTTGAACTTGCTCGTATCTTGTCGAACTTAAGATATGGCAATCACAACACTCATTTTTGAATCACAACACTCATTTTTAACCAATCAGCAATCAATACCTTAAAAGACTCTATATGTTATGTAGTGGTAGGCTGAAAAATGAGCACAAGAAGAAACTCCCTTTCATTGTTTAATGCCCAATGCAAGGCTATAAATAGATATACATTCAGCTTAGTCTTCGTTTTGTGACCTTATCTTGAATCTGCATCTACTCCTCCCCTTGTGATACCAAAACACTCCAGGGATGATGAACCCTGTCATCAAATGCTTCCTCTAAGAAGATATTGTTGTTTGAATCATACTGCATGCATGCACGGAATCAGTTTCTATTAATTATGCCAATAGTTAGATCAGCTGTAATAGTGACAAAAGATTTAACGACTGCCTTATCACGGACACGGCCAGACTCGTCAAATCTACGGGAGAACACTCAAGTTCCTCGTGTTCAAGGTTTCAGACAAATACTTCCAAATGTTTTGGCACCAAGATTATGTCTTCCTCCCTCCCATCCCTCCTCACTTGGTTTCAAAGAGCTTCAAATATCCGCACTTTAAATATTTTCCCAATTATACTCTCTACTGCAGTTTACCACATTTGGTCTGAACGAAATGCTAGAGCCTTTAAAGATGCAGCCAAGGATATTGGAAGTGTGTATCTCGAAGTAATCTCCCAAGTTAAGGAACATCAATCTCAAACACTGAGATGAGGTAATTAAATGAGTGCCTATTTTACTAATTTTTCTTTACTGGTTTGCCAGCATAAGGAACACAATAAGTTCGATCATGGGGGTCTACAGTTGGTAGCAGACAGGGGACAATCTCCTATACTCTAAATTCTTCAAATCTCACTGCACCAAGAGAACAGAGGCAGTAAACTTCATGTTCTATTCTGCATAAGACATTTATGTTATGTTTGTGTTGATCTTGAGTGGATTGAGTTTCTGCCTTGTTGTGGTTAAGTAGTATGTTGGGTTGTGGTTTTACTTTGCTGAGGTGAAATGAATTTATTTTGCTGCAAGTGTGGGAGTGATTTCTTCCCCCACCTTGTAGGTTAGCGCTAGATAAGTCTTGGAATTCCTTGCACTCCAGCGTTGTACATAAATCTTTATTTGTATAAAATCTACTGAATTACTAAAAAAATGGATTATGTCTTCCCATCCCAATGGGGCAAGCGGGAGGAAGACTTGGGATTTGCATTGGCGTATCCATGTACCCAGCTGACGAAGTTATCACGTAAACAAATGTTTTGGTTTAACATCCGTCCCATTAGTCATTTCTTGTCTATAATTCCAAAGGAAAGAAGAAAAATACTTGAGGAAGTGCACAAACGAAAGAATGACTGCTTTAGTGTTTCGAGGAAAGCCAAGGGATGGTGCGAAATACGGAACATAAAAGACTATTCACCACTTGCAAGAGAAGAATCACCAGAAAGGTAATACAAAAAGGATCTTCCTCTAGAAATTCCCAGGGGCAAAGAAAATTTCACTATTAGTCTCCTAAAGCCTTTACTTTACATAGTATCTGAAGGAACATGCTAGAACTACATTCTCTTGCAAGTTGTTCCTCCGAGTAAATGGCATATCATAAACCTTGAACTGCACCAATAAAAAATTCAGGAAAAAAAGAATGAGAAAGTAGAGATATAAGTTGAATGAATCATTAATATTTCAAATTTACTGTCGACAACCACATACACAGAGTGGGAAAATCAGAAGTTATCACCCAGGTAAGTTTTTAACTGAAGATAACTAGCCAATATGGAAGAAGCTCGGACAAGCCAGTTTGAAATTCCAGGAAGTGCCTTATTGTAAATTGTAAATAAAGTTACACCAATTTCTAAAGCAAACTAATGTGCATGGCAACTGGAAGATATTTTTCTCCCTGAAGGTTTTATCGTATCCAAGTTTTTGAATTATCAGAAATGTGATTGCTAGCCTAAACAAACTTGAAGGCTAATTGTTCAACAAAGAACATAAACCTGGGCATACCTAGATTAGGAGTAGGCCACCAAGCCAAGCGTGTAAAAGAACTTGTGCTCTGGCCTTTACATTATCTCTGTGCTTGATCTGAACCTGAAGGTCCAGCAGAAGGAGTGGCTGGCAAACTGCTTGCTGACCCATTATCAGCAGGTGGAGGCACACCCCATTTCCCTTCAGATTCAAGGGGCTCAAAAACCTGAACTGCACCATCCGATAGTCCCAGTGCAAACTGATTTGGTTCATGTGGATGTGCAGCAATAACAAGTGGATGCACATTGGAGCTGTAGATAAATATTCATTAAGAAAACATAAATTCTACCAGTAGTCAAAAATGCAATGCGCGATTCATACCATCTAAAACTGTACTGAGAGAAAATTCAGATTGACAGAAAAAAGAAGTAACTTGATCCAATATATGATATCTGAATGAATATTATCATCTGAATGAATATCAAGCAACTTGACTTAAGATATCACATCTGAATGAATAGTAGCTCAACAAGATTGTAAGGAGCATTTAGAATATGTTCCTTCTTGTTGGGATATTGTGTTAGAGAAAAATATATCAAACAATGTTGTATCTGCCATTCCTTGCTTATCTCTTTGCGTTCTTCCTTAAAAATGTGCCAAAACAAGTTACTAACAATTTAGAGATAAAAGAGGAACATGACTTCCAAAATTAGAAACAGTTAATCACGAGTTGTACCATTAAGTTCATTACAGGAATGTTCCTTGAGCAAGACAGAAATCCATTGACGAAGAATCAATTAAATGAATGTCATGCAGTCGCAAAATTTCAATTGTGAGCATAATGTATATTGGTAGTTGCATGTAAGAAATTGCCAGATTTTGAGTATATTAAACATACAAAATAAAGTTGACATGAAAGGATGGTATTCAAAAGATGCTGGGAAGAATTCTAACAAGGTTTGAATTAAACTAAGGTCTAAAGAAATTACCTAACATTGGCAGGGAGATAGGATGAAGGATTGATACGACATCGCAATCTTAGATTTAAGTTTGCAGCACTAAACACACAGACAGTTGCATCTAAGAAGCTGGCATATACCAACTGACTATCACAGGAGAATGTTGCATGAGAGATTGGTGCAGAACATTCCCGTGGAACCCACTAGATCCAAAAGGCATTTGTTAACAAAATGAAAATGAGATATTACTTCAACGAATAAGAGCCTTGGAAACAAATTGTACCTGCTTTAGAAAGTCAAGTTTTGTAGTCTCATATATGGCAAGTTGAGTTTCATGTACCACTAGGAAGTGCATCTGGTCTTGATGAAATTGTACACGTGTGTCTGACTGTGCTGTTGGCTTCCCAGCTGGCACCTGCAAAAATCTTGTCTTCTGTTTTTCCCATCCATCCGAGTTCCATACACAAAGCTGGAAAGGTCAAAAAAACATCTGTAAGACATTCAAGAAAAGAAACCTTGGAATTGCTTACCAGTGGCATCATTGAATAAGGAATACCAGAATGACAACGCAGTTCAACTTGTAGATAAATCTAATTCAGTCTAGAGCAAATAATTAATAGCTATAACTTGTTATGCTTCAACCATTTCAGAAATGACGAGGCTCCTGGTAAAGCATTGAAATATTTAAAGCAAGCCCAGAACCAGAATTGAATATATGAAATCAACTGATTATGACCAATAAACTGGTCTTGAAAACAATAAATTAAGTAATCCATACAGGTGCGAGTATACTGAAGCAATTAAAAAATAATATGCTAGCACAATGACCATCAAATAATTGACTGGAAACAATTACCTGAGCATCAGCACCTGAAGATACTAGCACATTCAACACATGGGAGAATGCAAGGCCAGTTATCCTTTTAGAGTGACCTTTGAGCTTGCTCTTGACCTGTATCGATGGAAAACAGAATCAAGTGTTGCTTCTCCAACCAACACAAATGACAACTGGGAAATCTGATAGAATAATCTTATACCTCATCTACTCGGACATTGTATATCTGAATTGTAGAATCATCCATGCCAATAGCAATGATATTATTATCCTGAGGATGGAAAGCAAGGAATGTTGCTGCAGGTGGTGGAGGCATGAAAGTTGTCATCGTCTGAAATTTGCAGAACGGACTTCTATTTAGCTAATTTCATTGATATCAACTTAAATCCAAAAATATTTGCATACCTTAAATGTCATCATATTGAAAAGAGAAATCTTTCCTCCAGATGCTGACATCACATAAGAATCATTTTTGGACAGCGCAAAGCATGGTACAGCTTCTTCAGGATTTGCATCAATAACATCATTTGTCATTAGAATGCCACTTGCTGGCTGCCATAGTTGAGGAGAAAAACTGGCAGTTGCCTATAATATGAATAGCCAGTAGTTCAGAAGCAAAGTAAAAACACACCAAAACTTGACTCAGACATATATCCATACATATATAAAGTAAAATTGCATATCTTCAAACCTTGCCACTAGAATTACGTTCAGTTCGTTGCCATTTCCACAGTAAATGAATCGCATTTGATGCTAATGCCAAAACAGCATTACCTGAATTTGTATAGATTAACCTTGATATCTGGGAGAAGTCAACAAATGTATAGAGTGATCAGTAGTTGTTAGCATGTCATAAAAGGTTGATGGCCGAAATAGCTTTATCAACGAGAAGAAGTCCATGACAATTAGTTCAGTTACGAAGTACTGAGCAGGTATTATACCTTAGTCACTCTCAAGTTCTCAGGAAGTCTCAAGGACCGACATTGAGATGGTTCGCTGATTTCAGTGAGCTTCCATATCTTTGATTTATCATTAGGTTCTTCAGCTACTCTAGGTTTCACATCTCCCAAGTTTCGAGCATCTCCGTTCTGCCAAAAGAAATTTGCTAGTGAATAATACTTGAAAAATATTATACTAACATGCATCCACCAGAGGGAACATAATGACAATGATTAACTATAAATAACAATAAGAAATAAGAAAGAACTAACAAGGAGGCGTTATTCTAAAAGCTCTAGAATTACAGAAGATACAGTAATACGGTAGGTGAAATAAAGGGTATTTGAATTGCAGAAATCTCAGGTCTTTGACACAAGAAAAAGCACGCTGCACACACCATTCCAGTTATTGAAACAACAGGGGTGCCTCTGTCTGCACTACTCGCAGCAGCAGCGGCTGCTGAGATTGGGTTAATAGTAGGCTGCAAGAGAAACACAGTGAGGTTATACGTGTTCACTTTGAGATATTTCATCCCAAAAAATATCTGACAATGTTACCTTGGTAACAGCTTCAGATGCTCGTGAGGCATCATAAGACAAATTCTCATATGTGCGAAGTAATCTAATACCATCTGCATTGGCTAATACTTTAATCCCATTCTCATTGGCAGAAACAGCCAACAGAGTGCCATCCTTGTTGAAGCGAATACGTGGACTTGCCTAAGAATCAATGATACTAAGAATGAGTAATCCATTGCACAGAAATATCTTTAACAGGTATACCTAGAATCTTACCGGAAGGCCGCCTTCAGCATCAATTGATGTCAAAACTTGAACGTTGTCCATATCCCAGAACTTAATGGAGAAATCATCCCCAGCAGCCAAAAATCGGTTTCTTGTTGTATCAAATTGCACAACACCCAATGACCGTTTGCGAAAACCTTGATATGCCCGTTTCACAGCCCCTTCACTTTCATTCCATTCAACAATATGTGACTCCCCATCTTTGCTAGTTCCACACGAAAAAAGTCTGAAGTTTTGCCAAAAATCCGAACCAAAGGTTCAAAACCAGAAATTTGTTAGTTAGACCATGCATAAATAAGCAGCAATTGAGCAAAAGACCCATTTTCTTAAACAAGATTGTTAAAATCTATTAACCTCGTGCCATCGGCACTGTAGGACATGGTCGTGCACCAGCGGCCAGGGGCCTCATAATCTACTCTAGATCCCAAGTTGTCATACAGCCATGCTTTTATTTTCCCATCCAGTGCTGTTGAAAAGATGAACTGATAAAAAACAAGAAAAGAAAAAGTCAAGCATAGCAAGAGAGTGAATGCAAAGTTGTAAGAAGGAACACACTCGACAAGCTAAGCTTGCATATGCACCTAACATCGAAAATGAAAATGTGTCTGAAATCAGCAAACTACCTGAATATTTTCCTTATGATGAGGGCACACAGAATAAACAGGAGCCTCATGACCTTCAAAGGTATACTGCTTTGCGCCAGTATTAGCATCCCACACCTATAGTTACAGAATAAAATAAGTACTATGCAGTCTTTCATTTTAGCAACAATGCAGCATTCATCAGAACACACTAACCTTAATGGTTTTGTCATCACCACATGTTATCACACAAAGTTGCTTATTTGGAGTTGAAAATGCAAGATCATTTACACCCCCAACATGAGCATCAATCTACATCAAAATCTTCAGTGTTATTTTGCACTTGTAAAGTGACACACACATAGCTTAATTTAGTCACGTGGTTACCTCCAGGTGCTGCCTGACATCTTCAGCCCCATGATAAGAATATATTTGCACAATATGCCTCGAGTATGCAACTCCTGTTGGTAGAGCGAAGATACTTATCAGTAAATAATTTTGCACCCCTTAAATTAATGAATGTTTTATGATCAAATACAAATTCCAATGGACACTCAGTTTACCAAATAATGAGCCATCAGGACTCCAAATCACACGGTTAACAGACACACCAGGATCTTTGGCTAGAGCTGCCTGAATTACAACAAGAGTATCAGCTTCAAACACAAAAAGTTTGAAAGCTATTCATCACAAGGATTCACAATACAAGGTGTCCCAAACCATCAAGAGAAAAATATACACACCTGAAAAGGCATCGAACATGCACTAAGATCCCACACTTTAAAGTTCCTTGCAACCAGTCGTTCCCTGGAACCAACCTCCCACAGCCCAATATCACCCACATTGGTACCAACTGTAGCAGGAAAATGAGTTAAAACCCACAAGTTATCTTCTGGCTAGGGTGCAAGATAGTGACAAGCATAATCAATGATATCAACAAAGTATACCTATAAGAAGAGTTTGTTGAACTGGATGGAAATCCATGCTCATAGGAGATGATCCTTGATTCAGGGTGCGTACAACTGTTTTGGGCAAGTCATCAGGTGCATTAAAAGCCTGACTATGGCCATATCCAGGAAATGATACTGGCAACACGTTGACTGGCAAGTTTACCTGACAAAAGGATATGTATGTAAATTTGGGTGATAAAACATGGCATAGGAGTTCATAATCAAATCAGAGAGAACAACACAGCAAACCTCATCAGAAATTCCCATAGGCCTTGTTCTTTTAGCAACATGATCTGAATCACCCGATGGGTAGTCTACAGAAGGATTAGCTGGAGGAGTCCTGGGATGTTTCAAAGCAGCTATATATGACAACAAAATGTCTCTTTTGTCAACAAAGAGAACTATGTACTGGACACAATTCCAATTACATAAATGATTAATTGACTTTTCTAGCACAATCAAGGAACTTACCAGGGATTGATGAAGCACCAAGACCAATGGCTCCTCCTCCAGAAATTGCTGGATGTGTTACCGTAGAAGGATTAGTCATCCACCCAGCAAGAGGTGCTGGAACTGGTGCAGGTGCAGGTGCAGGTTGAAATGGCTGAATGCATAAATCCAGATGCGTTAAGATAAGCAATCATTCCCAAACAATATTTACAAACCAAGCAGGATAAACCCACCCCATGTGCACCAAGTGGAGGAAAACCCCCAGCTTTTGGTAATGGTCCAAGCAATGGATTATTTGCTGGAGATGGAGCCCTAGCACCATTTGGTTGCCCACAGGAATGATCGACAAAGAGAGTTTTTATATCTGGATTTGGTCTTGGGTTTTTACACAGTTGATGTTGCCAATTCAAGCTGAAAGTTACGAACAAAGATAACTGTTTGCCCATACCAGAGTCACTAATGCTAACTATAATGATTAAATTAGAAGTAGTCAATGAATTGAAGCAGATGAAATTACAAGAAAATAGTAGTAACATATCATGATTTTTCCAGCATTCGGCAACAGAAAACCAAGCTTATTATGAAAAAAACAAAAATTACCAAATTAAATTGTCAGTGACCGATAGAAAAGGGCTTTCTACTATTTCATGCAAAAATCACATTGAACTAACAACATTCCCATGCAATTATATGCATGCATACTCATAGTAAAATAAAATAAGTACAATTAATTTACAAGTTCTAGCACTTCTAGACGGATTACCTTTGATTAATGAGGGTGCGTAACCTCGAATTTTTAAGGCTGGGGAACTGCAGTTTATCACGAAACAAAGGATTTGCTTCAATAAGCTTCTTAAGCTCCACTAACATTATTGCTCTTGCAGACTTTGTATCTCCATACTTGGACAGTTGCTCATTCTCCCTGTATCATGACTAGAAATCTTCAGGATAAACTTCCTATTGTTATATAACTCAAAGTTTAATTGTTTCTCAGATGCAGTTCAATACCTAAAGTTCTCCAATGTCAAAAGCTGCGTGATCTCCTTGAAAAGATCCTCATTAAAAGTGGCAAACACTTTCAAATCCTTGACTAATATATCCACCGCCTTTGACCGATCATGCCTGCAGAAATTTCAAACACTTACATTCGCATGTAGAAAGGCTTTGGATTTGGAAAGAAAATAACCAAAGATTCAGGTGCACTAGCTTACTTGTCCAACGCTTCCAAATACTTTTGCTTCCTTATCTCAAAAAAGATTTTCATTGAATATCGATTATCATCGACTTTAGTGAAACCAGATAAGTATTTCTCCACCTCATCCCAGTTACCATTATGCACCTCATCTTCAAAATACTTCATGTTGAAGAAGAACCCAGATTCCTGTTCAAGTCTATGTGACATTTATAGCAATAAGCAATACCCCATCAACCGGTAATCTTCACTAGTAATATTAACAAAAAATAATGGCAACTACTAAGAGACACAGCTTTAAAGGCGAAATGCAACAAATTTAAAGGTCAAAAGAACTAACTTGTGAACAGTCTCTTTGAACTTTTCCTCATCAAGGAACTGTAAGATCAAGAACACGAGCTCTCTACTGAGAGATGACATATTAAAAAACCCGCTTTGACTTACAATTTTTTGGTAGAACCAAAATTGGCACTAGATCTGCAACCAAAAAAATACATAAAGGATCAGATATAAACGAGTGAACGTTTTACAAGAAAACAAATAAAAAACATAAAACTCTAGATCATTTGACCACCTTCCAAAGACAGTCAACAAAACACCAAATCCAGCATTTCTCACACAATTATCCCCACAAAAGGCAATACATAATATTTCAAGTGAAACCAGAGCCCAAAATAATTTCATTTGCCAAAAAAGTGTGAAAAAACTAGGGTTTTTGATACTTAGAGGGATCAAAGAGATAAAGAAAGCAACTTTATAATATGTATGAATCAAATATGGAAAGCCCAACAATGAACAAAACCACAAAGAAAATTAGGAGACAGGTCAAGAAAAAAAGAGCTTCAGAAATAAAAACCCAGAAAAGAAAAGCTACAGACATTAAAGTGATTGATTCTATAGCAAAAGCATAAAGAGAGATTTCTGAGAAGCTCACCCGAGAAAGAAAGGAGAGATCAGAAAGAGAGAGCTGAGAGAGAACAGCTTTCTCCCTCTAGAACTTGAGCAAAAAAACTTATCCCTTTCTCTATATAGACTTTCTCTGTCCAAAAATAAGGTTTTAATATATAGATATATACCACCATTAAACCTCGCAGAAATGGAGATTTTTATAGCCAGGAGCAGATGGATAAAGAAGTTGATAAGTCGCTGTACTTATCATGTGATAAGTTCGTGATTGAGTTAAGCAATTTGTTTATACGAGGATGTCCTTATGTATAAGATCAGTACTTTATGGTCCCCACGAAGCCGGCTCAATTTATCTGAGTTTATCGGCGCAGAATCTCCAGCTGACAACTATTTTACCACTCCAGGAATGCTCTTCTATAGTTGAGTACACCTTAACTTCTTGTTCAGAAAAGATGATCTGTAACCACAGTCTTTTGATGTCGTTAAGCCAGAGTAATCCAAGGGAGGGGAACTGAGGTCAGGACGGAGCTGAGAAGTATAATGCAAAAGTCATGGACTGCGATTTTAACCTATCTCAGATCCACACGAGAAGCGACAAGCTTAATATAGGATGGGACAGGAGAGTTGGACCTCAGATTTGACAGGAGAGTTAGACCTCAGATTTCGAAGGTTATTACGGTATTGCCATTGCAGGACGGCCAATGAAGAAATTAAGGCTATATTTGACTAAAATTTCATTTTAAACCTTTTAAATATTTAAACAGATGTTAATTTTATAAACAAAATTAATTTGCTATCAGTTAAATATCACGTTAATATTAACATGTTATTTTTTTATTTTCTAAAATAAAAATGAGCCTCGTCGTAACATAACAAAAAAATTTACTGTCTGAAATGTATAACTGTAAATCTCATTGTCACGTGACAAGCAAAGTTATGAATACCGTATCGAATTCGGTACCGGATTGAGTTCTAGAACGAAACTATACCGGTACCGGTCAATACCGGATACCGTTTCGGATAATTTTGTAAATTTATAAAATAGTCCCTACAATTTTTAAAATTTGCAAAATAGTCCATTAGTATATTGTACAGTTGTACTGTATACTTTACTAGTTTACTATTTACATCAACCATGTTTTCAAAAATCTTAATAATAAATAATAATGACAATT
>JAOQMQ010000001.1:13131616-13147278 GCA_027563845.1 Erythroxylum subrotundum | reverse complement strand
CTAACTCAATTAGCTAATTACCAATCATATCCGTTAGCGATTTGACATAGTCAAGCAGCTAAAACTTGTCAATCCTCCAAAAATGGTTGATAAGGTGTTTACCAAACAAGGCCTATATCGATGCCTAGTCGATTCATTTCTCTCCTTTTGTCCCTCTTCACTATTCTTTAAAAATTAGGCAACGATCTTTATTTACTACTTTAACAGCTTGTAAGTTTATTCACGATGAAAAGAACCTCTTCAAGACATCAAGACAAAATATTTTTTCATATTTTAATTATGACGTAAAAATTATTGCCTTCTTGCTTTTCTCATAGTGTCGTCTTCTTATTTGGGAGAAAGTCATGTGGGCAATAGGTGGTTAAGTTTTTTTTTTTCACATTTGCCACTTGGAATTCATATATGAAAAAAAGGACTCGTAAAAAACTGCTAGAGTAATTTATTAAGGGATAACAAATTCTAAAGTTCCAAACCTTTTGAGATTTTTTTATATCAATATTAACATTTAAAATTTTTAATTAAGTAACTAACCTTTTATAACCCTAACTACTTAATCCAAAATGTTAGTTCTATTTGGCTAACGAAACCACCTTTGGACATGAAATGTAAGCTTCCATATAAAAAATTGATAGACAACATGTAGAATAATACACTCAACCCATAACTCATACCTAGAAATCAAACCCATAACCCACCCATTTTATTTCAAAACCACTTGCACATCTTCATTTACCTATCTTCATCGCACCAACCTTCCTCTCCTCTTTGTCACCTGTAACTAGAAGTATTGCACTACATTTGACTTCCTCTCCTCTTTGCCTTAGAATTTGTTATCATTATTTCTTTCCACATGCCTCTCTCTTTTGAAACTTTACTTACTAGGTATGTTTTTTTTCCCTTATGAAATGTGATGTTTTGTGTGTAGTATGTTTTTTTCCTTTATGAAATGTGATGTTTTGTGTGTTTTGTTGATTTTATGTTTCCATACAAACAACCATTTCATCAACTTACATGCTTCAATAAAAAAATGTAACTATTATTCTATGAACTCAAAATTATATGGACATTTCACAAATTTATGGGATAAATTTGTCTTTGCTTTTGCCATTACTCGCTTTTCTTATGCTTTATGCTTTATTGATGCTAATTTGTTCATAATCCTATCATGGGCTACTACTCCCATATTTTCAATCTCCACCTAAAAAGCATAAATCACTAACATTTAATTGTTCTAAATATTACAAAAATTATATGCATATGTCTTACTAATAAAATTTTGCAAGTCTCCATGAACCTCTTACCATCTTTTCTATTCAATTTTGTACCCCAGAAGAAGGTTTCCCTTTTTCTTGTCCTTTAATATCCATTAATTTATATATATTGATGCCTTTTAAATGGCAATTATGAATAATAAGAGAGAGAGAGAGAGAGAGAAGATAGCGATAGACAATCTCTCTTAATGTGTACATATATATAGTGCATTCTTTCCACTAATGACAATCTCTCTTAATGTGTACATATATATAGTACATTCTTTCCACTAATGACTTGGTTTCGGTTTGATATTTCCTTATAAGATTAAGATAGATGTCATGGTTGCTTATATGTAGTTTATAAACAGAAGAGGCTTATATGACTTGAAATATAATTGGCAACTGATAATGGAGATGATTAATAATCAAGTCAGAATGGAATATATAATATTCCTTGATTTTTCTACCTCGTTGTTCTTTATTTCTTCATTATTGATTTGGTAAAGGAAGCTAATAGATGGATCTTGGCACATTAGCACATGATCCAAAAGAAGATTTTGTATAATTTTAATAAGTAAAATTGTCATATTCTTTTACATTTGATCCTGAAACTTTCAAAATATCAATTACTTTTAGGTAAGAAAACAAATATTGTAGTTAGAGTAGGATTTGTTTTGAAGTCTTTGTTGTTAGTCTGCCTATTTTTTGTCTCTAAGATATTATTTATCTTTATTATCTAATTTTACCTATTTTTAAAGTTTTAAATTGTAGATATAATTGTGATTGTAATCTTAATATTATTATCACAAATTTATTTTTTGCAAGTAACACATATAATTATATGACTTGTAAATAATTTTAAATTTTGCCAAATTTTATTACAAACATTTTTATGCATGTGTCTTCCTAAATTAAATTCTGAATCATTATCCAAGCTTAGAATTATGAAATATAAGTAAAGCAAGAAAAGGTTAATTTTAATCTATTATTGTAATGTCCATTTTGTCACCTTGTTAGTAGTTATTTCTTGTGTTGGTTCCTAAAGTATGAGATGCATGAAAATCTATATACTTAGGCCAGAAGGTCTTATATCATGCAGAACCAAGAATTTATACTAAGATTGTTTCTCGAAATTATTATCTAGCATTTTTATATGGCATTTATATTAAGGAAGTTGTAAAGTACATGATCAAATTATTAACTGTTTCTCAAAGTCGTTGACATATAAAAAATTATATCTTTAAAACATGCTTAGTGGTTGTCTCATTCCCAAGAGATCAAGAATTAAGAGACTTTGTAAACATGAAGAGATTTATATAAGTTAAGGGCAAACAATCATTTATTAGTTGTATGACATCTCAATTATATTTGTCATGGTTATAAATCTCTTTGGTTGATGTATTGTTGACTGTAGCTAATATTTTGATGATTAGGATTTTAAGTGTCAAAATTAGTTGGTTATATCTTATATTTTTTCTCTTATGTCTTCTTTTATTATTTTAGTTTAGAAATGCCTTTAGTTGATGCATTGTTGACTTTAGCTAATATATGATCCAAAAACTACTTAAATAATTCTGGGAATGATGGTTAGTATTATTATGTCGCTATTAGAAGACGGGAAAACTATCATATGCTGTTTTTATTTTCACTTATCTCCATTTTGGTGTGACATCTAATTATACTAACAAATTATTCCAGTTATGTTATTGACTAAAGTATGATATTCCAGTTATAATAACAATTTACACATTTTTATATGTAAGTAAACATAAATGGATGGTTGGGATGAAAAATTGAGTATATTTTATGGTGGAAAGATCATCTATGAGGATATTTTATGGTGGAAAGATCATCTATGAGGAAGATGTTGAATATATGGGTGGAAATATTGAAAATTGGGACATTAAAATTGATAGTTTTTGTTATTAGGACCTTAATAGGATTCTTATGGAGGGTGTTAAAGGTCCAAAAGCTAATAAGCTTATGTATGTGACTCCAAGACCTATTCTAAAAAATGGGTTGATGGAGGTGGATAAGAGTGATACTTGTGCGATGGAGATGTGTAAGCTAATTGTAGAATATAAGGTGATAAAGATCTACGTTGATCATGGGTCCAATTTATCATCTTTAGAACAATCTTTTGATAATAATTTTGAGGTGGAGGTTATTAATGGGATTGTAGATGATGTCCCCATCAATATCATTTGGTCCACTATCATGCATTCCACAAATGAAGACGTAGTTGAGTAAGAAGATGTAGGCATAAGTGGGAGTGAAGTTGATCTAGATGAATAAGACGAGAATTTATTTATTGATGTAAGGATTAAAGAGAGGTTATATTCAAATTTAGATGATAAAGGGTTAGGTTTGTCTAAGGATTTAGTTGCTTCATTTAAAAGGGGACGAATTAAGGAAAAAAAATCTAGAGTAATATTTGCAACATATAACAGAAAAAGGAAAGTTATAAAAGAAAATACAATATATGATGGAGATGATAATGATGGGAATGATATAAAAGATGGAATTATGACAAATTACTTAGGATCATATGACAATTGCAGCTTTGAAGAAGGTGGTTCGGATGTAGATGAGAGGTTGAAACATAAATAAAATGTTTATAGATTCAACCCTTATATGAAAAAGTTTTAAATTGAGCTTGGTATATTGTTTGATAATTCTAACCAATGCAAAGAGGCACTTCACAAACTTGATGTTGATAATTTGTAAGAACTAAATGTGTGAGTAAGTATAAAAAATGGTATAATTTAATGAGTTTGTTGAAAGATTTAAATAGTTTTCAAGCAATTATTGTCAATTTTCTAGTAATTTTAAATTTAGGCTCCATTAATGTTGTGAACTGACTGCTTACACACACATATATATATACAAGTAAGAGTTTATGAATAAAAGCATATATGCAATCATGTTTTTCACAAAAAAAAGTGTGGGTTCAAATTGTCTTTCTAACAATTACTTCGAAGACCTCCCGGGACTCATTACACTAAATCTAATAGACTTGAAGAAGTTTGTTAAGAAAGATTTGAGAGTCGATGTTGGTTACAATATTTACTATAGGGCTAGGAAGTTGGTGATAGAGGAAATATAAGGAAGTGAAAGGGCAGAATATAATAAGTTGTCGGATTATAGGGAAGAACTTTTGAGGTCAAATCTTGGTAAGAGAATTAAATTGGTTATTGAAAGGCCATCTCTTAGAGATGATTTACATTCATCATTTAACAGGATGTATATGTGTTTTGTATGTTGCAAAAAGAGGTTCTTAGTTGGATGTAGAAGATTGATAGGACTAGATGGTTGCTTTATTAAAGTGGTTGTAAAAAGTGAGTTATTGACGGTAGTAGGAAGAGATGGCAATAATTAGATGTTTCTCGTATAGGCT
The DNA here is from genome assembly GCA_027563845.1 of Erythroxylum subrotundum. NCBI lineage: Eukaryota > Viridiplantae > Streptophyta > Magnoliopsida > Malpighiales > Erythroxylaceae > Erythroxylum > Erythroxylum subrotundum. The sequence continues at coordinate 13,142,628 of JAOQMQ010000001.1, read as the reverse complement.
TGACATATAAGCCCAGGCTTAACCTGGTTTGACTAGGTTTTAAGCCAGGCTCATGCTTAAAAAATAATATCATTTTACACTAGGTAAAACAACATCATTTTACACTAGGTATTCTCCTTTTTAGACAAGAGACTATCTTCCTTAGATAGACAATAAACAATCTTTCTTCATCAATAGTCATCCTCCTACCTCCTTGCCTAAGTGACTGAAAGTTGCCGTTGCCCCTCTTGCCACTAGACCTCCTCACTTCCTCTAGTTCACACTTCCTAGTGTCACTGCTCTACTCCACTACTCCACTCCTCGCTAGTTGCCTCCTCCACTAGGTATTCTCCTCTTATTTATTTTATCAAATTTTTTTCATATTCATCATTGTGATAAAGTCATTGTAGTTTGTTGATTTTTTGTCTATGTAAAACATTACAAAGTTCCAAATGTGCACCCTGGTTTCGACTTTGATCTTTAATGCCTGGTTAGTTAAAAATATGTGAAATTAATTGTTAACCAGACACTATTTTTAGATGCTCTTGTACTATTGCCTTGCTATGTAAAACTTAGAGCTGCCTTATTGTGTCATAGTTCTAAATATGATTAAGTTGTAACAATTTCTTAATTTCCATACCTTAAATCTTGTGTTGTTGTCATTAAAAGCTTTCATATGACATTGTAACAAATAATTTTGTGGAATTGGAATATATCATTTAAATTTGACCTTAGATACTGGTCATTTGATTTTACTTCATATGTTATATAAAAGAAGAGTTATTTCATCCTAATTTGAAACATTTTTCATTATAACTTCTAGGTAGGTTAGTATATTAGGTGTCACATTATTTTGATCCATTTACATTAAGAAAAAAAGCATATGTAAGGAAATAAGTATAAAATCCTTAGGCAGTTAATTCATGTTTATTTAGAGAGATAGGGTCTATTTTTGCTTGTATCAGCAAGTGAGCTTATATTAATAGCAATACAAACAAAAATAGATAGACTGAAGTTGTGTTCAAACTTCAAATAACAAAACATTTTCTAAAGCTTTCAGTCGTGTAATCTCTTTATTAAAAAAAATCTAAGTACATAACTTGTTGACAATGTCATTAGGTTCACCTGCAAATGTACAAATTGACATGTATATACAGTTAAAGAAAATAAGAGGAGGGTATCTGAAATGTAGATGCATGTTTCAGTGGTAGGGATGAATATAAGGTTGGTTAATGGGGTTGGGTTGAAGGATAACTAGCAAAAAACATAAGAAATATATACATAAAAAGAATATGTAGGTATGCATGGATTGGAAATTGTTTCGGAGATATGTACTATCTCTTTCTGAGCCCATTGTATCTCACTCTTATCTTATTATTATAACAAAATACTGATATATATGTATATCTGCTTATGTTCTTTTGTTTTGGTATTGTGATCATACACATATAACATTGTGATATATTTATGAACTAGTTTTTTTCTGCTAAACACCAACTGGGCATCATTATCGAGATCCCATGGTTTATGTCTTTTTGACAGTGGAAAATTTAAAATTTATCATGGTCACCATTATACCCCAAAAGGAATAATGTTCCACCGGCAAAAGTACCCAAAGGAACTTATGAAGAAATACACCATGGAATAAGCCAAGCCCTATAACACTTCTATGCCTACCAATACATGTTTGGGTAAGGATGAAACAGGTACAAAAGTTAAGGAAAAGGTTTATAGAGGGATGATTGGATCTCTCATGTACCTAGTTATAATTAGACTAGAAATTGTTTTTGTCATTTTCCTGTGTGCTAGGATTCGAAGTGATTTAAAAGAATCTCATTTGAAGGTAGTAAAGAGTATTTTAAAGTTTTTAAATGGGTACAACATATTTGTTTTCTTCATGGTGCTAATTTTGATCTTGGTGGATATGATGGTGTTGATTATGCAGGGATTTTAGTTTATAGGAAAAGTACATCAGGTATGGCCAATTTCCTAGGTCCATGTTTAATCTCATGGGCATCTAAGAAGCGAATTTAGTTTCCATGTCTACAATAAAAGTTGAATGTGTCTATTGCTACTTGTTATGTCCAAATGTTGTGGATTAAGCAATAATTGAAGGATTTTGGCTTTAATGTGGTTGTATTATTATTTTATGTGACAATACTAGTGTTGTAAATATTTCAAAAAATCTTGTTCAACATTTTAGAACCAAGAATATCGAAATCAAACACCAACTTTTACATGATAAAATTGAGAAAGGATCTATTGAGATGAAATTTTGCAATTTTAAGGATCAGATCACTAACATATTCACTAAACCATTACCAAGAAAACATTTTGAGAAAATAGAAGAGGTTAGGGATGACCAAAATCATATAACAAGATGTTGCATGTCTTGTTTCTCCCAATAACTGGTAGACTTAAAGCCAAGCTTAGTTCTTATTTTGTAGAATTGATTGATATTTGTTTTAAATTCTATTATGGTTGCACGTATTATTTTTATACGTAAATGCATAACTATATATAGCATGATTTAAAAAATTAATCAAATTTGACTTTGTGTTGTTATTTAAATGCATAGTTGAGTTTTTTGCTTAACCTAAACTGAGATTAGGAGCTACCAAATTTGGATAGATTTTTGAAATCTTTTGAAATCTCATCATTATCTCAAAAAGATTCCAAAATCTTATCTTTAACTAAGAAACACACATTATCTCTAAAACCTTCCATAAAACCTCATTTGCCTTAAAATTCTACTTTCATATTCTCTCTCTAACTCCTCCCCACATAAAAGAACTCCCACCTACTTAGTTTCCTATTCACTTTCTCTCTCTCCTAAACTTGAAATGCTCTCACGCTCCCTCTTGCAATCATTACCTTAATCCTCAATCATCAAAACATGGTGCAAATAAGGAAAATTGTCATAAACCAAGCTCTAAAATTACCTTCACCTACTAAATCACTAATTCCCACTAAGTTAACAAGCTTGATGAGAGTTATCTAAGCCCTTCGCCACAACTTAAACCTCACCACCACCATTACCACCAGTTGAGATCCCCAAATCACCGTTAATCTTTTTGACTCCATTCAAGAGGTGATAGGGTTCATGGGATGAAACAAAGAAAGAAATAGGAGGAGGAAGGTAGTTCAAAAATTAGAGCAAGCTCAAAGTCAAGTAAAGATTTTAAAATTCAAATTTTGAATTTTAAAAAGGAAAGGGTTAAGGAAGAAGAAAGAGAAGATACATTAAAATCTTCAAGTGCAACCCCCTCGACACATTTGAAGAATAAGAGATTAAGAAGACAGAAAAGTAAGAAAAGGAAAAGCAAGAAAAGAAAAAGAAAAGCGAAAGGGAAAAAGAAAAGAAGAATAGGAGAAAAAGGAAAAAGAGAAAGTTGAGAAGAGGGAAGAGAAAGAGAGGTTAAAAACAGAAGAAGAGAAGTGAGGCAAGTTGGAAGAAGCCAAATCAACCAAGAAATAGTTCAAGAAATAGCCTAAAAAACTCGTGGGCAAGCGTAGAAAGAAACAAGTTGAGAAACACATTGTCGAGGGTGATGGAGATGATGATGATGAGTAGGTCCTCTTTATCATCAAGTACCTCTTAAAAATATCCTCCTTCAGTTGGTGATGAGTAACCACAGCCCAAAAAACCTTAAAGATCTTGAGGAAGGCCTCAGAGGTAGCTTTAATGAAGGCCATTCCTATTCCTAGTGCATCCACTTACACTAAGGATAAAGGGAAATGTCATGCTTGATAAGCCTACCCTATGTTAGCTTACAAAATTTATAGGTTTATTAGTTTTCTAAAACATGATCAACCCGTCCCCCATCAATTTCACTTTAGTTGGCTTGAGAATAATGGGTGTGAAAATTTAGTGAAAAGATAAAATCTCAAGGTTGGAGAGGTTGTTAGATTTGAGATCTTTAAGGAAATGGTTGTCGAGTTCTATATGAATTTGGATGGGGATGATGATTTGCATATGATTAATGGTGCTAATGGCTTTAAATTTTCATTAACTCCAACTGCTTTAGGTCACATTCTAGAGATGCCTTTCAGTGGTTTTGATATGTACCAAAAGATGGATATGACTCATCTCTCATACATTAAGGCAGATGAGCTTGCTATCAAGCTCATAAGCAATTCGTGTGGTAAGAAGATAAAGGAACTAAACATCAGTTACTTTTATCCTTATTTCAAGTTTCTTTCCACATTGTTATTAGGAGTATAACTCTTAGGGGGATAAAGAAGAAACCTAAATGGTGTGTATTATACATGCCTTATAGAGTTACTCGATGCTGAGGTGGCCATCAATCTACTCTCAATCAGAATTTAGCACATGCTTTATGTGCTTAAGAAGGGTAACACCAACCATGCCTTGCCTTATAATATATGACTTAATAAAGTGTTTATCCCATTGATAGTTCCCCTTGGTAGCAAAAAGGGAGTTGGACCTATCAAATTTTGTTTGATAAATAGAGGCCTTGGATAGGTTGTCCATCATGGTAAAGAATAGGGCTTTTTCTTTGAAGCCTAGATATGCACCTAAGTTGCCTACAACAAGGCAGGGAATAGAGTAAGAAATAAGGAGCCCAACAAGGCAGGAAATAAAGGAAAGAACAAGCTTTGGTAGTTCTGGGGCCCTTAGTGCTTTGGCTATTAATGAAAGTCATTTATGGACTCTTGTGGATCAAAATGAGAAGCTAAGTTAGAACAGAGGTAGATCTCTAACTTGACCAAGCTAGTGCATGGAAAGATGAAGAAACATGATGTAATATACTATTTCATTAATTGTACTGTGTAATGTGCTATATATGCATTTTATAAAGTATGCTCTATTTATGATATACTAGAGTAATTTAAGTGTTTGAATGTATTACTGAGGTTATAACAGAAATCACGGATAGACCGGAGATGGCTTTAGACTCGACAGGAAATTTTTCAAAAAAATTTCGAAAATTTCAAAAAGCTATAGAATGAGTTTGAACGAGCTTTAAAGGCCCTAAAATGTGCTTTGGGGATTTATGTGACACTTTTGAATGAAATCTGTTTCAGTGACATTTGATAATTTCCATATTCAATCCGAAAATTCTTTCAAACAATCGAAAAAATTATCATACAATTTCAAAATATGATGAAAAGCTCCAGAATTAGGATTAGAGTACCTAGGAGCTAAAATGGGTCAAAACAGAGGTTGTTTGAATAGAATTCGAGTAATCTGAAAAATTTTGGATAAAAAAACCCGTATAAAAAAAATAGATTTTATGGGTAATGCGCCTAATTAAATTGTTCTAAGCATGCAATTGAAGGGTTTTAGGTCTAATTAGAGTATATTGAGGTCAATTTAAGGTTTAGAATTATATATAATATTTTGCGAATTTATTTAAAAAAGTTTATCAGTTTAATTCGATAAGGGATCAAAATGGTTATTTTGAGATTTAAAGGTGTTTATATGTGTGAAACCCTAGACTTAGTACCTTAGGAGGAAAGTTTTGAGTTAATAAAAACAAATCCTGAATAAATAGTGCTTCCAATGAATAGTGTTCATGAACAGTAAAATTTTAACGAGCGGACCCTAACGATCAGAAATTATCGAAAAAGATTAAAAAGCCTAAAACAGGACTGTATTTGAGTAAAAATAAGTTAATCGGATAGATTTCAATAGATCCGAAATTATTGGACTAAAATGTCCTTTATTGAAAAATAATGGGAATTAGTGATTTTTCTCCCATTTAAATTTTTTCAAGTGCCCAATTTAAATGTTTTATACCCAATTAGAGTATTTAATGGTCAATTTGAAGTTAGGGTGACCATAGAATATTTTTGGAATTTATTTAGGCATAAAGTGCATTATATTAAAAAGGGGGAAGGGGGAGGGAAGATTGGTCTTTTTGTTGAACCAAATGCATCGAAATTCTATATGTGCATTACATGGGAAGATTTCCATGAGATAAGCACGAATTAATTGGTTTGGAAAGTAACCAATTAAATGGTGACAAGTGGCATGTGTCAAAGTATAAATATGAGAAGTTTTGGTAAAGGTGTAATTATGAGGTGTTATTAATGGAAATGGTGGGCAAAAAGTGTGATTAAGCAAAATTTTCATCTCCTTAAAAGGGTGTGGCGGGCCATTGATGGATAAAGGAAGAAAAAGAGAGAAAAAATAAAAGAAAAGAAAAAGGAGAAGAGAGAGGTTTGGCTAGGCCATAAAGAAGTGATGTAAGGAGTTTTTCATGCTCTTCTAACTCCAATGAAACATCCAACAAGATCCCATAGCCATCTAAGTGAAGGGGAAGAAATTAGGTTGGTAAGTTTACTAGTTTTGATGAAAAATTGGATTTGTTGTGTTATAGTTTGGATTTGGTTTGATGGTGTGAATTGCACCCTTATGATGTGATATCAAGGTTTTATTGCATTGGAAGTGACCAGGAGAAGAAAATCAAGAAAACTAGTGCATGGAACCTTGGTCAAACTTGGTCAAAGGTAAGATCTATTGCCTAAAGTGTTTTATTTTTGCCATTTGATGATTTAAGATTAATGAATGATATTAGGAAGTTAGTTTAATGATGAAGGAATGGAAGAAAAACCATAGAAATGATTAGATGAAGTTTCTACCCTGGCTAGGGTTTTTAATGCGATATGATTCAAAATTCTATTTTGATGTTTTATGATGTTTATAGCATGATTTTGATGCTAATAAAGTGAAAAAAAAAATGAAAAAAGAATTGGTTTGGAATTGGTTTTGGTTGAAATTCGGCCAAGGGTACATGATTATGTAAAAATTTGTTAATGAAAATTTATGGCTTAAATGTGTGTATTAAAATGTCATGGAAGTGAATTTGGATTGATTTTAAGTGTTAGAAATCAAATGGAATTAAATTGGAAAAGTTTAATGTAAAATATATTAAGTTTAGCCTTAAGGGCATTTTTGGTATAAAAGTATGGTTATGATGTAATGACCATGTGAATGTGATTAAGGATGGTCATTAAGTATATTTGTGGCATTGGAATTATTAAATGAAGTGTCATGTTATTATTTGGAGAAAAAAAATAGTATATGGAGTGTATGTGAAAAGTAATAAGTTGAAATGGTTTATGGTGTATTTGGTTGTAAAATGTATTAAAGACTCGAATGTACGTGTATTAGGTTTTCAGATCTGAAAATGAAGCCAACTGAAGGATTTCGAAGTGATGAAAAGGAAACTAGCAAGTCGTGAGTATACTTCAAATTGATTTTATGCAAATGCTTTTTATTTTATCACGAAATGAATATTTATGTTGAGTTTTATGGGAATGATATATACAAATGAATATTGCTAGTATAAGTTTATATTTTAGTAATATATGAATTTTAGTTTGAAAGTTAAATTTTATATGATTTGAATTTATATTGAAATTATGTTATTTGTTTATGAAAAGGAAATAAATTTTTAGCCTATGGTACGTCTTGATGGTATTACATATTTACCAGTAAGAGTACCCTAAAACGTGCATGGTAGTGTCTGGGGGACGTCAGTTACTAACAGGGGTGATATTGTGTCTGGCAATAGTCTAGTGAGTCACCCTTTGCACGTATTGTGTGTATATAGTGCTAGCCAAAATTGTTACAGGTAAGCGATGTAGAACTAACTCCGTAATTACCGGTTTATAGCAATTAACCTATTGCAGGTAAGTGATGTAGAACTAGCTTCCTAACTAGTGGTTAACCAGTCACAAGTAAGCAATGCAGGATCAGTTCCGTGACTTTATATCTAGAGTATCGTGTGGTAAAGAAATTAGTGGTGGGTTATGTTGTGTAAGAAAATTTACGAAAATAATAATGTTGCTATTATTTATTAGGCACCGTATGGTACCAATTTAAGTGCTTGGCTTATTTTCAGTATAAAAGTTTTCAGAAAACTTATTATCACCACTGTTTATTGTTTAAGGAAAAAGGAAAAAGGAAAATAGAAATTTTAATATTATGAGATTAATTTCAAAAAAATATTTCGAAATAATATTTCAGAAATTTTGAAATTGTGTTTTACGAAGCATTATTTTATTATCAGATGTTATAATGCACGAATGAATTTTTGTGGTAATTATTTTACCATGAGCTTTATTATTTTATGAGAATATTTCAGTTATGTTGTTATGAAAAGTTTAATTTTTAGTAAAATGATTAATACTCATTGAGCTCGTTTAGCTCACCCTAGTTTTTATGTTTTTAAATAAACCACCTCAGGTATGCGTATAAGTGCTATAGTAGTTGGGATTCCACCGCAGGATTAGTTGTATCGTCAGGTGTTGTTGTACTTGTATCATTTTTGCTATGTATGTGTTTTCTTGAAATTGGCCTAGTTATTTGTATATATGTTTTAAATTATTTTGGGAAGGGTTTAAAAGTATGATCTTGTAAATATTTTTGGGATTGTATATATATTTTACTTAATGAACTATAAGGGCTTTGATTTTCAATAGAAATGAGGTACGTAAGTGTTTGGGCATAAATCTCAAACTTTAGCCCAACCGTTTTTAAGAAACATTGTATGTATTTATGAAAATATATATGTTTTATTTATATTGTTTAATTAATATTTATATACATATTATGTTTTTAAAATGTTGAGAATTATATGTTTATGGTTGCTTGTGATGTGGACCTGAGGTCCCATTCTAGAAGTTGAGATGGTATATGAAATACTAGGAGTGTTTAAAATCATGTTATGCAGGGTTTTGAAATTTGAAAATATTAGAAAAGACAGTTGTTATGTTTCTGAATTTTCAGAAAGTAAAAAAAGAAATCTCACTATTTTCCGCATTTTTAACTTTTAAAGTATAAAAGTTTTTTTAACAGTTGAACGGTTTAATTTTGTGGGGACTCTTCGGTTGAGTTAGATATCGATTGGAGGGCTACTGTGAGATCATCAGGAGAGTTCCACTCACGTTTCGAAAGAGGAACTCCGTAACGAGTCATTTCACATGACAAGAAATGAACTCCTCCTGTCGCAGACTTAGCAGATTTATAGCTAGCACATCTTAGTTTAGCCTTAGGAGCTTACCTCATGTTTTCTTATTGATAAACTTGTCTATTTCATCTTTTGCTAACTCTTGCTAATCTAGTTCCTATTCTTCTAAGACAGCTTCTTTTGCACGCTTGTAACCATTCTAGTCATCTAGAGGTTGAAATATTTCTAGATTGTGACTTGTGTCGCAAACACCAAGTGTGCATGTGTTAGCCATTAATGATTCTTCCTTCAGTATTACAACTCTATATTTTACTAATCTTGGCTTGTGTATTGCTCATAGAAACTCATATGTATTGGTTAACATTTTTATTCTCATGTTTCTTGTATATATATGGTGGTGTGATTATTTTCGCTTATATACTTGACTCACTCATGTTTATATTACTAGTTATGTGATTCATGCTTAGGTACATTTAGTTTGTCACCATAAAAAAGGGGGAAGTTGTTGACCCTAATATTGGTTTTGATGATATGTTGAGCATGCTTATTTTGCAAATAGTTTATTGATCACTTAGAGATTTCAAAGTCTTATGATGATGATTAATGCATTGCTTGGAATGGTATGAAGATCCAGCGTTTATTATGTTCATTTTGTTTATGTCAAGGGTACATGAGTTTCACATGCTTGAAACAACTCAAGAAATAAGCTTGACATTTTAAGTCATGAAACAGACATGGAATATGTTTACGAGTACAGTAGGGATAAAATCTGAATAATGCACTTTAAGATCTTATCTTTTATTTTCAGATTATTTCCATATTTTTCCATCTAAAATATTTAGATGATTTTCCAAATATTATCAAGATAAAATTTTATTAAAATAGGAATATCCTATTGTTTCCAAAATTCTTAGTGTTTAATGATAAGGAAAACTTCTGATAAAATTATCTTTATAAAAGATTGGAACATATCTTCCCTTAATTTAGGAGATCTTTTCCTCAGTTGATTTTTTATTCTCTCTATTAGAATTCTTCAACCCCTGATCTTTAGTTTAACCTAGACTGTTACGGTTGATTGGATAACTAAGGTTTAAGAAAAGACGATATCTCATGCATTGCTTAGTGGTACCCTATTTCTCAACATGTTTCCTATCAAGTTTCTTACAACATTAAAGTTTTGCGTAGACTTGTTTATTCATATAATTAATTGTACCTTTTTTATTTATTAAGAAGCACGATTGAGGTAACTTGTATTAAGCTTTTTGCTTTTGGGAAGGTTGTGGGACTTGATTTTAAATGGTTTAAGAGTTTCCATATAAACATTTTGTGCCACTTTATTTCCTTAGACCAATCCTCATCTATTAGGAATCAGATTCTAGTAAGCATAGGAAATAAAAGCATATTTTAATGTATATAAAATGCTTATACTTCAAGATTAGGAATCAGTAGCCAAACATAATTTTTTTTTCATTTTCAAATTTAAATAAAAATATAGATGTATAGATATCCGAATTTTATTATTCTCTCATTACATCTTCATAATTTCATTATATGGCATTCAAACTCTTATAAAAATATAAACTCTTACTTCTGCAAGATCGAGTGAAGGAAAGAGCACTCTTGGTACTTCATTAGAAAAAATGAAAATTGTCTATCCTTTAATCAAAACACATATAGGGAATGGAAATAACTCTTGGTTTTGGTTCAATAATTGAGCAATGCAAAGCACACAAATCCTTGGGGAGGATTTATTACCTCTAATAGCCAGAATTTCTATTTAATCTCCATTTATGGAAGTTATTCAGTAAGATAGTTGGTCCATTTACTTAACAGGCAGTGATAGAATGCGAATTTACCTTCCTGATTACTCTCCTAATCCTTCAAGAGATGATAGAAAGCACTAGATACCCAACAGTGGTAGAGAGTCCACTAATCAATCTTGTCTTAAAGTTATCAGGCCACAGCAACCTAGCTAGGATTCATTGGTTTAACATAGTCTGAAAGTGTGCTTTGATGCCTCAAGCCTCATTTGTTACTTGGCTAGCAACAAGACACAGGTTAGAAAACAAAGATGGGCAGATTGGCCTAAAT
>JAOQMQ010000001.1:13111735-13128393 GCA_027563845.1 Erythroxylum subrotundum | reverse complement strand
ATTTGGTCTGAGTTGATATTAAGAAGAATTATTGAGGATATATTAGGTAGTATGTATTTATTAGTTTACGTTCCATCCTAAACTCCCCGAATCGGAGGTTTTTTATTTTCACTGTTTAAGATGGAATGGAACATAACATGAAACCCTCCGTTTCCATCCCAGTCTATTCCATTCTATTATGAAACCTTCAAACAAATGATAGAAGTGTGTTACGTTTCATCCCATCCCATTATTAACCCTTAAAACAAACAGAGCCTAAGGTGATTGGTTGGAGCAAAAATAAAAGGAGCTACAATTGTGTAGTTTTTGGTTGCTTTGTTTTCTATAAGTTATGGCTAGGCTTTTTAAGGTAAGAAGAAGTTGGGTGTTTGGTTGCTATAGTAACTAAAACCTAAAGATAGAATGATTAAGCTTATTTTGAGTATAGAATAAACTTTGTTTAAGTTATTGGGGGCTAAACCTGGCTATAAGTTTATTGAAGCCCAATTGTAATTTAAGTCCATTAGGTTCAACATGAATTTAAATCTATCAAAAAAGATACACATATATTCTTTTGTTTTGCTAGTTCATAGACTTACTAACAACCTATGTTATTTGTCTACATCTAACCTACATAAAATTAATGTAGACATATTTATATTCGTGTTATAACTTTTAAAAAGATTGGGTTAAAATGGATTAACATTTGGATTTAAATGAATTTTGGCATCAGTTTAAATGTTATTAATGTGTAAGAATACAAGACTTATAGATCAAATGATAAATTTATTTATCTAGAATGAGTTTCTAAATTTATTGAAAATATGGACGAATTTAATAATATTTAAAAATGATTAGTTCAATATTAATAAAAAATGAGTATATAATTAAATTTAAATTATATTAATTAAATCAAACATAATCTTTAGGTAACATGCTAAAGTAACAAACCTTAAGTTTAACCCTAAAAATTAAACAAGAGCTTTATACCTTAAATAAATACAAGTTTAATGATTAAAAAGGAATCATTTTTTGTCATGCTCTTTTAAGCATTTTGGCTTTAATGATATGCTTAGATTATATGACACATTTCAACTTATTATTCAAAAGTGTTAAATATTATCTTTCCTTGAATTTGTTTAAGGAGAATAGTTGTAATGAGAATCCCGATTTCAATTCAAGCTCCAGTACATCAAAATCGTGTGAATTTCATAAAGGTGCAAATAGATTAACATTGTTTGATGCTTGGGACTAACCTAATGTTACATGTTATATTAGTGAATAAAATGATAAAAAGTTTTATCTTTGCCGATTATCAAGGATTCTCCACTCTCATGAGCAAAAATGAAGCACTTTGCAAAACGCTCATGCCTCAACATAGAGCTTGTTAATTAGAATGTGGAATACTCCATTGGATTATATTTACACATATAGTTAGGTGGTGCAAACTTTCATGAAAGAGCATAAGAAAAGAAAATTGTATAGAGGTTTTAGTTTTAGTGGCGTATTAAAGGATATTATAGAACTAATAGCAGATATGAATATCAATGATTCATTTAAGGAACTAATAGACTAAATTCTTTGTAGAGTTAGTCAAATTTCATATTCATAAGATTCATCAAATTTTATAATTTTAGTCAAAAAGTGTTACTCTCTTTTTCTTCAATGTTTAATAATACCTACATAGTATTAGTTGTTTGTAGCAACTGTTAAATGTTGAATATTACATGTTTATTGCAATGTATTGTTCTTTCAATTTTGATTGTTTTATATGTATTTGATATACATATCATACTTTAGATGTTTGTAAATAAATACACCTAAATATAATATTTAATTATTGATCAACTATTATATAGATGATGAATAGAAACTTAGTAACCTTTTGAGTCCATAAATAATTTTGAAAACAATTAAAGTTTCTCTTTAGAAGATTGCATCAAATTCACCCAAATTAATATGGATTAAATGTGTCATTATAGATAGACATGTTTAAGAAAAATGACTAATGTATATAAAATTTTGTCATGGAATTTACTAGAGGTGAAAACTTTAATGGTGACAATTTAAAATTTTGGAAGTATGGAAATTGAATATATATTAGAAGAGCAAAAGCCTCTTGTCTCATTACATGAAATCATGAGTCTTTAGGAATTATGTTATAATGAAACATAGAAAAACTATGAGGCATGTAGCTTATGTAAAAGAAGAAATCTTTGGCTTATACAACATATAGAATGATATTATGCTAGAGATTAAGAGGAATGTCCATGTCAAGGACATATGGTCCACAATGGTAACATCTTATATTGGCATCCTAGTGACCATATTATAATCAGTAGCTATTATATTTGATATATATCGTAATAATAAATAGAATATAAATGAGAATATGAGGTAGAGAATCCAATGCCGATGAATGTGAAGCTAATGTAAGACATGGTGAATTGATGGATATTAGTTATATCTTATCTTATACTGAGCTAGGGTAAGTTGTTACACATTCTTGTCTCCACATTAAGAGCATATAAAAATGCACTTAACCCAAAATGAGAATATCAAGATGATATAGGATGCTATACGACACATATCAACAAACATCTTGAGGCTTCTGGGCTATATGTGGCTAAGTTATGCTCATAAAGAATTAAAAACTAATAAGAGAAAGCATTATAATGAGTCTAAGCGAAAAGTGGAAAGATAGCGTTCTATAATTCTTAGGATTTTAAGAAGAACTAAGGCCAACTAAAATAGGAAAAGAAAAGGACCTCCTATTGAGAAATTTTTTTAGTTATTTCATATTTTATTTAACCTTTACTTTTATATTAATTTCCATAATAGTGGACAGGACAATTTTCTTAAAATTATAGTAGTCATGGTTTTACAATATTAGATGTTGTTGATTAAACAAATAAAATTAGTTTTTTTGTTTAATAACATCATCTAGTTTTTGTAATATCTATGCTAATTTGTAGTATGCTAGCTAGACCATATTGGATAAAATTAAATAAATTGACTGGTCAATCATGTTTTGTTTAGTAGACTTACATAAAGTAGAATAGTCTACTAATAAAAATTGTCTACCTAACAAAATAGCACAAATACCATTGAGCATGGGACAAAGAGCCACTAAGCTATTACAATAATTCATTGAGATATCTTAAGGATTTAGGCAAAGATATCTTTAAAAAAAGTTTTTCTTACTTAGTCGTATTATGATTATGGTTATGATGATGATGATGATGATGATTATTATTATTATTTTGTAAGACAAAGACCAATTAAATGATATTCATGTTTTTGATCAATTACAATTGCAACCCAGTAGGAGTACTTTACCATTATCTAATTTGATTAGGCACAATATGAATGTAGAGAGATTCGTTTCTCAAATTTGTATTATACTTATATTGTAACTAAATTATTCCTCGTACAATTTTGAAGTTAAAAGGAGTAACCTTTGTGATAATTCTAAAAGAAAATAATAAGCCAAGAAATATGAAAAAGGCTCTATCTAGTCATGCTAAGGATGAATGAGTTATAGCAATAAAAGAAGAATGAACTTTAATGAGCTCAATTTGAGTATAAGACTTAGATAATCGTCTAAAAAGAAGTGTAACCATCAAGAATAAATGTGTTCTTTAATTGTTAAATAAAATAATGATTGCAACTTCGAAAGATAGAAAGCTTGTCTAGTAGTAAAAGGATACATACAATCTAAGAGATAGAATATGGGAAAAAATTCTCATTTACAATCAGGTTTACATCATTTTAGCTCATTCTGGCCTTAGTAATTGTAATGGATCTTGACATATATCAAATGGATGAAAAAAAACCACGTTCTTAAAGGAAGAACAAGATAGAGGAATCTATATGGTACAACCACTAAGTTTCATTCAGAAAGGCCAAGAGTATTACATGCTCAAATTGTTAAAGTCAATTTATGGTCTAACGTAATCTCAAAGTAAGTGGTATATTACATTAGTGCCATAATCATACTGTATAATTTTAGTATGACTAGAAAAGACCATTTAATCCATGTTAGAAGATCCAATAGTAAATGTGTAATTTTATCATTTCATGTGGATGGTATGTTTTGGTAACTAGTGATAAAAGAAGTTTATCATGGGAACAAATAAATTTGTTATCAAGTATGACCAAAATGAAGAATATGGCTATGGTTGCATACATCTTTGTGATTAAGATTACTAATTATCTTTCAAATAAAGTTTTCTTACTGTTATAAGCTACATATATACTGACGAAATATTTGAATTTTTTATATGCAAGATAGTAAATCATTTTGTGATGCCAATTGTTAAAAGTGAGCACATAAGTAATATGTAGCATCTATAGATGCCATAGACAGAACAGGAGATAAAGATGGTTCTTTATTTCGAAAAAATTAGTAGTCTCATGCAATAAAATATTAAAGAGCTTAAATATTAATATCAAATCAAACACGTAGGTATTAAGTATAGCTATGTCAAGGATATAGTAGTGCAAAGAGAAATGATATGTCTAGTGATTATTCATAATACTTGTTATCAATGATGATAGTTTGTTTATCATCGATAATTTGATGCAATATATGTTTAACTGATAATTAAACAACATATTTTAGAATGAATTTTAAATGAAAATTCAGTTACAGAAATATGAGAATGTTTGATTTTGAATTAAGCTTTCTATTCTAGAATGAATGTTAAATGAGTTTTGAACATTCAGATCTAGATATAAGAAATATGTTAGATACGAGATGCCTTCCTACATGGGTGATCACCTCCATTATTTTGTAAGAATATCTAGATACAAGAAATATGTTAGATACGAGATGCCTTCCTATATGGGTGATCACCTCCATTATTTTGTAAGAATCAAAATAAGAGAAGTTTTAAGCAATTTATCTAGGTGATAAATGAGAGATCAAGGTTTAAAATACTGATGTCAATGTGAAGTATATTAAAGGGTATAAGAGGTTATTAGTAATGGAATAACCTAAAGAAATGATTGTTCGCCCAATCTATCTTAATATGTCAGATGTGAGTTTTGAAAGGTGGATTAAATAAATCAACAAGTGAAATCAAGTTACGCATTAACTAGCATCTGTACAATATTTGAGGAAAAACATATGCTCTGATAAAAAAGAGTCAATATTGTAATACATAAATCATACTATATGTACATTTTCAACCAATAAGGATAATATAAGCCCTATTCTCAACTTATACTATAAGAGGATCATGTGAACCCCAAATTTAAAGTACCTGTTTTTACTCAGGTTCTAGTTATAGAGAATGAATTAATGTTTGCTATCTTAGAATGTTATTAGAAAATCATAATGATTCGATAGATAAGGACATCCTAGAAAAGTGAGTTTGATTCAAAGAATTGAGAAATGATAAATATCATTTCAATTCCAAGTTTTCATCAAAATGTATTCAAAAGGCCCACCTTCTATATAAAAGGCACTACAGTATAAAATATTTATATAATGAGAATGAGATGATGATTGATGTGAAAAACGATCTAGTGTATAACATACTAAATCCACTTAAGGATTGATCCATTAGTCGATAAGTCATATATTTCTAACAGATGTATGATAATATACTCTTGTTGTATACTGATCACACAAGATATTAGACAAGTATGATTAATGCATAATCATTTTCTTTTTAGCACTCAACTTTATTGTGTGTGAGTGGGAGATAATGGATAAGTACGTATCAGAAGTTAATAATATGAAACCTTATAATTGTAAATGTCATAACTATTAGCAAATCATATATGAGATATGATTTACCAAAAAGATAAATGTGTAAGATAAGAAAAAATTGAAATTAGTTATAAAAAAAAAGTGGAATGAGTTCAACAAGTCTCTTATCACTTGGATTAAAGAAAAATTCTTGATCAAAGATACAAATATATTTCACGTTATTTACAAAATGAAAGTTTCTTATATTGTTTTATATGGAAATTTAATAACTTCGCAATACTACCCTCCCATGCCCAAAATAAATATAGTTTCAAAAATGAATATATAAGACTCTTACAAAATTAAATGTTTATGAAAAGTCAATAAACGAATACAATTTACAGGAATAAGCATAAACAATTGTTGACAAAAATGAATTTTTATGAAAAGTCACATTAAAAATCTTTATTATCATATAAAATCTTTCATAAATCTCTCTTTTATTGAGAAATAGTAAATATATAAGAGAAAAATCATTTTTTTCTCATAAAATCTTAAGATATTGGATTATAGTTTTTCTTTTTTAATAATTTAATCGTAATTTTTGTATCTAGTTGCTATGAGAATAAACACTTAATTAACTGTTTCTTTATGATATAAATCTTGTATTAAAAATGTATGCATTTTTTATTTTTATTGAAAAATTTAACCAATTGTTAAAAAAATTAACTGTTTTATTCTTAACATTGATTTTATATTATATATTATTTAAGTTTGGCAGTCTATTATTTGTGTATCTTTAAGAGAACAATTTATTAAAGTAGATATTATCTCATTTGCATAGTATATTATACTGGAAACCTTTTTAAGTAGTCAGATAACTCTTTTGAAATTTATAGATGTTTTCATAGGCTTATAATGTAGTAAACTAACATTTTTGTTCTTCTTTATGCCTGTCTTAAACAGGATTGAGAGATGAGAACAATAGATGCTGACTGACGCTTCTCATTGTTATAATATATTTACAACTAATTAGCTATATATAAGTTATAAGAACTGGTTCAGCCGGATTCTGCTGAGGTTGAACGTCATTGTTTTGATCCATGATCCACGCAATTCTGATCGTGAGATACCTGCAAAATAAATAGTGGCGAGTCGGGGATTGATTCCCCGATAGTCCCTCCGACGCTCAAGTCAGTATATTTGTGATATTTTGGTAGCTGAGAATACTGAAGAATAACTAAGATTTCTGTCTCATACCTGAATCTCGGTAGAATAGTACCTTATATATGCCGTGGATGCTAGGTTTACGTAGACCTTCATGCTTGCATGAGAATCTAATACCTGATAAGCCGATCGGGCTGTGGATGTATTAAGATGGGCCTGGGCCTGGTACAGTCGGCCCAACCGAGAACAATCACAAATAAAATGTGCTTAAATAATAGATTCTTAAGGTGTACGGTCGTGTACACCTTAAGAATCTCTGAGGAAAATAAGGAATTTTCTATTAATTACTACTCTAATTTCTTGACATGTCTCGTACAATAATTTGTAACCAGGAATAAAAAGCAAAAACCTTTGCAAAACTTGGGAATGGTACGGGCACCTAAACTGAGCTGATGGAGACCGCCCTGGGCCTTTGAAAAGGACTTCGAATTGTATACTGTTAAAGACGTAACAACTAACTGTTGGGGGACAAGTGGCGTCGGTCCTTTGCTAAGAAGTTTTTATGTGGTCTGCATTGGAACATGTTGCATCGTACGTCTCCCAGGGGTAGGAAAGTTGAAATTGGAAAAGTCAAATATTATTTAATTTTGAAGGAAAGTTTGAGAGGTGGAGAATTGCGAAGAAAATACTAATCTACTCTCGTATCTTTGACTTTTATAGCCATCATCAATACAAAATTATAACCATAATGTTTACAATTAAGAGCAATATTATCCATTCAATCTACAAAATTGACCCTGTTAAATTCCTAACACTTTCTACTTTTCTTTCTTTTTTTGTAATTGAAGCCTGTCTTAGGACGGACCGCAAGCTAACCCAAACTTCCAAACAAAACAAATAGCATTAAATAAGATAAACCATTAATAACATTTCAGTACAGGTTCCCTTGCAACCCGGGCAAATGGTCAAGAGAAAACATTTCATTAGGCTTGGTGGAGCCAAGTTAGACTCGAGGATAAGCCCAATGTCATGAAGTAATCATCTAATTCATCGTTAGCCCAATGGACTTGGCTAAAGCAATCATCTCGTGCTCATAAAACTAATAATATTTTCTAACACTTTTGCTTGGTTAAAATAAATACAGTATAATTCATCTTCAATATGCTTGCTTTTCTAACCAATAAAAAAAAAAAAAAAAGGGTGATATCGTCGATAGATCAGGTAATTACTAATTAGAGCATATGATTGCCGATGAACATGCTCGTCATTTAGTGGAGAAGATTAAAAACTTGACCTTTCGTTATGGATAAAATCGGAGTGGTTAATTTATGTTTTTCTCACGTAATTACTAATAACTCAACTCACAGATCTATTATAACTTGACCTTTCGTTATGGATAATTCAAGGAAAGCGTGTCATTACTTTTATAATTCACACGTTCTGTCTCTCTAAGAGGAAAAGAGAACAAAGTTTGACCCACAGATCTAGGATCTGCATACTTCTCATCTTCCATTGGATCTCATTATTCTTCTGTAAGTCCTCGTATTCGTCTTCCATCTCTCAAGATCCAGTCTTTACAGATATTTTTTGGTCGATTTTTTGTTGTTTTTGTATGTAATGGGCACCAAATACACCCCCATCTCTAAACCCTCGTACGTGGAGTTAGAGACACGCAATGAGGCTCATAACCCGCAAAGATCTCACATCAAATTGCTCCCTTTTGATGATGTGGAGAATTTTATAGATCCAAAGACTGGAAAGCAGGGAAGCTTTGGTCACGACAAGGGTAATGAAATTGATGATCTTGAGGTTGAAGATTATCCATTGGTTGGTTCTAAAGAGACCAATGGATCTGGTATTCATGGAGCTGTTTTTAACCTTACCACGTCGATTATTGGAGCTGGGATCATGGCCTTGCCTGCTACAATGAAGGTTCTTGGATTGGTTTTAGGGGTTTTGTTGATTATCTTGATTGCTATTTTGTCTGAAATCAGTGTTGAGCTGTTAGTTCGATTTTCAGTGCTTTGTAAGGCTTCTTCTTACGGTGAAGTTGTTCAGTGTGCTTTAGGGAGAACGGCGAAAATTTTGTCTGAAATTTGCATAATTCTGAACAATGGTGGTTTCTTGGTTGTGTATTTGATAATTATGGGGGATGTTATGTCGGGATCGCTCCACCATCTGGGGGTTTTTGATCAGTGGCTTGGACATGGGGTATGGGATCATCGGAAATTGGTTATTTTGGTGATTGTGGTAATTTTCCTTGCACCCCTGTGTTCATTGGAAAAGATTGATTCTTTGACCTTGACTTCAGCTGCTTCAGTGGTTTTGGCTGTTGTGTTTGTGGTTATCTGTTTTATAGTTGCTTTCATTAAGCTGATCGAAGGAAAGATTGAGGCTCCAAGAATGGCTCCAGATTTTAGTTCGAAAAGAGCAATCTTGGATTTGCTTGTGGTGATTCCAATCATGTCCAATGCTTTTGTCTGTCACTTCAGTGTACAGCCTATATATAATGAGCTTGAAGGGCGATCACCACAAAAGATGAACCAGGTGGGAAGAATCACAACTGTGGTTTGCGTAGCTGTTTACATAGCCACTGCCATATCAGGTTATTTACTCTTTGGTAAGGATACTGAATCGGATATATTAACCAATTTTGACAAGGATCTTGGGATTCGTTTCAGCTCGGCCTTGAATTATATTGTTAGGGTAGGTTATATTCTTCATTTGGTTCTTGTTTTTCCTGTTGTTCATTTCTCTTTAAGGCAAACTGTTGATGCCTTAGTGTTTGAGGGATCAGCTCCACTTTCAGAGAGTAGGAAGAGATCTTTGCTTTTAACAGCAGTACTATTGGGGCTTATTTATTTCGGCTCTACCATGATTCCAAATATTTGGACAGCATTCAAGTTTACAGGGGCAACAACGACAGTTTCTTTAGGTTTTATATTTCCATCTCTTATTGCATTGAGGTTAAGCGGAAGGGGAGAGAGTTTAAGTGTAGGAGAGAAATTCTTGTCATGGTTGATGTTGGTCTTGGCTGTAATAGTCAGCATTGTTGGAGTGATTGGCAATATTTATAGCCTCAAAAGGCAGTCAAAATAACTTTCCCCTTGGTGATTACAAGGCATCTACAGTTTAAATTTGTAATTGATGGAGGGTGACCCCTTTGATGTTTTCATCTTGTTCCATTCCTCACACCTTTAGAATTTCGAATCAAGTTGAGCAGTTGATATCCTTGAAAAAATAGATCAGGAAGATTGTTATTATATTAGAGTGCCGGAAGAAGAAAGCATGGAAAGTTCCAAGATATGGCATGAATATATCTTTTGAAGTACTGCAACTTCCCAGAGCAACTGTGACAAGTTTGGCTGTGTTTAGGCAGGGCTTGGTGTGCCTGCTATATACCTGCCAAGCATTTGTAAGTTGATCTAACATTATACTATCCAATTCATGTAACATATCATATTTTTGTGCTCTTGGCGATATAGACGAAGTGTAACTTGAGCAAAAACAAACCATTGAGATTTTGTTTCATACCTTATACACAAGGCATTCTTTCTTCTTCAAGTGCTTTTGTTCTGTCATTTTCAAATCATTACCTATGTTGTCTTGCAAAGATAGAGCTGCTCTTTTTGCCAACTGTATTGGATTGATTCTGGCGGCTTACATAACATTCATCAATAGAGCCTTGGGGTTTTGGTAGTCAAATATATCTGGAGTGGCCTTTTGGCTTGAGCTCTGATAAGCAGAGACTAACTTCATGGTGACAATCAAACAAATCTTAAGCTAAAAGGATGTTCTGCTTAAAGAAACAGGTGATCATTGTTGGTCGTTCTGTTACATTTCAGATGAATGCAATATACAGAGACAAGGTCTTTGAAATGTTTGGTATCCAGCTCTTTTGAGCAGGAACTGCTGCTTCATCCGTAGGCATTTTGTAAAAACTTGTTAGTGTGCATTTGCAAGTGTCGTCAGGTCAGATCCACCCCAAGCAGGTGAATCGATCAATTCCTCGTAGGCTTCAAGACTATGATCCCTGGGTAATATCATGTATGAATATAAAAGGTTTAACTCATTTTGCTACACAAGCAAGTCACCTGCCGACATTTTAGTAATCGATTGGTCAGGACAACTCAAACTTTAAACAATAATAACCTACTGGGTCAAAAGCAGAATAGTAGCTTAGTCATTTTGTCCAGAGTTAGCCTGTTGAGAGATCATGAATGCCGAGATTATCCTATTGAAGTGAACAACCAATAACGGTGGCTCAACATATTTGACTTAGACCATTATTTAGAAGCATCTACAAACACCTGACAGTAATATCTTAGTCAGGCTAAAAAGATTTCACATAAATATATAACAAATCATAATTGGCAAGAAGTTCTTAATTGACAAGGTGAAGAGCCGCAAGCACTAAGCGAGATTACCAATTGCTAATCATAGTCGGATAGTCCTACTCTTCAAAAGAAGTAATTAACTAGTCATATATTGCTTTGCACGCGCCTGCACTTACCTACAAAGAATCATTGTCGCTTGCTCGACAACTTTTTGTGATTGTGCCAAGTTATCGTTTGGATGCCTAAAAATTGACTCAAGGAATGTTACAAATTATAAAGCCGTAAGAAAAGACAATGAAATGAACAAAAAGGGCTTAATTTACATTATCAGAAAAACATTTCCCAACGTGAAAGTGGCAGGGACCCCGTATGTCGGTAACATGAACGGCCTCAAACTTTGATATATTTATGTGCTGAGCTAGAAAGTATTGTTCTTTCAATCAAAATTTCCAGCTAACACTAACATAAAATTATCATCCTCAACCTCAAGATAGGATATCGCAAGGATCAGTGTTCACACGGAAACAACTCCGCAAAATGTCAACCATGCAGACCCTTGTTGGCAATTAGATTACCTAGAAATAAACATATTTTAAAAAATACACACTCACTTTATTAAAACTTCTCACTATACAACTTATTGGACTTGGAAACCTTACAAAGCCTACACACACTACACAACCTTTTTTTTTTCACTCACTTTTCTTTTGATTTTGCATAAATACATATGTAATGGCCAAATGGTCATATTTATAGAGAAGTAGAGTTGGTAATAACCGATTATAATGCCAGCCTCAATGAAGTTGTCCAACAGAGTTTCAAGACAAATTGGCTTGATATTTTGACCAAGTCAAATACAACTCATAATCTAGAAGCATGTATTAAACCAAGTTTAGTTTCTAGCATCCTCCCTTAAACATGGTTTAGTTATTCCGAGCATGTTCTTCTTCTTGTAACATAGCTCATCATTCAAGGGCTTCGTGAAAATATCTGCTATTTGATCTTCAGATGCGCAATACTCAACTATAATTTTTTTTATCTTTAACCAAATCTCGTATGTAGTGATGTTTAATGTCAATATACTTACTTCGACCATAGAATACTGGATTCTTTATTAAGGCGATTGCTGATTTATTATCATAGTAGATTGTCGTTGGACCATCTCGTTGGTGTTGTAATTCGCTAAGAATCATCCTTAGCCAAATCGTTTGAGTAACACAATTTGTTGATACTATATACTCTGCTTTTGCAGTTAAAAGAGCAACTGCTTGTTGCTTTTTTGAAGATCAAGAAAATGCTCCAAAACCAAGATGAAAGACATAACCTGACATGCTTTTTCTCTTTTCAACGACACTAACCCAATCACTATCTGTATATCTAACTAGTCGTATATTCTTATTGTTTGAACAAAATATGCCATCATCAATTGTACCTTTAATATATCTTAAACTTCGTTTTGCGGCTTGTCAATGAGATTGTTGTGGTGAATCCATAAATCTGCTCACAATTCCCACTCCATGCACTCGCGACGCCCCCCTCTGACCTGACCTCTCTCCACTCTTTTGGTTATAACGTTTTCGTCCGACTTCCGATTGTCCTGATTTTTAAAACGTTAGATTCCTAAGACATTCCTCTACCTCTGCATAAAAATTTATAGCTTTGATATTAATTTGAAAAAGATGGATTGAATCAAAGTGAGAGGATCAGTTAAAAAAGTATGAGTTGAATATTTTTCTGAACATGCTCCAGTATTTTGGCGATATCTTAATCTGTAGAGATCTAAATGAGTTGATTCTTATTTCTAAACAAACTAGAGACATGGAGATACAACTTATTTGAAGGAATCGAATTTCAATTTAGGCCCAAAGACTTTCAATTTCTTCTTCCGACATCCTAACTTCCAAAATTCATATCTTTTGATCCAGAACTTCAAAATTTGCAAATTTGGTATCAATGGAAAGCTAAAAGAAGGCTCTACAACTTCTATACAGAACTTAAAAACAATTTCGGTCTCTATAAGGGTCAAAATTTCAATCAAAGTAGCCGTCCCGAAAGTTCACCCTAAACAACATCCAAACTTCAAATGATCATAACTTCCAGCCCCGATATCGAAAAATGTCATACTTTATAGCGTTAGAAAGCTGAAAAGATAACCTATAACTTTCATTAAGACAATTTTGGCTAATTCTAT
Source organism: Erythroxylum subrotundum (assembly GCA_027563845.1). Classification (NCBI taxonomy): domain Eukaryota; kingdom Viridiplantae; phylum Streptophyta; class Magnoliopsida; order Malpighiales; family Erythroxylaceae; genus Erythroxylum; species Erythroxylum subrotundum. The sequence goes on along the minus strand of JAOQMQ010000001.1, from coordinate 13,115,021 downwards.
CTAGATCAATACAGTTTTTTCGTTGAATTTTTCTGAACACCATTCCTACACCTAGGAAGGCTTGCTAAACACAATTTTCCTTCATATTCACCCACTACCAAGTGCCTTTCGGTACTCTTAAGTTTCACCCCAACCAATTCATCCCATACACCCCTTTCAATCTCCAACATGCTATTTCAAAATAAATAACCAATTGCAATCTCAACAAGGAAGAATAGGCACATACACATTCCTCTTCCATAAAAGTCATACACAACCTATAAAGTAACACAACCATACACAAAAGGAAAATACTTGAATTCTCATTCTCATTTCTAACCAAAATGAATGTTCATACATAGCTTTAATTACATATCAACATCATTAACTTTGTTGGGCCTCGTTCCCGAAGCCCAACCAAATGGGTTGGACCCCGTTCCTGGAACCCAACTATCCAAACCGAAGCCGAAAAGCATAAGCGAATTACCCTATAGGGTTACTTCAACGAACCCTCACTAGCCTTGAATCCATCCCTTCGAATTCAAAACCAAAAGCTACCAATTTTTTTGGAGAGGGAGCAAAACACGTTAGAAATCCAACGCTTCGAGAATCACTCAATTTGGAAGTCGGACGAAGGAATTATGGCCAAAAGAATTCATTAGGCTTATGCCCTAATTCCAACTGAACATGTCTCGGTGCGATTGCCATAACTTTTTCTACAAATGTCATATTGCTTTCGTTTTTGATCCGTTAGAAAGAAGACATCGAGATCTACAACTCTTATGAAGACCTCAAAACGTGATTCGGCCTCTAAAATAGTCAAAATAGCAATTTACTGAAGCTGACCAAAGGATGTCCGTTAAACGGACATGCATGTCCGTTTAACGGACATGGACTGGCCAAACATCCCATTTTCACCCGAGAAGGTCCGTTAAACGGACATCCATGTCCGTTTAACGGACATACACTGGGCAAAGGGGTCCAAATTCACCCGAGAAGAATGTCCGTTTAACGGACACACACTGGGAAAAAGGTCTCAAACTCCTTCCAAAGCCTCTCCAATGCTTCAAACTTTTATCCTAACACCATATACACTCCTAATCTCCCCAAATTCAACCCTTCAAGTGTAAAACAACTTCATAACCATTCAAATACCAATCTAAATGCATCAAACTCCCAAATCTCAACTCAAAAACTCATATTCCACACAAATTCTCATCATTCACCATAGTTCTCAAATTCAAACTTCCCATACAACATCATCACTTCTAATGCTCATAATTCTCAACTTCAATATCCAAATTCATCACACACAAGCTTCCCAACTCCAACATGCTATTCTCACACAATCAACAATTAGCAATCTCTACATGCTTTAAGCTCCAAGAGGGCCAAAACACCAATTACTAAGAGATTTGCTAGAAAGTCCACAAGTTCAGCCACTAAGCTACTTGAAGAAACTAAAATTATGGAAATTGTAACTGAAGTTACTACCTTTATAAAAGAAACTTCGTCCACTCCTGAGAAGATAATGCATGACATTACTGACACTATTTTACTCTTCCTAGCTTCTATTATTTTTATTTCCTCAATGAATTCTTACTTTTGGTTTTTCTTTCATAAATGACACAGTATCAGACCTTCCATGTTATACCCTTTCTTATGAATCAGAATCTGGAAGAGTCAGAAGTTATCCTTAGCCAAAGATTATTAAAGACTTTTCTAGAGTAATATATGAATTCCTCTCATTCTTTATGCAAATCTAACCAAAATCTTAACAAATTCTTCCTCTTCTTAACGATAAGAGATGTTTAGACAATAAAGACATCCTCAAAAGAAGTATTTGATCTAAGTTGCTTAGATGTTTCTCATAATACTCTCTCTAGTGTTATGCCAGTAGTTAGTTCTAAAGAGATGTCAAAAGTGTAGGACACTTTAAAACTCACTACACAATAAGAACTTCAATTCTTGACTAAAATTCAGCGTTGCTCCTTCCTAAGCATGTTATCCTATATTGGTTATGTAATATATTCATTTGTTATTGGCGTACCCCTGAGAAAAAGTAAAAGAGTTTTCTCCTCTTTCTAGAAGTCCTGCCACAACCAATTTGTTTTATCTGAAAGATTCAGCCTCTCACAAAAGCGCTAAATGGATTATAATGCAGACGAGGCTAAAGGTAAAAATTCCTGATGCAAATTCATGAGCTAAAGAATAAATTCGACTCTTTAGAGAATCAGGTGGTTGAATATGAAGGAGTTATTAAATTGATTAGAGACAAGTAAGAAGCTCTAAGCCAGGACGAAAAGTGACTTAACTAGGAATTCAATAAGGTCAACTAGACCGATAAGGAGTTGGGGAAGTCACTAATGTTGTAAAAGGATGAAGTCAGCTTTTGGAAGCAACAAGTTAATAGGCTAGAGTTTTTGTATTTGGGCCTTTTCACTTTTGAGCCGAATAAGTTTAATTCTTTTTAAGTTATCAACACTAACAACTTCATAATTAGGGATTTACGTTATGGGTCTCTAATGCGAATTTTTTTGGCTTTGGATAACTTTACTCTAAGAATCACATTTCAAACTTATCACCATCTACCACATCCAAATTCGAGACCCTACCATCAATCTCAACCCAAGCAAAGTCTTTAAATGTTGTCCTTGAGTTTATCTTTGTAAAATGAGTTTTTTGTTTTGTTTTGGAAAAGCTTTGTAAAATGGGTATTGTTGGTTCACAGTAGCAAATTCTATTTGAACATCTTTTTTTAATTGAATAAATAATTTATAAAACTAACTCAAAGAGTTGCTTTAAAGTTACATTCTTAGTATCAAAGTAACATCAAGTATTAAACTAGAGAAAAGCTCTCAACTATAAGCATCATAAAAAGAGAACAATGAACAATTGCAAAAGCATTTTAGTGAAATAAAATTGAATACTTATCCCTACTACAACTTCCATGGACTAATAAGCACTTGACTTATGGATTTACCAATGCCCCTAATAATTACAACTATTATGATCTTCTCTATTAGTCTTTAAGTAACATCTTCAACATTGAATTTCCTATTGTTGAAGATCCTTTGGTTTCTTTCAATCCAAATACAATAAACCACCACTCCAAACGAAAGCCTAAACATCTTTAAATCCCATTTAGCTTGGTATTGGATTTTGGTGGTCTAGTAGATGATATTAATACGGATCTGTCAACCTGCAAGCCCATCAGCCCAAGTCCAACCTACATGAAGATTAGAGCATCAGTTCAAAATACAAACAAATCAACTTCAAATATACAGAGGAGATTAGATAAGATAAG
>JAOQMQ010000001.1:13065957-13077154 GCA_027563845.1 Erythroxylum subrotundum | reverse complement strand
ATTAATAAATAATGCAAATAAATCAAATAATAATGCACAAATTATTTAATCTAATTTTGCATGTATAATGATCATAAGTTTATACACACAATTTTCAATTAATCACATGTAATTTGTGCAAATAATTAAAAAATTATAATAAGCATGTCAAAATTTAAAAACCAACATAAGACATACAAATTAAAAATTAATATTTTCATAAAATATTAATACCAAAATGATTTTATAATTAAAATCATAACATAATGGGTTAGGTCTTGATTAACCCAATTAATCACTAATATTAACATAATTAATATTAATAAATATATTTTTTATTTTAAAAAAGAAAAATCGCGCAGTCGTTTTCAACCTCCAGTCGGGTTAGATGTGACCCGGCTGCAACCCGATGGAGCTCTGACACTCCAGATGAACAGAAGGCGCCAAAGGATGGATGAAGCCCGTCGATGGGACGACGTAGACCACACGATGTGCGTGAGACATCGGAGAACCATCCATGCGACATTGCATGGATGGCGACGTCCGAAGGCATCACCTTCGATCGTCGTCCCTCCTCCTCCTTCACGGTCCAGTCAACGTCGAGTCCTCCATGGAGCATCAAAAACACAACTCTTACGTCCCTAGCATGTATAAAAAATGTTGAAATATTCAACAACTTCAAGCTCATCTCTTACGAACGAACGAGAACGTAGCAAAACAAAGACATTTGTTTCCAACAATTTATAAGCAAGACAAAGGCATCATTAAAGCTCTGATGCCAAAATGTAATCAACAATAGTAATACATGCATCTTATACAACAACATTTATGTAAAAGATACATGCATATTAACCAACGGAAGCATAACTGAAATAAAAATATCTCTAGCCATTGCCCATCGATATCTTCTTGCGTCTATGGGTTTTGAATTTTTTATCCTCTTGCTCTTTCACGTAACAATGATGTAAATAGCGTGAATGTAAGGATAGAGACCCAAACTTGTTTTAAACGGTTCTCAACACCTCTGCCCATTACAAAGGAGGTAACCGATAGAGCATAGGCGTTAACGCGTGCGTGTGTTAAGGGTTAATGCATTAAATGGACCATAACATGAACGGTTGCAAGGTTAGGTAATTTTCAAAAATCTTACAACACATGTAGTATAAGAAATTTTTCTAAAAATGATTCAGACCAAAATTTGTCATTTTTAAGGCACCACGGGAGAATCGCATATTCCTAGTCACTTGTTAATGGATGCATAAATATTAATTGTTTGACCATATATATAAAGCCCCTTGTTCTGCTAACGGAACTATAATTTAGATTAGGAGCTTACAATTTCAATCGGAGGCATATACTTGTCTGTACTCGTTTTATTTGTCGTACAACAAAAGGAGGCATCATTCTTGTTCATGAATCCTCCGCATCCTCCACTTGTTTACTATCGCTTTCCCAGAAGAAAGGAATATCTTTTTAGCTAGCTGAACTCGTACGTAAACAATGTAGCTTTAGACCTCCACCTTAAACTTATTCACGAGGACGAATAATAGAGGTTGATTATCTGATATGTATACTATTTGACTCATTCTATGATATTAGAAATTTCATATCTTAGATTTCATGACAGCCCATCATACTAAATTTTGAATCTTTCTTGACAGTTCTCTTTTTTTTTTTTCAAATTATCTCTTGATATGCTGTGACTAATTATATCTTTAGACACTTTTAAGAAAAATGAGATCGAATATTGAATTTTAATTAGTAAAATTTCTATCTATCCAATTTAAAGGAAAGATGGATAAATTTAAATACAAAAGTTAAGAGTCTTAATTTAAAAAATTGAATTTGAGATCAAGTAAAATAGGGAAAAAAATTTATAACCGTATTTGATTCGTCTAAGTAGTTGCTTAAGTTTCAAAATTTTTTTAACAAGTATGAAAATTAGAAAGAAAATTTAGATATGAGTTAAATATGATGAAAAAATAGAAAAATATTTAATTGGATAATTAAGATTTTATATTCTTATTTAGGATTTAAAACAAGTATCTAAGTAATGTGGCTCTGGTTTGCTCTTTTCCCATGATAGTAAATTATTCTGTAGCAAAATTTTTAAGAAGGATGACAATTATAGATCTCCTTTCTTTTGATCTTCTTCTTCATTTCAATTATAAAGCTTACCATCATTAGTGTCTGATTAAGAGTTCAAACATACTTCACATTTTGGTTTAAACATGGAGGGATCTACATGCTAGACTTCAATTTATACAAGTTACATCTGTCGGATTATTTCTTGGAGTAATTCATAAAGAGTTCATTGGTAATTTTCAACTCATAGACAAATATGTGAGACAAGAATATTTTGAGATGAAGTGTCGTTCTCTGGACAGAAGAGATTTACAGAAACATTTTCAACGTATGAAGGAACGTTATTATCTTATTTAAGGATTAAAATAACATAAAAGAGATACATAAAATTATGTCGAGGGATGTAAAAGGAAAATTTAGTATTTGATTAATTTCTAAAAAAAGAAAGTTTTAAAAAATTCTAGTGAAATGGTAAGTGAAAGAAATGGAAAATACTGGACTTATCAAAAAAGGGGAAAACTTATTAACTAAAGGAAAGGATCATTATTTCATAAAAAATGTTGCCCTTTTAATTTAAAATTAATTATTAAAGTAAATAAAATTTTAAAGCTAAATAATGGCAATTGTCTAATAATTTTTAAAAAATTCAAAGAGGATAAAATAAATGATTGGGGATATAAAAACATTAACCTAAACTATAAATGTTAATTGCTTAAATAAGGATGTTAGCATGGTACGAATTTGACTTGATCCAGTTCAAAATTAATGGTTCATGTCTAAGTTGATTAAATTTTGAGTTATGTTCTAGTTTGGAGGATGGCCCGAGGCACAACATTATTTTGGAAATATTTTTGTAAATGACATCATTTTAGACAACTCAAATAAACTCAAGTTGCATCTTAGAGGGATCAAACAGTTGCGAAGACAGGTTTGGCTCATTGTTGTACCTATGTTTAAAGAAAGAAAGGCAATACTTTTATACTTTATTGAAAAATGGAGAGATCCAAAAATTTTCAATGAGCATAAAGGCTTCATGCTAAAAACTAAGAGGCTTAGACTTAAAGGATAACAATATTAAAAGAAAACTTTCTTAACAAGCTTATGATCCTGAAATGAAAAAATTAACAAAAATAAGAAGAAGATATTCTTAATTGGTTTGTAGGCTTAAACTAGGAATAATTAACACAAATAAGAAGAAAAAATCTTAATAGATAGCCAAAACTAAGTTTCTGTTTAAGAAAATCTAAATTTTTATTTGTGATGAGTTTTGCTTAATCTTTATTCATATTAAATTTGATTGAGATCTCTCCCTCACCATTCAGCTCTTAGTAAACCACATATAAACATAATAAACATAAACAAAACAAAAACTTAAATCTCTTTTTGGGCTAGTTTTAGGGTTTAGGATATAGTCCTTTTGAATTATTTCCATTGTTTAATTAATTTTAAAACCATCATTTAGGATGTAGTCCTTTTGAATTAGGGCTCAAATGAGTATGTCCTAATATGCATTCTAAAAAAAATGGTCTAAATTATTTGAGTGTCTTCCGAATTACTTTTTCTAATTGCATTGAACGATTTACAGGTGCGCAATTAGGAATTGTTTCGTTTAATAGCTAGATTAATGAAATATGACGTTCAGTTTTGTTAATCTCAAGTAGCAATTAGGATTACTTTCTTTACATTAGAGTGGGAAATTCTAAGAAGATACTCATCTTGATTACACGCATGTCGTACATGTGTTATCTTGTTCATTGGTTTCTTAGTTCTTAAAGCTATTATTCAATTGAACTTACAATCGTATCTAGGTTGTTGATTAATAAGAATGCTTAGAATACATGTTTCTATTCATTTACACTTAAGAGAAAACATCCCCTAATGAATGTTTTTTGATGAACTGAATTTTATATCAAGGTTCCATTTTAGTGTGATAATATCGGTGACCCGAAACCAAGGTTTGTCTATTAAATTTTCAGATCCAATTACTTGTGTTAATTTCTGATTTTTGTTATTTGTACACTCTTAAATTTACATGAATTGAAACCCCCCTCTCATTACTTTATTTTAGTTTTGAACTCGTAAACTCTTTTCCGTTAAAATTTCTCGTGGGAACGATACCCACTTTTCACTACAACATTAATTTGTATTAACAGAAGTTGGTTTCTTTTTTAATTTGGTTGCGGGCGACAATAGTACCAAATTTTGGTGCCATTGCCGGGGAATTTCTTAATGGTTTTTCTAGTGATGTTTTTGTTTTTGTTTTTGTTTTTAGTTTTGTTGCTCTTGGTTACCTTGTCTTCTATTTGTTTTAGTTTCACAATTTTTTTCTTCTGATTTTTCGATCGTTTAGCAGCATGGCTCACTATTAGTATGCTTTTGATTCTAATTTTTCATATTATCCTTATTATGATGATGAGTTTCCATCTGTTGTTATTTCCAGATTTGACCATCAAGTGACGGATTTCACATCCATAACACCACAAGTACCGAAGGATTTGATAGCGAATATGGTTTCCAATGTACAACAATTCGGGATACGTACTGGGCATGGATCAAAAAGCGTAAATGAGGAGAATGTAACAACATTGGAGAAAAGATTGGATGACCTTACTTCTTTGGTGTGACAAATTGCGGTTACAAAGAAAGAAGCAAAGGTATATGTCATATGTTCAATGTTAGGACATTCAACTGATGTATGTCCGGTTTTGCAAGATGAAAACGCAGAACATGCGATTGCTATGGGAGGTTTTGCTGGACCGAATCAAAGGAAGTACAACCCATTTTCCAACACCTACAATTTGGGGTGGCGCGACCATCCAAATTTGCATTATGGGAATCTTCAAGGGCAGTAAGCAAACACGATTTTCCAGCAGTATAGACAATCGTATATGCCTCGACAACATCAAAATACAACATCCAATTTCGAAGGTAAGACTTAATTGGAAGATATAGTTCAAGCTTTGGCCACTAACACTTTGACGTTTCAGCGGAATACTGAAGCAAGTATCCGAAATATTGAAAATCAATAAGGAAATATTGAAAATCAAATAAGCCAAATGGCAACTTCCATAAATCGATTGGAGGCACAAAATTCTAGAAATTTTCCAGCACAATCGGAGATCAATCTCAAACATAGTGTAAAGGCTATCACATTGCGGAGTGATAAGGAATTGCAGGAACCACTTTCAAAAATTTCCAGAAGAGTGGTAAAAGAAGAAGCAACGCAAAAGGCACCTTCACAACTAGAAATGACGCAAAATAATTTGCAGAATATGGTGGTTCTACCCCTTTTTCTGAGTTGATTTGCCAAGGAAAAAAGGAAGAGCAAGCGGAGTTAGGAGAGGAAGAGGTTATAGTTCGAGAAAAGATGGAGGATGTGCAACCTCCTAAGGTAAGTGATGTAGTTCATATTATCGCTAACTGAATTTTGTTTCCTTTTCCTATTGTTTACAGGTAAAAGAAGAAGAAGAACAAAAAGGGAAGCAAGAAGAATAAAAGCCGCTAATCACATATGAGTTGAATGAGTTGTGGGCAACCGAGCTGAAGATCAAAGGTGGCAAGCAGGATGTCAAGTCTCCATAACCATTGGTAATACTCTTACGAAGATCATTCTGGTGTGAGAAGGGTGATGCCCGAAAAGACGAGTGGACATTAGAATATGATAGTGAAATGATGAAGTTCCACTCCTCATAAGCCTCGAGGCATCGTGTTGATAAAGAGCCTACTTTGAGGGAAGGTACTCCAGGCTCCTCATAGAGTTTGAGCATGCTTCCTGCTGGACTCAAGCATCCATTCGATAATGGATGATTTACATATGCCAGGGGTCAAGCTTATGACCTTAAATAAGTGCTTGATGGGAGGCACCCCATCCGTATCCCTTTCTTTTGTGTGTTTTTCTCTTTTATGCATATCTTTTGAGTGTTTGCTTTGAGTGTTTTACTTGTTTTCTTTGGTTTGTTTTGTTTGTAGGCATTTGAAAAGGAAGCTGCAATCATTCATTTCAAAGCTGCATATGGCATCTTCAATCTAGGGGAGTACTTCTATTCCCATCCCTCTTTTGTGCTTTTATTGATTGAGGACAATGCCCATTCTAAGTGTGGGGTTGGAGCAAGTGTGAAATTTTTGTACACTTGGATTGTTGTGAGTTTGATGGTGATGATGAGAATGTAGTAACTTAAATGATTTCAGTCTTTAGTTAATAGTTAATTGTGGTACAGGAATGATGTTGATGCTTTTGATTTGAGGAACTTTGATTAACTCTTGAAATGATGCTAACTTCAAAGTTTTTCATTTTTTTCTTTTACCTTTGTGTGCCTTGCATGTGTTTGGTGACTCTTGTGTATGATGTTTGGTATTTAAGTGCATTTTGTATAGCTTGTCATATGAATGTGGAATGGGATGCTTAAAATGTAGTGTTGAAAAAAAAGAAGAAAAAACCCAAAAAGAAGAAGAGATAACTATCTTTGTTTTTGCGTTGATGATCAAAAGTGTCTTTGTCTTGTGTTATTAAATAAGAAGCGTCGTTGTTCTTTTGTTTTTGAGATATTTTTGTTCTGCTTGTATTGTTTCTTTTCATATGTATTTGTGTAGTACTAAGTATCCTTGACTTGTTTATGTGATAACAAATGCAAAATGGCTTAAATGCTAGATCTTATGTATCTTGAGTGATTATTTTATTGACTATGTGCTTGCATGTGAGTAACTTGTTTTTGATCATGATAGTGTTGAATTGAGTGAATTGGATTGAAAGCATTAATAGATTTCTGCGTGCTTGATTAACTATTAACTTTTGACTAGAATTGTTTGAGTGAAGCGTTTGATTTATTGTTTGAGGACAAGAAATGGTTCAGGTGTGGGGAAATTAGTTACAAGAAGTTGAGTTTTAACAGCTACACCAAGTAGTAACCAACCTTCCCAAACCAATTTGGATGACCGCCTTAGTCGCCTCGAACACCTAATGCACCACTTGGAGCACAACTTGATGGCTTATTAGGAGTATGAAGGCTTTCAACCTCCATATCCGCCAACACCATGAATTCAGCATTTCCAAATAGAGAAGCTTTCTTTTTCCCTTTTCTTTATATTTGTGCTTTTTTAATTTTACATCCTAACATTGAGGACAATGTTGGTCTAGGTGTGGGGGAAGGAATTGGAGTATTTGTGTGTGATTATTTTCGATTTTTGCATGTTGATTATGCATGTTAAGCCATCAAGCTTTATCATATTAGTTTGGATGAGATTGAATGTATGCATGAAATTAAATTGGGCTATATGAGTCTAAAGTGAATCATGCGGATTGATTGCAATAACCGATCTTGTAAACTTAGTCCAAATTTTGACATTTCAGTGATGAGGTAATTTGTGAAATTGAAGCGAATTCTTGAATTAAACCTGTGAGCGAATTTGAGCTTTAAATGATATAATCTTTATGTCATTCTATTTCTTTGTATTGTGTGATGCTCTTCTAGTCATGTTTGCCTTCAGAACTTGCACTGAACCAGATTAAATTTGTTTGATTACATGAGATATAGAAATGATTAAGGCTTTCCTTGTTTTTTTTTTTTTAAAAACCCTTTAGCTTAAAAATGACCCACCTAATTATTTTCCCTTTGCAAACACTTTTGAGCCTTTAACCTTGTTTTTCAATCAATCAACTTACATTGAAACCCAAAAACCCCATCAACCTTACCCTATCACAAGTTGAATGAAGCATTGAGTAATTTGAGACTTTTGTTCTGTATTTTATTCTGAGACACTTTTATAGGTACTTCTACTCATGTGTTTATTAAATTATGCTGCTAGTAATTTCTTTTGTTTTTAATATTCTCCTTTGTTCTTAGCATTAGTCAAGTAAAAAAAGAAAAGAAAAAAGAAAAGAAAAGGGAGAAAAAAGGAAAAAAAAAGAAAAGGGAGAAAAAGGAAAAGAAAGGAAAAAGAAAGAAAGAAAAGAAAAAGAAGAAAAGAAAAAGAAAAAGAATAAAGCATAGTAACATTAGTTAGTATGAGTAGTTATAGTTCTTTGTGTCATGTGGTTATCTTAGAATTTTAATTTGAATATCCGTTTTGCTTGATACTTTGTGAATACTTGTGATTAACCCTTTGCCATTTTTACCTTACCTTTGAACCTAGCCCTATTACAACCCTTAATAAAGTCCTTATGATTTAGTAGCTCTTGTAATTCAAATGAACGATAACTGGTGAAGTTACAAGCCTATGGTAGTGCAATCTATTATAGAGATATTTGAGTGAAACACTTTGACCTTAAACACTTGAGCGTAAGAGAGAAATCTATGAGAAGAATTCACTTTGGTTTCATATTTACTTTTGAACAAAGATGTCTTATTTTGACTTTGTTTATTTGTATCGGTGAAAAGTGATTATGATATGTGTTGCAACTTAATTCTTACTAGCCCAAGTTAACAGATTGTGTGTACTTAATCTTATGAAGGATGAATTGATAAAGTGTTATGATTTGGCAAGTTTGCTCGAGGGTGAGAAAAGATTTGGTGTGGGGGAATTTGTTAAGTTGTCATTTTGCATTCATTTGGTATATAAATCTATCTCATGTGTTGACATTATTATTTAAAATTGATGGATTTGTCTCTTAATTGTTCTTAGATGATTTTCAACACTGAAGAGATGAAAGTGAATCAAAAAGATGTAAAGGAAACAAAGATAATGCAAAAATTCCAGATTGGCAGCAAATTTAGTGACTAAGCATGAGCACGTGCAAGGATGGAAACTATCTGCAGAATCTGTTTTCGAATACAAATCTGATTCGTTTGAGATTTTCATAATCTTGGAAGATTAGATTGCTAGAGATTTGCACCCTGAATACGTGGGAGGTGTGATCTGCAGAAGATCATGGAAAAAGGAAAGGATCGAAAAGCATAAAAGAGAAAAAAAATGTTACTGTTCACGCAGCTTGGAACATTAGCATAGTTTAGGAGTAGTTTTACATTTCTGCAGTCTTCTTCTTCTGGTTTTCGTCAGATAGTTTAGTTTACGTTTCTGCAGTGTTTTTCTAAGTATTTTGGATTCTTTAGGAAAAGACTAGGGATGGAGACTATGTGTGTTGTTATTTCTTTGATTTTCACTTTCATTATGAGTAGCTAAATCTCTTTTCTTCGTTGAGAGAAACCATGTTATCATCTATTATGTGTGGGATGTTTCAATAAAGTTTGTTTCTGATGAACATTGAGTTTCTTTCGAATTACTTTTTCTAATTGAATTGATTGATTTCTAGGTGCGTAATTAGGAATTGATTCATTTAATAGCTAGATTAATGAAATATGACATTCAGTTTTTTTAATCACAAGTAGCAATTATGATTACCTTCTTTACGTTAGAGTAAGAAATTCTAAGAAGGTACTCATCTTGATTAAATGCATGTCGTACATGTGTTATCTTGTTCATTGGTTTCTTAGTTCTTAAAGCTATTGTTCAATTGAACTTACGATCGTATCTAGGTTGTTAATTAATAAGAATGCTTAAAATATATGTTTCTATTCATTTATACTTAAGAGAAAACATCCCCCAATGAATGTTTATTGATGAACTGAATTTTTTATCAAGGATCTATTTTACTGTGATAACATCGGTGACCCGAAGCCAAGGTTTGTCTATTAAATTTTCAGATCCAATTACTTGTGTTAATTTCTGATTTTTGTTATTTGTACACTCTTAAATTTACGTGAATTGAAACCCCCCCTTCATTACTTTATTTTAGTTTTGAACTCGTAAACTCTTTACCGTTAAAATTCCAAGTGGCCACAATACCCACTTTCTACTACTACATTAATTTGTATTAACAGAAATTGGTTTCTTTTTGAAAAAATGTATGGGAATCATCTTTGGGGACTTCTTAAATGACTGTATCAAAGAATTATACCGTACTATGTGTAGCTATTGTTATTGATCCTGTCAAGCTTACCCAGTGGCTATATGGAGCGCTTTCTTTTTGATAGTTTTAACCCTTTCCTAGTTTAAGTTGAAATTCTTTACTAGAATTAAAAAAGGGTTGAAACCGTTTTTGGATGGCTTGATTAGCCCGAATCAGAGCAGTTTTGTGCCGGGCCGCTCCATTACTAACAATATCATCATTGCCCAAGAGATCATTCATACGATGCGCCAGAAATCAGGCAAAACGGGTTTCCTCGCCATCAAGGTTGATCTCGCCAAAGCCTACGATCGCCTCTCTTGGGACTTCGTCCACGATACCCTGCTGGACATTGAGCTTCCTCTTTCACTTACGTCGCTTATCATGAAGTGCATATCTTCGGTCTCCATGCAGGTCAACTGGGAAGGCGATCTCAGCGAGCCTTTCCACCCTTCAAGGGGCATTCGCCAAGGCGACCCCCTTTCTCCCTATCTCTTTGTCCTCTGCATGGACCGTCTGAGCCATCTCATCGCTAATGCCGTGGGCTAGGGCCGTTGGAAGCCCATCCGCCTGAGCAAAAACGGTCCCCCAATCTCCCACCTGTTCTTTGCTGATGACCTCATCCTCTTCGCCGAAGCGTCCAGCGGTCAGGCTCAAGTCATTCAGGAGCTGTTAGCCTCTTTTTGTAGTGCTTCAGGGCACTCTATCAACTCTGACAAATCGCGTTGTTACTACTCTCACAATGTCCCCCGCCCCAAGGCCCGTCAGTTGAGCCACGTGTTGGGCTTCAAACTGACCACGGACCTCGGGCATTACCTTGGCGTTCCCCTGCTTCATAGCCGTGCCAGCGCGACCACCTACCAACCCATTCTGGATAAAGTTCAACAGCGCCTGTCGGGCTGGTCGGCCCAGCTGTTATCCTTTGCGGGCGTCTCACCTTGATTAAATCGGTTCTTTCCGCTATTCCCACTTACACTATGCAGACTGTTCGCCTCCCTCGCCGCCTCTGTGACGACTTGGAACAGCTCCTACGCAATTTCCTGTGGGGTTCCTCCCCTGGCGCCCGTCGTCCTCACCTCATCCCGTGGGATACTGTCTGTCAACCCCAAGATCGGGGTGGCCTAGGCATCCGAAAGATTCGCGAATCGAACGACGCCCTTTTAATCAAGCTCGGGTAGGCCCTCCTTTCTCAACCTCGCGCGCTCTGGGTCCAAATCTTGGCCTCTAAATATAAGCTGAATATTCACAACCCCC
>JAOQMQ010000001.1:13046516-13057221 GCA_027563845.1 Erythroxylum subrotundum | reverse complement strand
TATTATAGAGGAACTTAATGAATACATTATCATAAAAAGAATGGGCAGCAGTTATAGCCACATAAATCAAATATCGAATGCAGCAATTCTTAGAAAACAAATAAATGGATATGATAACGCAGAATTGGTTTACAGAAAAAGTGGAGGAATTAAAAATGATTGACGATGGGATCCAAGAGTTGAAATTCACTCTTGAGAAGTTTGATGAATGTGAGGGTCAGAATCTAGATTCGTTAGAAGAAGAGAATTTGGAAAATTCAAAAGAATTTCATAAAGTCTTTACTAATAAAGACTTGGACTAAAAGATTAAGTTGGAACTAGTATAACTCTTGAAAAATTTTGAAAGCCTATTTTGCCATAATTGAGCATAACACTGGTGGAATACAGACTTCTGATAAAACCAAAATTTTGCCCTCATTGTCAATCTCCAAAACGGTGGTTAAAAGAAGTTGAGTTAAAGGTCAAACAAGAAATTATAAAATTATAAAAGGTTGGTTTATTAGACCAACTAGATATACTGAATGGATGGATAATGTCGTGCTTATAGTTAAGAAGAATGAAAAAAAAAGAATTTTTGTAAACTTTAGAGATAGAAATGTAGCAACTCGTAAAGATGCATTATGATGCCAATTATCGATTTTATGTGATGGCTGGACTTTTTTTGTTTTGGACTATTTTTTGGGTTATAACCAAATTTTTATAGCTGAAAATGATATTTCTAAAACAATTTTTAGATGTACGAGATCGATTGGGACATTTGAGTAGGTTTTAATGCCTTTTGGTCTAAAGAATGTAGGAGCCATATATGAGAGTGCCATGAATGCCATTTTTCATGATTTGATAGGGAGTACATTGGAAGTTTAAGTTATAAAATAAAAGAAGAATGCATATTATATTCAAGATTTAAAAGAAGCCTTTTGTAAGATGAGAATTCATAACTTAAAGTTGAATCCCCTAAAGTGTATTTTTAAAGTGAAAACAAGGAACGTCTTAGGTTTTTTAGTTTACAATAGAGTAATTGAATTAGATAAGAATAATGCAAAATCCATTCTCGAAACAAAACCATTTTATGGTAAGAAGGAGCTTTAGAAGTTACTAGGCTAGGTAAACTACATGAGAAGATTCATTACTAATATAGTAAGAAAACATTTAAAAAAAAATCTAAGACTTATTGAGGTTGAAGAATTCTAACGGATTTCACTAGGAGGAAAGGCATCAGGTGAAGTTCAATAGTATCAAGGAATTATTAACCAAACCCCAATATTGATGGCCCCTAGAAAAGGAATCCTATTAAAATTGTATATGTTTATTGTAGAAGAATTTATTGGATGTTCATTGGTCCAGAGTAATAAGGCAAGTCATGAACAAGCTATTTATTATCTAAGCATAATTCTTTTGCCAACAGAAACTAAGTATTTACCCATCATTAAGTTATGTCTGGCATTGTAGTTCACTTGTTCAAAATTAAGGCATTAATTTTTACAAATAAAATCTTTATGATTTCACATACTGATGCTAATAAAATACATATTGAATAAGTCGATCATCTCAAGAAATATTAGAAAGTGAATTATGGCTCTTATAGACTTCAACTTGATATATTATCCTCATAAATCTATACGGGTCAAACACTAGCTGACTTTTTAGTAAGGTAATATTTCAATTAAAGTATAAGAGGATGAGGAACATTTAGTTTTCAATTATGAGAAGAAGTCATAGGAATTGAAATTTGATGGGTATAGTATAAAGAAGTCTACTGGTGTTATAGTAGTCATAATTACACCAAATAGAGCTAAAAATATTCTCACCTGTAAAATAGACTTCCTATGTACCAATAATTAAGCAGAATATAAAGAATTTTTAATTGGACTAGAAATTCTATTTGATCTTAGAGTTAAAGAAGGTCTAATCATCTGAGATTCACAATTAGTGTTATGCCAAATGGAAAGGGAATATAAGTGCATAAGTTTAGGTTTATTACCATATTATAATGTTATTGTCTAATTACTAGAATTATTTGATAATATAGAATTTTAATATATTCCTTAAGGTAAAATTTGGGAAACAAATGAAATTTCATATATGGCATTCGGGTTTAAAAATTGTGAAGACTTAGTCCATAAGTGTATTATGGTAAAATGAAGGTCTTACCCATCCATTTATAGAAAAAGAATTTCATTATAATTCTTTAATAATGATAAAGAAGTCACTCATGATTGGAAGTGCAAGATATGGAAGTTAAGGAGATAGTGACAGATAGTTAGCTAAATTGTAAGGAAGTGAATAGTTATAGCAAAAAATTGTTTAAGGATGAGAGGACTATAAATTCACCAACACTTGGACATTAAAGGAGATAACTCTCCTAAGCCAACACATTCACAATACAAAAAAAATCAATCTCTAGAGAGAACAATCAACTTATTTCAAACACATCTTGATATTTTTCTAGCTTTATTTACTTTTCAAATTCACTTTTGTTATATCGAATTCTCTTTTGTAATTTATGATTCCTTTTTACAACAATTAATTACTTTATTTATTTCATATTTCATTTTAACATATCTTAGCATTTTGATAGCTTAGGATTCTATTTTCTAAGTTTTCCAAAGCCCAATTATATTGTCCATAAGAATTCAAGTACAAATTATAGGAGAATTCCTCCTTAGCACGCCAAATTCTAAATTAACACCAAATAAGGGACAATTACATAAATAGACTAAAAATTAATGGTTCAAAGAATCGTTTTAAAAGAGCTGCCTTAAAAGTTAAAGATCTTTGAAACTGAGACCCTTTGACTTTAAAAACTTTTAGGTTCTTTAAGATGGAGAAAAAGTCATCTGGCACAGTCTCATGTCCAGGGATGACATTTTGGGCTTGGATGCTTTGAATTTATCAGCTTCTTACACTATTTGAACCTCTCAACAAAATATATAGCCATATTATTTTAATTCTAAGTCTCAAAAGGCTTGCACTTTAAGAATTAGTGGCATACATCCACCCTATACTCTTTTCCAGTGAAATATTCACTCCATTTACAAGCTGTTAGGTCAAGATTTGTTCTAGTATATATAAACCTTACCCACTAAGGGCCTCTAAGTCTTTCTTGTATGTCCCAAGCTTTTCTCTTAACTCCTTCACATTTTTAAGGTGCTTTGGTTATCTCTACATGAGCCTTATTACTATAGACCTCTAAGCAATATGAACCTGCAAAAAATTGTACATAAAATTTGAAAATTTTAAGTTTATTAATTTGCACTTGTCCTCGTGAAAAACCACACCTTTGCATATTTTCACTATGATCATAGCTTTTCCAAAGAAAGCACCTCCACCTTAGGATTGATCCTCTTTCTCTTTCTTTAGTGTGCCTTAAGCAAATTCCTCACTTCCAACAAGCTCTTCTGCACCAAAAGGCCAAGCTTTATCAACATTAATCACCAATTAACCCAATTTTATTTAAGGTAAACCTTGATCTCCCTGTTTTGGAAATTTTGAAAAAACTCTTGAATTCCTTTTCAAATTATTGATAAATTGGAGTTATCTACATTATATATGCTTTTAATCTCATAAAATGGTCCATATATTGAATTAAATTGGATTTTGGTGAGTAAGGGTTTCAAAATTGAGGATTTTTTAATTTTTGTATATCCTCAACTATTTTTTAAGATTAAGGGTTCATTAATAAAATTAAAGGCTTCCTTAAGATTTTGTATATGTCAATTGCATTGGATTGTGCTAATTTTATCTAAATTTAAGTTTTTAGGATTTTTAATAAAATTTAGGAATTTTCAAAATTACTGATTATATGCATTTTATTGAAATTAATGATTTAATAATTCACTAAGAACATTTTTAGCTATTTATACATTTATTTTGATTAAAACTTATCAATAAAATTGAGTAATTTCAACTTAGTCCCTTTTAAAATAAATTGGGAATTAAAAAAATGACATAATATGAAGCCATATTCATCAAATTAAACTTATTACATTTCTTAATTTTGATTTCATGATATGCTTATACCTTTTCATAAATAAATTTAACATTTGTTCACATTTTGCATTTCTTAACTTTGATTTCTAATCAATTCTATATATTTTGTATGTATCTTGCATTATACTTTAAGATTGCTCACTTCTTGTTGTGATGGTTAAAAAATTAAAGTTGGTATGATTAAATTTATGGAAGTGTTTCTTTATTGTAGGTGATCATACACCATTAGTACCCATACTCTTCTTGAATTTGGAACCTTTCTTTTATACCACCTTACCATATTGTCTTATGCCTTTCCTTTACCTTTATAGCAAGAACTAGATGGAACCATAATCTTATGCTTAGGACACTCATTTGAGGTAAAGCTAACTGCAATCCTTTTAGGATTCTGAAGATTTAATAGAGACCCCTAACTCCTCCACCTCCTATTCCCCCTTCACCTAATAAGGATGAGTATTGCAATACTAACTCTCCTTAGTTTCATAATTATATTTCGTGAGAGTTACATGAAAATATGATATCTCCCCCAATAGTCTAAAGTAATTTAAAGCAAATGTTCTTATCTAGTTTTTCATTGATCAAAAGTAGGAATCCATTCTTATAGAAACTTATCATGTAAGCCCAATAAACATTTAGTTATTTTATAGTAATGTTTAACCAAAAGTGATTCAAGATGACACCCACATTTTCTCTAAAATCTAGAGCATCGATATTCGTCTCACTTATGACCTTATCAATGAGTTCTTAGGTATCCCTATTCTTAAAATCCTACCTATTATAGTTGTCATACCTAATAGAACATCTGACCTTATTATGTGACTAATAGAGTTAAAATCATCTTTGAGTTAGATAACTAGGTAGAGGTCATTAGAAAACCCAAAGATGTTAGTGGCCTTAATGTTATTCCCTGATTTCATCATTTTTCCTTAATTATAACTTTTCTCCTATTAGTGGTCATATTACTTTCCTATATCATAATGACCTTTGGTTCCTCTCCACTCTGTTAATGGTCCTATTACTTTCCTACATTATAATGAATTATGTTTCCTCTCTACCCTTACGTTAGAAGAGCATATTCATCTTAGTCTCTTCATTTTACTCAATATGGTGTATTTCCATCAAACTAAGAAAAAGAAACAAAACATTCCTTATGCACTATTGCTTAGCCTTATCTTCGAACATTTTCAATTTTCTACTATTGGTGATAGATTGATTTTGACTTTTTTTTAATTTTGCTACTCTCAATTGTATAGTTTACCAATTGGTTGATGATCAAATGACTAGACCACACCTTCAGCAACAACTCTAACCTCATCAGCCTTTACAAGTACATAAGACTTCCTTATATGACTTTGGCCCTAATAAGCCTTGAGTCATACCATTGAGCTTCCTATAGCTGATGAGACTACTACCTTATGACCACACCATAGGTCTGCACTTGATGCTCATCTGGCAATTATTAAGTATTAGCTCACTATACTATAAGGCAAAGTTAACTATTTTTGAGACATTATGACGCATCAACTTGATGAACTACAAAGTTTGATCAGTCTCATTCTCCTGCTCAAGCTAATCTATGTTTAATGTTTCTAAAAATAGGGAGAAATATTTTTTGATATTAGATTCAGAGGAAGTATAATTGTTGTATATGTGATGATATTTTGAAATCTCTTGTATTTGTTTTTAAATATCACTATGCATAAATTAAAGATGAACTAATTATTATCTTAATATGATTTAATCAAAAGGAGGTTTAAATTAGTGCTTTGATAAATAAAAAACATATATACTACTAATAGATTTGTTATCTTAATAAGAAGAAACATAAGAATAGAATGTAGTCACAATCATAAGAAGATAATTAATGGAGTTGATAAAAGATAAGATTAAGTTTATAACTTACAAAGTAAATAGTAAGTTAAGGATAAAATAAGAAAAAAGAACATCTAGGTTATTCTTTATTTTTTAATGTTAATTGTAATCTCATTTTGTCACTTTAATGTTCTAAAAGGCTTACCATGCATAAACATTTCATATTCATCACATAAGTCTTTTCATTCACGAAGAGGCATTAAAGCTTTTATTTTTAATATAAAAGCCTCTTGATCTTTCCAACAAACTTTAGGGAACATTTTAGGAAGCTTTTAGGTCATAATTATGTTTAAAAATTTGAGTTTAACCATTTGAAGTTGTTAAAAATTTTACTTTTACGAAAATTAGTTTTGACTTATACAATTTAATGGTCGAATAATATATAAAGTTGTTAAATTTGATGTGCTCAAACAATATATAAAGTTGTTAAATTTGATATGCCGAGAGTTTACAGTAACATTAATTAATGTATTGGTCAACTAATAGGTCGTATTAATCAACCAATATGTAATATCAGGTGACCAATATGTCTACTGGTAGACCAATGTCTCAACAACTAGTAAATTTGTGTATTCAATGCATGATGGTTGACCAATATACTATATTGGTTGACCAATACTCTATAATTAGTTGTTTTAATAACTAGTTTTGAGCTCTAAGGGATATTAGGTACCCCAAAAATCTATAAATATATGTTTTCTTATTAATTTTATCATCAAGAAATATTCGGTTTTCTTTGACATATATTTCTAATTGTTTTTCAATCATTTTAGTATCATTATTTCATATTTGTGTAATTAAGCTTCTTTTAGAGTTATCTACTGACAAAGTGATATATTTTTAGTTGTGAGATTTTTTTGGGGGTCTTATACTATTGTACTCGGGCTATTCTAAGTGGTATTATGGTTTCTCTTCATATTCATTAGAATGCACACATTCTTTTGCCAAATAGAGTAATCAAGGAGATTGAAAGAACTATCAAAGCCTTTTTATGGTCTGGTAAGGCATATAACTCAAAAGGTGTAAAGGTTAAATAGGAGGAAATATCCACTCCTAAAAGAAAGGAGGCTTGGTGATTATTCTCATATCTCTTATGCAAAAATTCCTATTACGAAAAAAGATTTAAAGGTTACATTTTGATAAGGGAGCCTTAAAGATCAAATGGATTGATGAATTCTATCTTAAAAACCAAAACTTCTGGTAGGTGGCTAGTAGTAGGGAACATTCTTGGAACTTTATCCATATGCTGAACTTAAGGAATATGTATTATCCCTAGATTAAACATACATTGGGAAATGGGGAAAACATATGTTTAAGTATAACAACTGGACTAACCTTAGTCCTTTAATATGAAGGAGTGAAATTCTTCATTTAAGAAATAGAATTCCTACAGATGCTAAAGTCTCTTCACTCATTCGACATGCAGAATGAAATGATAATTTTAAAGGATTGTCTTCTTTAGCAACATATCTACCCCAACTCTATCATTTGCATAGGGGGACAACATTACTCAGACACCCAACTCCAAGGAGATCTTTACTAATGAATCTTTCTACAAAATTTATAAAATAAGTTGGAAGGATGTACCATGGTATGATCTACTTTGGAAACACTTCTTGAAACCCAAAGTTTCTTTGATTACTTGGCTTGTTATAAAGAACAGAACTAGAACCAAAGACAGATGGTTTGGTACATATGATCTCGTTTATGTATTATGCAAAGAAGCATAGGAAGACAAAATAACATCTTTTTTTTTCCTATGTAGGCATTCCAAAGTTGTTTGGAGTAGGGTGCTGCAGATGCTAGTGAAGTACTGTCAAACTTATGAATGGAATGGACTTTTGGTCTAGGTTATCAAGAAAGCTAAAGAACTTAAACAAAATGTAGAGCTCTTCAAAACTGCTTTCATCATAACTATTTACTCAATTTGGAGATAAAGAAACAACATATTGTACAAAGGTATAGCCATTGGAAAGCATCAACTAACTAATAGTACTCTAAATTGGATTAGAGAGATCATGATGGAAAAGAATGTACAAAACAAACTCACTCCTAATATGAAGCTTAGATGGAATCTCTAAGTACTTGGTTACTTGTATCTTCTAACTTGTTTGTATTCATTATGAGCAAGTTGTAAATTGGAATTCATTGTTATGTTGTAATAGCTTGTGCTAGTGTTAATAAAATTTTTATTTATATTTCAAAAAATATTATAAAAATTTATTCTTAGTCTTAAAAGAAGAATTATAGTGAAAATCCAAGAAGAGTCTTAATAGTGGACATAGACAAAGGTTATTTTTTTAGACCAATATAAATTGATTTATAACTCTCTTCCTTTACTCTTTTACTTTATTGCTTAAGTGTATTGTTAAAATTTATTATGTCATTTCATACTTTCAACCTTTACAAATTATGATCTTTAACATAGTGATTTAGAAACTTTTAGTTAAATATTTTAGTAACTTTTAGTTAAGGATTTTATAAATACCTAATTCACATTCCTCTTGGGTGTCTTTAAGGATTAACAACTTTATAGTATGATTATGAAATTTGACAGAGGCATGTCAAAACAACATTTCTCATTGTAAATTTGCTTGAGGATATGTAAATGCATATCCTAAAGAGTTTGAATCTAAAAGGTTTACTAATCAAGTATGTAAGCTGCAAAAGTTTATTTATGGACTTAAGCAAGCATCGCGAAGCTGGAACATCTATTTTGGTAAGCCAATCAAAGAGTTTTATTTTATCAAAAATATGGATGAATATAGTCTTTTGTCTATGATAAGAAGACTATATATCCATAACCACTCTGTACTAGTTTGATAGTTAGAAGATTAAAATGATAAATTGTCTTGGTTTAATGTTAAAATTTTTAGCAGGCTCATTAGGAGAAGGCAACAATCTATATGAACTAGACTTGGTTAATGGAAAAACAAGTGAGGATCCTTGCTTTTGATTTTCCATTTTACTAATGGAGTAGATCTTAGAAGCAATAATTTTCTTATTTCTTAACTAAAACATAAGCATAGGATTCAGGTAATTCTATCCTGGTTTTAATCCTTTGTTAAATAAAAATTCAAGTGTTTGTAGTTTATTATAGTACTTGTAAAAGAGTGCACAATACTCCTCCACTTTTCCTATTTCGACTCCTTAAAGCTTGTCGCCAAATCTTTGTGTCAACACCACTATATACTCGCCCTAAACTGCTTCCGATATCTCGTGTATAATTAATTGATTTCACCCAACTGCAATTTCTTCTATATGCATCGCTGTAATTATAAGTCTCTCTTTGGAAGTGGTTTATCAACCAAAAAATCCATCCGGAATGATTCCAATTATGGAATTTACTTTCATCAAATTTAAGGAAGTCTATTTTGCTAAATCTATTTGGAAAATGGGACGGTATCAATTCCCAATTGTAGAGGAGTACTTACAAAAAATTTTCATATTTTATCTCTCAAAAACTAAGATCTCTTTAATTCTATAAAATGATTAACACATAAATCATAAAAAAGCATGAATTGTAATTTGAACCTTATTCTGAAGCTTGATTTTTATCTTGTCGTATCTCTCGAACCATTTCTAAAACCGATCAGTCTCAACCACTGTAGCCACACAAGTTTCTGGCCTCTAACAGTATCCACAGAATGGATTAAGAGAACTCTGTAACTCTTACAAAGAGGGTTAAGTAAGAAATGCTTGCTCCATTAGAGCTAAAGCCTATTTATAATAGGTTTTGGATGTTTTAGAAATGGTAAAAATGTTTGATGCTTGGGTGTAAAGATGTTCCACAACATTAAAAAGAGGCACAGGAGCTAGAAGAACCTCATAAACATCTTGCCAAAAATCATAAGTTGACATACATTGTAACATCCCATTCCCCTACTAAGGGGTAGAACCCTAGATTTCTGTAATTGAGAAAATAGCAATGAGAGGTTAGAAAAATGCATTTCATGCTCATGCATAATGTTAGCATACACACATGTGAATTTGATTATTGCACATATTGCAATGAATTGTTCATGCACTCATTTGACATTTTCCAAGTATAAATGATTGTATTAATTCGATTATAATGTGAATTATGGATTATGTGTCTTAAAATTTGAGTTGGAGTGTATAAGTACTGAATTAGAAATTTTGGTGAAATATGAACTATTTTGTGGAATTGATTGTGTTCTGTTTTGAGAGTACGAAAACTATGAGTGATGAGTTGTTATGTAGATGTTATGAGTTGTGAATTAAAGGTATAATGAAAGTGAAGGTTATGTTAACCAAGATGTTGAGTTATGCTCTTGAAATGAGATAAATTAAGGTGATAGTTAGAAATGAAATGAAAGTGGAAATGAAGTTGAATATGTTCAGAAAGTTGATGATGAATGTATATGTATGTGTTCTGTTTTTAGTCTTCATGATCAATCATGGACTATAAATTGTTTATGGATGATATTGAGGTGAATTCGAGTTAGAATAATGGGGAAATGATGAGAAATGAAATTATAAATGATAGACCAAGAATAAGGTAGTGAATGCAGTAAGTAAAGAGTTAGAAATCTGGAAATAAGAATGCAATTGAATATGTGTTGTGGAAAAAGGCATAACTTTTTCTGTATAACTCGGATTGAGGTCATTTAAGTATGGTTTCGAAGAGGAATTCGATTTCTACAACTTCTATGAAGATCCTAAGAAGATATTTTGCTATCTAGAGGGCCAAATTTTCACATTTCTATAAATGACCTGTGAAGGTATGCTCAACGGACATGGATGTCCGCCTAACAGACATTCACTAATCATTTGGTCTTAATTAAGGCTTAAATGGAGCTTGAATTGAACCTAGAATGAT
>JAOQMQ010000001.1:13020709-13034582 GCA_027563845.1 Erythroxylum subrotundum | reverse complement strand
AATGAAGCTAATAAGTGAAGTAACCATATACTCTTAGCAACAACAAAGAAGGATTGGAGAAGTTGTTCAGGCCATGGTCTAATCCAATTCGTGGTTGTAATAATGCAATTCATCTTCTGATCACAAAACTTACTAAGCTCCTCGCTATAATATTTTGTTCCTTTCCTTAAAAATGTATTTCAACTCAGATTCCTCAGTGCTACAAATGAAGGAAATTGAGCCTGAGGATATAGGTGCTTTGGTGATCTATTCTTCTGGAAAACGCAATTCTCAAATCTTGGTAAAGGGATTTGTTAATTGTGGCTTCCAAATGATATAAGGCTGCTTTTTAGTGCTTTAAATTCAAAGAAAGTTCATGTGGTTGAAGAAGTAAGTTCAACTTGTCCACAAGCATCACTAGTGTCTTACATAATTGTTTCATAGATAATCTTCTTGATAATCAAACTTATTAGTTTACTTATTTTCTAATAGTGAAACTCTAATTGTCCTAACATTAAACATAGCTAAAATATAAATGAATGCGTAAGTGTAAAACTTTAGGAGAAGATTAAGAGATTTCTAAATGACAACAATCTCCTAATCACTTTATATATTTCTGATATAGAAGTGGATTCCAAAAAGCTTATATTATCTTCTGTTTGCTCTCTAGAATTTGGTTCACACAATTAATATGTTTATCGTGAGAAGTATGTTGAATCTTCAATTGACATGGAGGTGGCATTGTTTCCCCTTCTTCTTTCTTATTTCTTTATGCAATAATTATCTTTCATTTAATTTCTAACTTCAACTCTTATATCATTTCCATGCACTTATATTAGACTATGGTTGTCTCATGTTTATTTGAATCATGTTTAGCATTTAATACTTTGTAGAAATTTTTGTGATTAATGCCACTTATATGTAATTACATTTAGTGATGGAAGCTTTGACCAATATGAATGATTCCAATGATTGTATGGAAATAATGAAAAGGATGAGGTATGGAATGAAACCATAAAGATGTGTTTAATGTCATTGATGGCTGAAGAAATGAAAAAGGGAAATCAAACAGCTACTAACTTTTCTAAATTTGGTTGGAAGAATATTAAGTCTTAAAAAATTCAATAAGAAGTATACTAATATTCAATTGAAGAGTAAGTATAATGGATTAAGGACTATATTGAAGAATTTCATAACTTGCTCAAAGAAATAGGAATCGGTTACAACTCCTCTACTAGTGGAGTTAATGCTACAAATGAATGTTGAGAAAACCTATTGAAGGCAAAATATGTCTTTGTTTTATTAATATATCATATTGTATAATATTTGTTCTCATGTTTTCTTTTAATCATTATAGGTGTATAAAATGGCTCATCGATTTAAAAAAAAGTATAACGACTTTTCAAATGTTCCATTTTTTAGATACTAGTGTAATTGGTTTGCACGCATATGCATCAACTAAATCTCCATCAAATAGTACAAAAAAAGGAACATAGAATTGATGTTGATGAAGATTGCTCATATGATGTAAAAGAAGATAAAGTTATAAGTTCTCCATCTAAGAGAAAGAAATCTCCTAAGAATAACAAGGCAAAGAAAACACCTTTTAACATTGTATAAGAGGTTTTGGATATAATTGGTGAACAATTAAGAGGAAGAATAATTTACTTGAGAAAAATCTGGCTATAAGATCATCCACTGCAAAGAATGGATTTGGAGCTTTATCAATTAATCAAGAGTCTAATATAATGATAGAATGTTTGAATTCATTAGATGAATTAGGTGTTGAGGGTACGCAATATGGAAAAGTCGTGAAAGCTTTACATGATTCTCCATTTTATAAGGATATTTTAATGAAGATGGCAGATGCAACGAAAATGGATTGGAATATGTCCCTTTAGTCATATTTTCATATTATTGCATATCGAATTCTTATTAATTTGAAACTTCTATATTAAGAACTACTTCATAGTTTGAACATTTAAATTTTGTGTGTTGTATAAATGTTTGACTGAATGTTAAGTATATTTTTATATGAATATTTTAAGTTTATATTTGATTAAACCTTTAGACTGAATGTTCTATTAATTATTTAATATTAGTATTGTAGCTACATGGATTCCTTTTCAGATTTTGAACCAAATTATGATAATGAACTGATGAAAGTAATCATTATTTCTCTAACTGGAGGAGAGAACAAATATTTTCATTTACAAAAGCAACCATGTAGAATTTCTACTATATAAGGTCATGATTGGATATTAGAACTTTTAAAATGAGAATCCTACAAGGATTTATGAAAACTTAAGAATAAGCAAGATAATTTTCTTGAGCTTATGTAATGAATTGAAGATTTTAAGAGGGTTAAAGGCAATAAGTCATTTGATTATGGAGGAACAAGTAGCAATTTTCTTAATCACTATGCGGCATATTGAGACAACTAAAGTCAATGTAGAACGCTTTCAACCTTCAACCTTGACAATTTGAAATACTTTCACAAAGTCTTATATGTAGTTAATCGTCTTGCAAAAAGAGTCATTACTCCACCATCTTTTACCAATACACCTCCTGAGATTTAACACAATTCAAAATTCTTTCCATATTTTCAAGTGCACTCATATATTTAATTACTATTTTAATTATGTCCGTATGATTAATAATTATTTTAATAGTATAGTTTTACTGTTTAGGATTGTATAGGAGTAATAGATGGTACATATATTGATACATAAGTTCCGACCGATGAACAAATACCATACAAGGGTAAAAGAACTAATCCAACCTAAAATATTATGTGTTGTTACTCATTTGATATGCGTTTTACATATGCATTGGCTGAATGAGAAGGTATTGCAAATGACTCTCAAGTTCTTTTAGAAACAGTGACAAGTCTAACGAATCAATTTCTAATGCCTTCACAAGGTATTATATTATTTTAATAAATACAGTAATTATGATTAATTTTTAATAACTTTTTGTTAATATTATGTTTTTTATACGTTAAGTAAGTTCTATTTGGTTGATTCAGGCTACACCAATATGTCAGGATTTCTTTCACCATATCGAAGTGAGAAATATCATTTGTGAGATTATAAAAGAAGATGAAGACCTCAAAGTCCACATGAATTGTTTAATTACTGGCATTCTTTATTAAGAAATGTTATTGAAAGATGTTTTGACATTTTAAAAGTAAGATTCTATATACTTTCAAACATAACGAGATATGATATGAAAAAACAAAAATACATCATTATTATTTATTGTGTTAAACATAATTATATTATAATATATGGACAAAGCGATAAATTATTTGACAATTGTGCTAAAAATGAAAAACAAATTAGAAAAAGTGAAAATGAAGATACAAATTCTCAAGTGTAATATAATATCACTCTAACATAAATTCGAAGAATGTTTTAAAAGTGAGATCAAATTGCTGGACAATTATGGAATGATTTTATTAATTCTTATTGATTTATGTTTGTTTTCTTAAATGACAGTATCATTATGTTTAGAAAAATATAATATTATAGACATCTTCTATTGATTATAATGACTTAATGTAATTTTCTAATTTATAGAATTTTATTATATACAATTAATTTGCAAATTTCTTTAATCATTTGTGTATATAATTTATTTCTAACTATAATGAGAATTAATTAATTTTAAAACGTAGTATAATCTATTAAAAATAATTAACATACGCGAATAGTTAAAAAATGGAAACAAAATGATAAAATTAAACATATTTTGTTTTTAATTTTTTATTACAAATCTCAACCAAACAAATTTTTTTCAATTTTTATATTAAAAATCTCATTGAAATAGATTTTTGTTTTATTAATTAAAAAATTTAAAATTTAAAATTATGACAGAAACAAACAAACAAAAACATATGATTGTCAACATTTTTACTTTGTTACCAAATCAGGTAAACTGTAAATGTCCAAATTAAGCAGAATGTGGCTGAAATCGAGGAGATGGTACTACAGATAAGTGGAACAGGTACCAAAAAAAAATTTTGTTAACCATACATGCGTCATGAGAGAGAGTTATGCTATTTTGACCAGTTTTATTCATCCTCTAGCAATCTCTTCCTTCCCTCTACACCACCAGCAGAAACATAAACAGTAAACAATTTCCCTTGTGTAGTTCTAGGTTTCTATGTTTTCAGAAGTTCATTTGCTATTTCTTGTCTCACATTCAACATGGGGAGTTGCATTGGTTGATGAAGGACTGGGCGATCAAACTCAGTTGAAGGAAAATAACATATTATCTTATCACTATGCAAAAAAATTGCTTCCCAGCAGTGAAATGGTGACGAAAATCAGCAAGCCAAGAGGGTCTACAACCATATCCTTCCATTACAAACATAGCCTTCCTGTTCAATAATTCTTGCTTTTCTGACTAGATGTGCTCAGCTTGATGTGTGCAGATTTTGCAACCAGAAGGCTGGGACAAAGAGCCACAGTTCATAAATCTTTTTAGCATCCTCAGACTGATTTGTTCTTCCCGATTGCTGTAAATCCATAGCACAGAAAAGGAAGAACATAGGAAGCAGATCATGCCAGCTCCCGAATGTCAACCAGAAATCGTTCAGTAATTTGCTGGTAAGTAGGGTACTTCAGTTTAATAATCACAATGAAAAGAAAAATGTACAGAGAAGAACGTATCCTCACTCCACAAGTTTTGTGCCCAACTCTTCTCTTGGCTTAGCTGAAAGTTCCTTTGCCAGCATCTCTTCATTTTTCTTTCTAGCCATGTCAACCATACCCTTCTCAATTAATGCGTCTATAAAAGCATTGTAAGCAGCTTCATCTGGGCTAATGCCAAGTTCTTCCATCCTCTCCCACACAACAAAAACTGGCCGAAGAAACCCCCATCTACCAAACTTCTTTAAAAGCATCACAAAAGTGTCCATGCTAGGCCTAACACCACTGTCTATCATCCTATCAAACAGCAAAAGAATCTCTTTTGGCTTCATAAGGCAGCCAAAAAAACAATGATAAGTTATCATGTTGGGCACAATACCCTTTTTGGGCATTTCATCTAGTAGCTCATAGGCTTCCTTCATCCTCCCATTTTCACACAAGAGCTTTATAACAGTATTACAAGTCACAACATTTGGCTCACAACCCATGTCCTGCATCTCCTTGTAAAAAGTTTTAGCAAAATCCACACCCTTTGACAAGCCAATGCAACGAATTACAGTATTATACGCCACAACATCCAACTTTATCCCTTTACTCCTCATCGCTTTGTAAAATTTAACAGCTTTCTCCGGCTTCCCACTTTTGCACAATATATCCATATAAATGGTATATGAATGCATATCTTTTTGTACTCCTTTCAAATCCATCTCTTCCCAGAACTCTCTACACTTGCCCCACCACCCCATCTTGAACCACCCTCGTAATATCATGTTATGAATTTTGGTTTTGATCTTTGCGTTGATAGTATCATCCTTATCCTCTCCAAAACAAAACTCTTGTGCCTCTATAACATGCCTGTGCTCACAAAGTGCATCAATAAGATTACAGTAAGACGTCTCATCTTTCAGATTGAATTCATCTAGCCTACGATAAGTATTTATGGCCTCTGAAACAAGATGGGCAGATGTATAGCGCTTAAATAACACACGAAACGTCATATGATTGGGAACTGCAAGTGGGTCTTTTCGCATTCTGTTTATCAACTCCCAGGAGAGACCGAATTCGAAGAACTTACCCAAAATGTCTATCATACGATTGCAAGTCGCAGTGGTGTGTCGAAAACCGCATTCTGTTTCGACCCAATTGAAGAAATCCATTGCTCGTTTCCAGTCATTCCCGTAGCAGGATAGAGCATCAGAGACAGTGTTGGAGTCAAAATTTTGTCGATTCCGAGGAGGGTTTTGGAGTTTAGAGCAGAAATATGAAACAGGTATAGTTGAAAAGAAAGGAACAGTATAAAGGTGGAGACTTTGGACAGCTTTCAAGCGTCTACCAAAGATTGAAGAAGAGATCATGGTGTTTAGATGGTTTTTTTCAGCTGCTTCAATCACTGGCAGAGGTTTTCGGTTAATTCACTGCTAAAAACCAAACTCAACTAATGTCCCATTCAAACAAGACTTCCCGTCTAAACAGGATTTTCACATTGTAAACCCCTGTCGTCGAAGCCATTCAACTTGGGAGTTAGGACCTCTTTCGGTGTGGTTTTTGTTATCATTTTTAAGTTCAGTAAAAAAAATTATTTATTTAATTAAACTTTTAACTTATATTTTTTAATTGTTCCTATGTTCATAATTCATAAAATTATCAAATTTGGGTTTGATTTTTATTATTCACTAAATATATATTATTTAATTCTTTAATATTAGTCATTAATAAAAATATAATCATGTGTAATAAAATTTTGAAATAAATATCTTTAAATACGTGAGTTCTAAGTAATTTATAAAATTAATTTTTAAACGTAGTTCTAAAAAATAATATTACTTTTAATAATTCAAATACATATTAAAATAAATATTAGTTTACAAAAAGGTTTTTATAATTTTTAGTTATTTATTTATTTATTTTAATAAATTATCATAAATTTTTATTAATATTTATAGATAAATATTGAATAAGATATTAAAATAATTTTTTACATAATTAATTTATAAAGTTAATTTATCTCTAAATGTAACTTAAATGTTTAGGACCAGTTTGTTTCTTTTTTGTGGTTTTTATAAAAAAAGGAATCAGCTTATTAAAATATATTTCATTGCTTATTGTTGAGTTTTGCTATTTCCAAAAATTAAAAAAAATCGCAACAGTTTCATATAAACAAAAATAATATGTTTTTTTAATATTTTACAACAAAATTTCTTTGGCCAAAGAAATAGCAAGAGATTCCTTTCTACCTCCACCTCTTATAAAATTCCTCAAGTAAACCTATTGTAGAAACTTACTCGTCTCTTTTCTCTTACATCCCTAACTCAACTCTTCCCTGGCTCTCCTGCTTCTATGTTCTTGTGAATTTTTGCAACGTAATGTAAGATATTTTTTTCTAAATTTATTATTCATCATTAAAATTGAAAATTTTGTGAACTTTCCCTTTTTCTATCCGTGCAGAAAGCAAAATTAAGCTTGGGCTTTTCACCAAATGAGTTTTTAAAATTGATTTGATATTTTTTTTTGATTATATTGAAAGTTGATTTCATTTGATTGTGTTATTTTCCGATTCTCCTAATTTGTTGTTTTCTTGGTTTCTTATTTTCCATTGGCATATGGTTTTTATGTCTTTTTGGTTTTCATGGTTGATCATTTTCTGCATTTATGGTTTATTGTTTTCCTACATTTTTTTGTGTTTTTGCGTTTTTTATTTTTTGGTTTTTGTGCTTCTGCATTTTTATGTTATTGATTTCTGCATTTCACATTTTCTGGTTTATGCACTACTACATTTCAAATTTCTCTCTTTTTGTGTTTCTAGTTCTCCTTTTTTTTTTTTTCTAAGTGTTTGTTTTTCTGCATTTTTGGTTTATCATTTTCCTACGTTTTTGGTTGTTCGATCTTAACAAAATGTCATCAGACAATAATACTTGGTTTAATATTTTGATCAAAGATAGACAAAGATTAAATTTTTTTCCCTTCATAAGTTTTGTAGAAGGGGCAGAACAATATTCCAAATACAAATAAATCTGGGTAAATGAGATTGACTAATGTTTTTTTCTTGCAGTCAAACTATAATTTTAACCCTTTAAATGTTAATTATTACGATTGGTTCCTCTTCTAACATAAAGAAAAATGCAAAAATAAACCATAGAGAAGTAGAAGTAATTAAGTTGAATGGAGAGCCTAATATCATAATCTTGACCAAATAAATCATAAAGATAAAAAAAAATGAACTAAAAATCGTAACTAGGTGCCATCTTAATATACACGTAAAAGCAACAAAAAGAATGCAAAAATGCACAAAGAGCAATGAAACATGGAAAGAAACTCTAGAAAATGAACCAGCTCAAAATAGTAGTATCAGTAATAACCAAAACAAATAATTGAACTCGAGGAGATCAGTAAGCAGTAACTATTGACTAGAGTTAAATTCACTTCCTAAAATTAAGAAGAAATAGTCTTAGTCATAAGGAACAAATACCTGTGAAAATAAAACCTATAAGATTGTTTCTTGCTGATTCTCTCTTCAACTCACTCTCAGGTAAGGAGTTAGTCTACTCTGTTTTATTCCTAATAACATAAAAATATTAAAGAAGAGAACAAAGACTTTGTGGTTTTTGTCAGGAAGGGAATTATATTAGCCTCCATACTTTTGGTAAATTTTTACTATTGTCTATAGTTTTCTTGTGATTATTTTTAAACCATATGTAGCATTTAATTCTTTGTGGAAATTGTTATGATTGATGTCACTTATATACAATAACATTTAGTAATGTAAGCTTTGAACAATATAAATGATTCCAATAATTTTGTAAAAATAAA
Source organism: Erythroxylum subrotundum (assembly GCA_027563845.1). NCBI lineage: Eukaryota > Viridiplantae > Streptophyta > Magnoliopsida > Malpighiales > Erythroxylaceae > Erythroxylum > Erythroxylum subrotundum. Next base: position 13,026,141 of record JAOQMQ010000001.1, on the reverse strand, counting down.
TGAAAGGGGTGGGGTATGGAATGATACCAAAGAGATGTATTTAATCTCATTGATGGTTCAAGAAGTGACGAAGGGAAATCAAACGACTAATACCTTTTCCAAATCTAGTTGGAAAAATATTATTAAGGCAGGTCTTGAAACAAAATTTAATAAGGAGTTTACTAATGTTCAATTGAAGAATAAGTATAATGAATCAAGGGTTAGATTGAATAATTTCAGGAACTTACTTAAAGAAACAGGAATCAGTTACAACTCCTTTACTGGTGAAATTAATGGCACAAATGAATGTTGGGAAATTTTATTTAAGGTAAAACAGTTCTTTGTTTTTCTTAATATATCATATTATTTAATATTTGTTCTTATGGTCCCTTTCCATCATTACAGGTGCATAAAATGACTTACACATTCAAAAGCAAAAAAATAAGTGAGGTGTTTTCATACTTGTCTCATATTTTTGGAGATACTACTGCAATTAATTTGCATGCATATCCATCAACTAAATCTTTATCGAATAGTACAGAATAGGAACATAAAATTGATGTTGATGAAGATTGCTCATATAATGAAAAAGGAGATCAAGTTATAAGTTCTTCATCTAAGAGAAATAAACCTCTTAAAATTATAAGGCAAAGACGACACACCCTAACATTACAGAAGAGCTCTTGGTTATAATTGGTGAACAATCAAAAAGGAAGAATGATTTATTTAAGAAAAACTAACTACAACATAATCCACTGTAGATAATGGATCTAAAGATTCATTAATTAATCAAGAGTCTATGATAATGACTATCATTGGTCAAAATATGTGCATCAATATGACTATCATGTATTGCTCCTATATAATCCAAAATGGTCTAACCCAAAATATTACATGTTATTGCTCATTTGACATGGTTTTACATATGTAATAGTTGGATGGGAAGGAACTGCAAATGACTCTCGAGTTCCTTTAGAAATAAGGACAAACCCAACAAATCATTTTCCTATACCTCCACAAGGTATTATATTATTTTAATAAAATAGTAATTATGATTAATTTTTAATAACTTTTTGTTAATATTATGTTATTTATATTTTAGGTAAATTCTACTTAATTGATTCAAGCTATACCAATATTCTTAGATTTCTTTCACCATACCAAGGTAAGAGATATTATTTACAAAATTATAGAGAAAGAGGAAGACCTCAAGGTCCACAAGAATTATTTAACTAAAGGCATTATTTATAAGAAATGTTATTGAAAGATGTTTTGGCATTCTAAAAGCAAAATTCCTTATACTTTCAAACATGTCGAGTTATGATATGAGGATACAAAAATACATCGTTATTGCTTATTGTGTTATATATACTTATATTAGAATATATGAACAAAAGGATGAATTATTTGACAATTATGTTGAAAAGGAAGAACAAATTAGGGAAAGTGAAAATGAAGATATAAGTTCTCAAGTGGAGTATAATATCACTTCAACACAACTTTGAAGTATGTTTTGGAAGCGAGATGAAATTTCTAGACAAATATGGAATGATTAGATTAGTTCTAATTGATTTATGTTTCTTCTTGTAAATGATAGTACTATTATTGTTTGAAGAATTATAATATGATGGGCATCTTTTATTGATTACAATAACTTAATATAATTTTCTAGTTTATAGAATTTTATTATACAATTAATGTGCAAATTTTTTAATAATATAAATGTGCATATATTTTATTTCTAACCATAATGAGAATTAATTAGGTTTAAAATATAATATATACATTAAAAATAATTAACCATGAGTGTGATTAAAAAATAGAAACAGATGATAAAACCAAACATGTTTTTGTTTTTAGTTTTTTTATTACATATCTCAACCAAATATATTTTTGTTTTCAGCTTTTATATTAGGAAAATCAATGAAATAAGTTTTTAATTAAAAAATAGAAAATAAAAACTAAAAACTACAATAGAAAAATAGAAGTAGAACTAAATGGGCACTTAGTTATTATCAACAATAAAAAGATAGTTAAATTGGTATAAACAATTAAAAGTTATTTTTTGTTTAAAAAACTAAAAGATCAAAAATCAAAATTAAAAATGAAAATAGAATTGGAACCAAAAAACTTTGGAATCTAATGTTTTATACTACCATTTTGCTTTTGATCTATGTGGGGAAAAAGTAATCAGCAGTATATCTAAAATTCCATCCCTTAATAAGGAGTCAAATTAGCTTTATGATAATACAGTGATTAGAAGTCACAAAAGTCTTGGAAGTCCATGGTTAAGAGAACTAGAGAAATGCATATGTATGTTCGCAAGTCATTATAAATGCTCTTGAGACTAGAAATTTGCCTTGTGAAGCAATATTAGTGCTCATATTTCCTTAACTCAAGCAAAAATTGAAATATGATTCATTCCCACACATAATGTAATAAAAAAAATTATTTGACTTTTTAAAAGTCAAGATCACTTTAAAATATATAACATAATTAATAAAATAAAATGAACCAAAATATTGTAGAAATTGATCTTTTATCTTTTTATAAAACATTTATGAAATTTGTTTAGCTCTACCACTATAATCACACAGGTGTTTAGCCTATAACATTATCTATACAACATGTTGAGAGAGCTCTATAATTAATATAGTCAGAGTTAAGGAAGAAGTGCTACCTCCCTTCGAGCCTAACCCTATTTGTAATATGTTTGAATATTTTAGTAATTAAATTAAAATAAAATTCCAATTTAATTAAAATAAAAGTTAGAATTACAATTAGTTTTAATTAAATAATAATAAGGTCAAATAATATACAATATCTTGTATTGATCCTTACTTATCAATATCTCATATTTAATCTTAAAGTTTTTCAAACTTCAACTTGATTAGAACACCTTCGTGTCTTTAACTCATTCTTTTTGTATGGCCTATTAGGTTTCCAAATATGTTGGCAATTGATATAAATTATAACCTTAAATCATATTAAAGATTAGATAAATAAAACTCTTTATTTCATATTTAATTCTCTAACTAAACAATTTATATCCATAGATTAAGATTAAAGTCTAACAATGTATCATAATCATCCAAATATTTTAAAAGGCCAAAAGTGTAATTTAAACCCTAATGTTTATATCAAAGTATAACTTGAGCCCTAACGTTTTGAGATATTCAATTTGAACCCCAACATTTACAAAATGTTCAAAACAAACTATTTTTAGATGAAAAATCTGATGGAGGTTACCCTCTGTCAATTAAATGTCATGTCATATACGATGTGACTTTCTTTTTTAATTTTGCATATAAGTAAGACCCACTTTTTACCAATGTGGCAATCTTATTTTTAAATGAAAGTGAGTCCCACACATGTAAAACTCACAGTTTTATGTCTTATTCTTCAATCCTCACTATCCCACTTTCCAAACACTCCCTATCCCAAATCTATGTCCAAACACTCCTTCTTCTTTTGGTTTAAAAACCCAAGCATTAAAAGGAAAAAGCTATTGTCGCCCTCCTTCACATTTAGCCAACATTGCCACTTAAAAATAGATTAGTAGGTACTGATGGTACTTTTAAGATTATGTCCAATGCTTGGAGCTTGTTGTCAGATAAAACAAAGAGAATTGCCTATAGCTAGAAGCATTAAAGAGTCCCAAATTGGACATCACCTATTCCAAATCATCATGATGATTTCCATAACATCTTTAATTGTTGCAATTAATATTTATTCATTTTGAATGATGTTATGCATTCTAATCCCGCTCCTTCTCATTCTTCCCAGTCTAATACCTTTTGGACAACTTGTGATGCTTGCAAATTATAGTTTGAGTACCTTCAGGTGTATTTGAATAACAACCTCCATTGCCACAATTGTCGATATCCTTTCATTGCAATTGAGACACCACCTCCACTTATTCATGGCAGGGACCACTCTGCTTTGGGGAATTCTTTCATGTAGTCACAAAACTATTATGCGAATTGAAGATTTAAATACTTGTATGTTAAAAGAAAGAATCCAAAACCTATAATAAGCACGAGACCTGCAACTCATCTTGGTACATACTTAAGTACAATCAATGTTGGACATGTTCCATCAACAGATTTTATTTCTACTCAACATGACAAAATGAAAAGAAATTATAAAGAGGAATCAATTGCTTCCATGAGAGGAGAAACCTTTCAACTGAAACATCAACCTCATAAGAAAATGGCCATGGATTCAGCTACTAGGTCCTTAAATCTTGGCTCAAGTTCTGTACCAAAAGGTAAGGGGCTGAAGAAGAAAAGACATGCTAAGGAGCAAAGAGTAGGCAAGCATCCAAAAGAGAAAGCAAATCAAATAGAAAATGAAAATTGAGATTTTGGTGCAATGTGTTTTCAAAAAGCAAATCAAATGGGAAGTGAAAATGAAGAGGCACTTGAAGAGAACCAAATTGTTTCTGATGCAAAACGATGAGGATTGAAGAATAATCAGACACAAAACAGTGAGTTTTATATATGTGGGACCTACTTTTATTTGAAAGTAAGAATATCATATTAGCAAGAGCTGGGTCCTAATTATATTCAAAATTAAAAAAAGAAACCATGTCCTATATGACATGGCATTTAACTGACGGAGGATAACCTCCGTCATATTTTTCTTCCTAAAAGGTATGTTTTGAATGTTTTATAAATGTTAGAGTTCAAATTGAACACCCAGAAATGTTTGGGTTCAACTTATATTCTGGTGTAAACATTAGAGTTTAAATTACACTTTTGGCCTATTTAAAAATATCAAAATAGTTTTAACTAATTAATTTCTACTTTATTTGAATCCATTCATATTAGTTTTCTATCATTAGTAATTGATTCTGTTAATGACATTTGAAAACTATTTTCAAAATGTCATTCCACTTTGGCCAAAAATGTAACCCCCTACTATCATAGAGCATATACCCGAACGTCCAGAGGACATTCAAGAACATACTTTATGAGAATGACATATTAGAGCAAACACATCAGATTATTATGGCATTATAAAGAACATAAATATTTTAAGTTCAACTCATCCCATGTCATTAACAAAACATAATTTACATAATCATTCATTACTCATCAACCATATATTTATATTATAAAACCATCTGTGAGTTCACAATTTGATACAACAAGTTCTATATGATATGAGTTATTAAACAAAAACATTCTATCTAAACTCCTCATATGTCAACTGACCAGACCTTTGAGTCATTTCTTATTCCAAAAATGGACAATACTAGACTTCAACTTGATTGCCTTAAAAGCTAAGTCTCCTCTCAGTACCTGTAAAATCAACGTTGCAATTTTAATGAGTTTTATAAACTCAATGAGTGAACCATCATCGATGTGCTCACTCAAACAGAACATAAACATCTCAAGTATAAAACACAGTTCATTCAATATAACACCTCATCCAAAATCAAATCCCAT
>JAOQMQ010000001.1:13001045-13018868 GCA_027563845.1 Erythroxylum subrotundum | reverse complement strand
ATGAATGCATGTACAGTTATTTTTCATGTGCAAAATTCTACTGTTCACAATTAAGAATATGCATGAAAATGTTCAATCGATTCTAAGCACTCTCACTCATTTCTAAATTACTATTCTACCCTTCCCGTCGGGGGTGAGATGTTACAATTTGTATTCATAAAAACATCTTTATTCTATTAACAACTCATATTTACACTTATCCTTGAACATTTTCATGATTAAAAACCTCTTATAACACACACATAATTGTTACTTTAAATCTAAAATTTCAGCAAGCTAAATCTATACATTCACCAAACTTTTTCCAGCAATATATTTTCATACATTTACTCAATTCTCATTCATAATTACCCCATGTTTCTCAATGCTCATTCATCCATACCTTATATACATTTCTCATGTTCTTAAGATCATCTTTGCATTAAAAGAACTCATTTATTCCTTTAACAAACCATAATTTTCCATATTTGAACTCAGCTACATCAAAACAGTTCCTTCTTTAGGTTATGACTTCAATTAACTACATAAACTTATCAAGATATATTCTCGCTAAACTGTTTCACGGAAGCATTAATAAGACATCAATAAATATTTTTCATGTTTTATACTTTGACTAATTCAAGCTCTAAAGTCCCAAAAAATTAGGAACTAATATAAGGTTCCTACACAAGGGTCTGTCATAGGCAATATTAGGAAAACAAGCGTAACTCAAGCTTTAGTCACTATTTTATCAAGCCATTTTCATAGAGGTCAAGCTAAGACCTATATCTACAACTTTCATTCTTTGATTTTCTTCAAATTCATGCTCTTAAGATATGTATAATAGATCGACATAGGAAGATAAAATTCTAGAATTTCGAGCTACAACTCTAATTTTCCATATTCAAGAACACTTCAATAACACCTATCTTTACCATGAATCCACCTTCATTTATACTTCAAATCCCAACTTAAATTATCCATACAACAGTCCATAGACTGCCATTTTCGTATATGTAAAAACATACCAGAAAAGCATCCATTCATTCTCCATTTTTCAGCACATCTTCAACATCAACATCATACACAATCTATCCCAATTCAATCATCATAATCTTTCTATTATAACATGCCATAAAGAACAACACTTTACTTATTTAGCTTCCAATTCTAGTTCAATTCATCAAGTTAACCTAACCCTCCATGCATGCAAGATCATCACAAATTCAAGGTAGGATTATATGACTTTTGGCTATGATAAAACAACAACAATCAGCTGGTTCTTTAGCTATTTTATGAAGGGCAAAAGCATGTATTGTTGTGGTAATTTAACATATCTTCAAGAAAAACACAAGAAGGGGAGATAGAAGCAAGTTTCAATGGTGAGAGATGAAAAGAGAAGAAGAATGAGCTAGGCTGAAACAACACTGCAGAAATGTTACTCCTAAGGTGCTAGGTGTCATCCAATTAATTTGTCATATGTCTAAAGACATGTCCTCCATATATCATGTAAATATGTTGCCATATGTCATAAAGCTAGGTCATATGTCATGTAATCATAGTTGCCAATTGTCATCAACTTATTAATTCATTTGTCACACAATGATCAATGCCAAATGTCACTCAATTATAGGCTTAATCATTCTACTTTTCATGTATCAATTGTTCTTACCATTTGTCATTTTTCCAAGACCAAATGTACATTTAATTCCTCAAATTTTCAGTTATATCAATTAATTCCAAATTCACTACTTGTAATCAATCAAACCAAAATTCAAGGCATAAGCATTTCACAATTCACATTATAAACATTTTAATCTTTTCATACCTCGAAATAAGTCAATTGAGTGCATATGCATTTCTTGCAATGTATACAAAATCATAATTCATAATTCATGTGTGTATGCTAATGATATGCATGTGAATGAAATGCATTTCATGAATTCCCAATGGCAGCTAAAGCTCTAACCCTCAATATGGAGAACGAGTTATTACAAAAAATTCCGAAATTGATACTAATCGAGAATGACAGAATATTTTCCTTAATCACTTTAGAATAATAAACCTTGTATTGATCACTTAGTTACCTCTATATAGTTTATGTTATATACAATGGCTATCAGTTAAGCTACCATTTACTAAAACAGGTCATAAGTAGTATCAAAATATAGCAATCCTTATGAGATACTTTGAACATCTCAATTCAAAAGAATCACTTATATAATTATTACAAAGAGAATTTTTATAAACATACAAATAATGTTCTAAATGAAATTCTCATATAAGGTTCAGTAAACTTATTCTCTAATAAGTACCTACATGTTTATCTAAGTATCTCCAAATTTTAGTCTATAAGATCAACTACTTTCTTATCATAATATTATTATTAAAATCACATATTAATGTATTTTATATTTACTTTTTTAACAATTATTTTATTTTATTGAGTTGATGGTATCTTTAAATAAAACATTTTTTGTAATTCTTTAATTTTATTCTTATTGTAAAATGTATTCACAATTATTTAAAAATTATTAATCAAGATATTGTTAATATTTAATGAATTCTTATCATAATAATAATATTATTATTATTATCAAAATCACATATTACTCTCTTTTATATTTAATTTCTTTAATAATTATTTTATTTTATTCTATTGATACTATCTTCCGTAAAACAATCTTTTTTTTTGTTGTGCTTTTATTTTATTTTTATTATAAAATCATTCACAATTATTTAAATAGTGACTTTCATACTTTTTGCATTATCCTGTCTATTGTTGTGTATAACCTGTGGTATAAACGAAACCTTCGTACCTTTCGTGATGAAGCTTCGGATATAGGGAAGTTTACTTCGTAGGTGATCTTACAAACTATGGAGCAGCGCCGCCTAAACACTAAGGGAAGGTAATTATGTATGTCTTCGATTTCTTGTTATCCCTATTGCTAATAATGCAGGTTCAGGGTCATCTTTGGGTTACTGAGGAGGAGAGATATAATTCCCTCCTATTTGTAATGAGCAAGCTACTAAGTGGTGTTTCCTTCGGGGGTCATGCTAGTTGATGGTGCTTCTTTAGTTGTGGTTTGCTGCCTGTGGATGTCGTATTGGTTTGTTGTTTGTTGTGGTTTTGCTGCTGGTCATTGTGTGGCTTTCTCTTGGTTGCTATGGAATTTATGTATTAGAGTATTTGATTTAGTTTTCTTAGGTTGCTCGAGAGGCGAGTATTGAGGGTGCGGTGTTTTTTTCTCTGCTTTGTTTTTGTACCTACGGTTTTATCCTTTGTGAAACTTTTGTAGGCTAGAGATTATGGGTAATCACTGTTTGTGTATATAACCTTTTCATATTTGTATAAAATTTTTCTGATTTACCAAAAAAATCACATAATAATTGAATATGAACAAAAAAAATTTTGTACCGTGTTTGATATTAAATGCTAAAATAGTTCTTAATACGTTTAATCAGTGACACTGAATAAGATACAATCAAAATTTTCATTTTTATTTCTATTCTCCATTCTTATTCTCAGTTTTTATTATTGATAAAACATAACGATATATACAACTTAACACACACACTAAATTAAGGTATCCCAGAAGCAAACGAAGAGAAACATTGATAAAAGCATAGAAATTTCAATTACTTTTTCAGTAAGAACCAAAGAGGAGAAGATGAGTTGAGGAAAAGAAACAGAACCAGCGACCTGGAGAACGTTATTAGCGACAAAGATGACTTCAAGATCAATGCCATCGCCTTGAAGAAGAGTAATAGAATGGTGCTTTGATGAAATTACTGCTACAGAGGCGCACCTGACTCCGCCGTTTTCAGTAAATGCTTCACGACGGCGGAACGCCACCGTGATCGGGTTGGCTTTTAACTCCAAAGCAGCCGCCATTTGAGTGATGAAGACCGGTCAAATATTAAAAAATTAATTTCTTCGTTTTTGTCATTTTAGTCCCTCATGTTTAACGTTATTCATTTAATGGACAAGATAATAGTATAATTTTCATTTGCTGACGTGGCAGTGACACAGCATTTATTGAACGCTCTGGCAAATTCCCGCTACTCATCAGCGATATGTCGCCGAGCTCAAGCGCGACATCAGCCGGGATCTCCCCGGACGACCCCTTCCAGTCACCTGCAACGATGATCGGAGGTGATTCTTGCGACAGTTCGAGTTCTTCAGCAGCATCAAGGACCCAGGCGTTTCATTTCTCGTCCGGAAACCCTAGGATCGAAGAAACTCGTGGCGTCATGCATCTTTTCTCTTCCGATTCCGTCTCGAATCTTCCTGTAATCTCTCTATTTCTCTTTTGTCTGTGTGAATATGTTTCTCTGTTCACTTTCTGACTGCTTTTTAATCTTTATGTTCCATAGGTTGGACGAAAAGCTCTTGTTTCGGTCCTTGGAGTGCCGAATCATATGACGTATGCAGATTTTTGCCAGTTTTGTGCTTCTTTTATCCAACACATATCGGAGATGCGAATCGTCAGGTAAATTTCTGCGATCGTCAATAATCTTCCACTACATTTGATGCAATTTCTGCATCCAAACATCCCGTTGTTAGTTATCTATTTGTTTATATTCATTTTTTCTGATGGAATTGATTTTTTTCATTGACATGGTAGGACTGATGGCATGGAGGACCGCTATAGTATTCTTATAAGATTTGATAGCCAGGATTCAACTGACAAATTTTACCTACATTTTAATGGCAGACAGTTCAGTTCCTTGGAGGTTTACACTTGCTCTTGCTTGATTTTTATTTCTTTAATTTGAGTAAATTTTAGAACATAAAGAAACTGAAGAGATATGACAAGAAGTCGAAGTTTACATCTTTAAGCAAAGATTATGTTGGTGTTGTCACCATTTCCTTTTGGTATTCTAAGTGGACTTACATTTGCCCGTAAAGCTGATTCAATTTTGCCCTTATGCAGGAAGAGGTTTGCCGTGTGCTTTTTACGGTTGATGTGCAGTTCACTGGTTATACTGGGACTCTTGAACACACTCGGTCTTCTTTGGTTACCCCAACTGAGCAACCTTCATGTCCAGTCTGTCTTGGTACGTTGGGTTATTAATATTTTCTTGAACTCCCTCCAATTTCAAGTACCACCTCAATTATTTAATGCGAATTGAGAAGGACAGAACATGATGATAAAGATTTTTAGCATTTTTAAGTGTTTCAGAAGAAGATTTAACAGTAGCTATTACATATAATAGTAGAAATAATCTATTTGAACAGTTGTTCAGGAGCAGTGGAAATTTAATTCCAGAAGGAGCAAATGCGGTGGTTTTTAGAGCAGTAATACAGTTGTTTTGGAATCTTGTCTGATTTTGAGGTTGCTTTGTCTTGGGTCAACTTACATTCTCAGCCTTGCTTTCCGGAATATTACCCTATCTCTTACACTTCCGTAAAAGAATTTAGAATTGTACATGGCTTCTGTCCTGTATCATAACATTCTCATTTTTTTCCTTGTGTCTTGTACCTGCATTTCTTCTCTGTTTGATGTCTTTAATTGACTTTTTTTCTTTCATGCAATGAGGAAAAACTCAACACAACCATTGTACTGGACACCCACTGTTCCTATAAGAAAAAGTTTCTGTGGCACTTAAGCTGTTATCAAAATTTCTTGTTGACCGTTTTGACTTAGGTTTGACTTAGGTTTCATTTATTGACTAGCGTAGGAATGTACCCACATAACATGACATGAATTTTATGCTTGTTTTACACTTGCAGAGAGATTAGATCAGGATATGGGAGGAATCCTCACAACTATCTGTAATCATTCTTTCCATTGCTCTTGCATTTCAAAATGGACTGATTCTTCTTGTCCAGTAAGTGACTCTAGTTGTTATCCAGCTTTCTTTTGAGCTTGTAGGTAAACTGTAGGAAACTGCTATGAATTTCAATTATTAATTATCCAAAACATGCATTACTTCTAGACATAAGATGAACTAAGTTTATGTGTTGAAGAGTTTTAGTGGCTTGTTTGGTACTATGCTCTTCTGAAAAGATCACCAGTAATTTCATTTTCTCATGATTTGCACTGGGTTAATTGATATCTATAACCAATACAAATTGGCCTTAAATAAGAAGATAAAAAAATTTTACTTGAAATTTGTCCCCTTTTTTTGTGTAAATTACAGATTGAGCGAGAAGCAGTTCAACTATTTTTCTTAGAGTCTGCATGCAAACATAAATTTTGATGTGTAATGTAGACGGTTTTTAGACTTACATATATTCTGCTTGAGGATCATTTGGGTAAAGAGGTTCATGACTTTGATAATCCATGAGAACTTATATTTTGTATTATGAAGAGGTTATGTCTTGGTGTCCAACTCTTGGACCACAATGGCATTGTTTGGATGCTTGAATCTAGCTGATTATTGAGTATATATTTCAGGTTTGTCGGTATTGCCAACAGCAGCCTGAAAAATCCATCTGTATTGTTTGCCAGACATCTGAGAATCTATGGATTTGTGTGATTTGTGGATTTGTAGGATGTGGGAGGTAACTTTCTCTTTCCAACTTGAGTGCCTTCTTTTTCTCTTGCATTGTACTTCTTTTTATCTTCACTTATCTTCTTTATGTAGTAATGTCTCCTTCTATGTATGCATCTTCTTATGTATAAAATGACAGTGCAGGTATAAAGGAGGGCATGCCATAAGACATTGGAAAGAAACGCAGCATTGCTATTCTCTTGAACTGGAAACCCAACGTGTTTGGGATTATGTTGGAGATAATTATGTTCACCGGTTGATTCAATCAAAAACTGATGGGAAATTAGTCGAGTTGAACACCCATTGCCTACAAGCTAAAGATGGTTGTGGGAGTTGTGGCTGTGTAGATTCTGGAATTAGTGAGGCTCTTATAAGCAGCAAAGTTGAAGCAGTAATGTTTTAAATATATCATCTTCCTGTAATTATTATTTTTTTCTTTGTACTGAAATTATCTCATCTACTTGATTTGCAGATTGTTAATGAATATAATGAACTCTTAGCTACGCAACTGGAGAACCAAAAACTGGTGAGCAGATTCTTCCACTTGTTAACTAAGGAGATTTCTTTTGAGCTTATAATAATGTTTTTGCTCTTTCTCTCTCTCTCTCTCTTTTTTCTTTTGAGAATGTGGCATTAGTTCCTTGGTTAACATTTTTTAGCTTGTGATAAATGATCAGAGATGACAATTATGTTGTTCACTATATAAGACTAGTGTTTCTGGTGAATTGATGCGTTGTTCTTTTGATAGTACTTTGAGAGTTTATTACAAGAAGTCAAAGAAGAAACTGAGGACGAAATTTCTGAAGCTGTTAAAAAGGCCGTCTCCCAAAAATTGCAGAAGTTGCAGGCCAAGCTAGAAAGATGTCTCAAAGAGAAAATGTTTCTTGATGATGTAAGTCCTTTGTCTCTTGTTTGTTGGAAAAAATGTTAAATATCTTGCATCAATATAAAACTCCTAATAATCAGTGTTATACCTGGCGATAAGAGATGTATATTCATGTGTCTCATAGGTTTTTCCTGTTGTAGTATAGATTCATTCATTATGGCTTGATACAGCAGCCCTTCCAATTTAAAATTTTTCTTCATTTAACTATTTAATAACTCATAATCAGATTTTGAAAACCAAATATTTGATACTTGTTCTTTAAATTTGTGTTTTAAACAACTCTACTGTTTATTCTCATCCTTTTTGTTTGTACTTGTAGCTCAATGAGAATCTCTTGGAAAATCAGGAGATATGGAAAGCGAAGATACTAGAGATTGAAGAAAGGTATGTCCACTTATAACAGAAACCTTCCTCTCTTTGGGTGTTGGCTTAAACTTAAAGTTATTTTTTTCTTTCTACGTTAACATTGATAAAAGATTACGAGAAAGTTTTGGAAAATATATATTCATATTGCAATAGTTGCATTTGCCACATTTACTCGAGTGGCCCAGTTCAGAAATGGGCATGCAACATTAAGAGTGGAAGCGGATGGGGGACTTGGCTATGAGCCAATATTTGGTGGTTGCTCATGAATGGTATTTATTATGAAGCAGACTTGCATGTAAAATATAGAGTAGCATTTCTATTTGTAGGCATGTCCCAAATGTCCTTCAGTGATAGTGTGTAGAGAAAATTCTGTTCTCTACCTTGCAAGTTTCTTAATTGACTAGGACGAGCAGTTATCTTAGTGAGTTTAGGATTATTGACTTGGTGTGAATATTAACACGGGTTATAAATACTTTTCTAAATTGTACTTTGCTTGGCCGTCATCTTAAACTTTCATTTTGTGTTCAGGGAGAGAAAAGTTCTGAAAGTGAAGGATGATAAGATCCGGGACCTTGAGGAACAGGTAGGATCAGTTTTGCCTGTTAAAGGGTCATATTTCACCTTATATGAGTGTCTATATCTATGATTCATGGAATCATCTACCTTGCAGCTTAGAGATCTGATGGTTTACCTGGAAGCAGGGAAGACAGTGGAGCAACTCTCAATATCAGATGGAATCAAGGATGCCACCATCTTGCCAGTGCCCGTGGAGTCATCTTCGGGCAGCAAAAAGAGTAATAATAGAAGAAAAGGCTAAAGATCCTTATCATAAGAAAGGAGCCTGTTGCATGCTTACTTGTGGATTTGGGTTTTGCTTAGGGTTGTTAAATATAGCAGCTAGTAACCTTGTACATTTTAGTTTCTTCTACCTTGTACTAATATTAGGCTACATTTGAGACTAGAATGTTAAATTGAATACTTTTATTCAATTAGTTACTGCTGCTAATTAGCAATTAGCATTCATTAATCTACAAAATATGGGAATTTAAACAATAATATAAATAATTTAACAATTTATAATTATCCAATAAAGCATTTAAAAAATTTATATGAAAGAGATAAAATTGTTTATAAAACTGTAATAATAAGGAATTTACTCGTTAGAAATCATGTTTTAACTTTCAAAAGATATTCTACATATACACTCTCCAATCTCCATTCTCCATGAAATATTAATTAATTATTTAATAACCATAAGAATTGAGCGAAATATCTCCTTATGATATTTTCCAAAAAGGAACCGTACACAGGCGGATGGATCAGACGTACATTCTCGTAGACGGATCACGCAGAGCCCTCTTAGATCAAAACTCCAGTGACCATCCTCATCGGCTTCGTTTATTGATGTCCGTGTCAGGTGAAACCAGCTTTCTCTAGTGCCCATACTATATCGTTTTCTTGTCTGTGCTATGCGATTGATTCTTCTTTTTCTGGGTCTACCTTTTCTTTCATCTGGGATCGTGTTCTTTTCTTTCTGTGATGGCTTTGATGTGGTTATTCATCTCTTTCACCAAAGAAATCAGTAGATTCTTTGGTTTGGGTTGATTAATTGTTGCATACGACCCGTTTTGTTTCAATTTGAGAGGTAAAACTTCAAGATGTACCCTTTGCAAGATTCAAAACTATGATAGGTTCTCAGTTTCTACATATTAACTAATTTTCTTGTTCTTCATCTGGAAACCGCGAATATTGTGTTCGATTATTTTTTCTTGAATCAAGGATGATGGGGAATGTATACGGAAAAGGACTTTGCGTTTATTGTATTCTTAATTTGGTATTGCTTCTCAAATGATTTTTCTTTTCTTGTTAAATTTTCCTTATGCAGGAGAAAATGAAAGTTGCTTTCAATGGATGATTTGCCAGAGCAATTGGTTTGGGAGATCTTGAGCAGGGTCAATAAGACTGTTGATCGAAACTCTGCTTCATTAGCATGTAAGCGCTTCTTCAATCTGGATAGTGAACAGAGACAATGTCTACGGGTTGGTTGTGGATTAGATCCTGCAAATCATGCTCTGACCTCCCTCTGCAATAGATTTCCCAACTTGTTTAAACTGGAAATAACATATGCTGGATGGATGTCCAAGCTGGGAAAACAGTTAGATGACCAAGGACTTGCTATTCTCGCTGACAGCTGCCCTTATCTGACTGATCTCACGTTAAGCTATTGCACTTTCATTACAGATGTTGGCCTTCGTCAATTATCCTCTTGTTCAAAGCTTTCTGCCCTGAAGTTGAATTTTACTCCAAGAATTACTGGTTGTGGCATATTATCTCTTGTTGTGGGCTGCAAAAGTCTCACCATTCTTCACCTTATTCGATGTCTTAATGTTACTAGTGTTGAATGGCTTGAATATCTTGGGAAGCTCCAAACACTTGAGGACCTTTTGGTCAAAAATTGTAGAGCCATTGGGGAAGGAGATTTGATTAAGCTAGGGTTTGGCTGGAGAAAATTAAAAAGATTGCAATTTGAGGTAGATCCTAACTACAGATATATGAAGGTATATGATCGGCTAGCTGTTGATCGATGGCAGAAGCAATGGGTCCCATGTGAATCCATGCTGGAGTTAAGCCTGATGAATAGCATCATAAGCCCAGGAAGAGGTCTAGCATGCATTTTGGGGAAATGCAAGAATTTGGAGAAGATTCATTTGGATATGTGTGTAGGTGTGAGGGACTGTGATATAATATGCTTAGCTCAAAATGCAAGCAGTCTTCGGTCAATTTCACTTCGAGTTCCTTCTGATTTCTCCTTGCCTCTTTTGATGAACAACCCATTGAGGCTAACCGATGAGAGTCTTCGAGCAATTGCTCATAACTGTTCAATGCTTGAATCCGTCAGCTTATCATTTTCTGATGGGGAGTTTCCCTCTTTTTCATCATTTACATTGAATGGGATCCTTATGTTGATTGAGGTGTGCCCAATTCGGCAGCTTACACTTGACCATGTATATTCCTTCAACGACATTGGGATGGAAGCTCTTTGTTCTGCCCAGCATCTTGAAACCTTGGAGCTTGTTAAATGTCAAGAGATCAGTGATGAAGGGTTGCAGCTTGTGAGCCACTATCCTCGCTTGTGCTCATTACACTTAAGAAAGTGTTTGGGTGTAACAGACGATGGACTGAAGCCTCTTGTTGGGTCGTGCAAACTGGAATTCCTATCCGTTGAAGACTGTCCTCAAGTTTCTGAAAGAGGAGTTATCGGGGCTGCAAAATCTGTCTCATTCCGGCAAGACTTGTCCTGGATGTACTAGGTCCTGAGATGTATGCATTTGGTGCAATTCCTTGATACATTGCTGATGATCCTTATTTAAAGTTATAAACCACTTATCACATTTGCTTCTTCTACATATTACTTGGATTAAGATTCTTTTTCAGTATAAAGTTCATGCTGCTCTATTTAGCCCGTCGATTAAATTGTGAGAATTTCCTTCATGTTTGTTTAATAGCATTCGTAATTGTTTTCTACTGGTTCGAATATGGTAGTTTGGAATTTAAAGGCCAAAAGAGCAATTTAGTTCCCAATGTTAACCCTAAAATTTAAGCTAGATTTTAACATTTTGGAGCGTTCAAAATGAACCATAATATTTGAAAAACGTTCAAAACAGTCATTAACTAGATGAAACAACTGACATGACATCTCTTTTATTGGTATGATTTTTTTTATTTTTATTAAAGCAAAATGTTGACGTGAATTTTTTTATTTAAAATAAAAACGAGTCATGTGAGGTTAAATGGTGCATCTGGAAGCCTAAAGTTAAATAGAAGTAGATCCCACTTTCATTTGACTTACTTCCATTTAAACGGTGCGTTTGGGAGCCTGAGTTTAAATGAAAGTAAGCCTCATTTCTATTTAAACAGTGCATTTGGGAGGTTGAGTTTAATAAAAGTGGGACCCACTTCTATTTAAACGTTGCATCTATAGCTCTTCCCTTCTCTAATGCTCACCGTTTTGAAGTAACAAACGCAACGTTCTTCCTTCTCCCTCAATCCCTAATTTATAACATTCTTCCTCTTCTTTTTCTTCAGCGAACAACAATCCCTAATATGTATCACCGCCACCACTTGGAAGATTAATGTTCATGTATCACCAATCCGTGTGGAACGATTGTTGTTCTTGTATCACCACAACCACCTCCACGTCTGCCATTAAAATCACATCGTCCACCACATCCTAAGAATTGAGGATTAACGCCACCACCGAAGTGAAAAAGGTACTCTTTCTAATAATGCCATATTATTTCATGCTAGAAAGATAGGATGACTTTGTGAAAAAAAAAAAGATATTATACGCATTTTGTCATGTCAAATGTGGTGGAATTCTGTCAAGCAGGTGAAAAATAATGATGGGATTGTATATATATGATTGACATGTAGCATTTGGCAGAGCAATAAAAACTTTTAATCATATGTAGGAATTGTTCACTTAAACAAACCAAACTAACTCATGATTTGTGTGAGATGTGAGAATTTTATCTTCTGATCTTTAAATGCCTCCACAGTTAGGGCATTGCATCAGTATTGTAGGTTAGGGTTGTTGGGTTATTGGTATTTGAAAATTAAACAATTCAAGTTGAGCAATAGTTTATAAGTCAGAAGAGACTCGTGTGATAAAATAAGGATTTAAGCTTTCCAATTCAAGAAATGTTCAAGTTCATTGAAGACTTGTGTTATGATCTTATTGAGAATAAAGTGTTGGGTGGAGTACAAGCGTTGGTCTGCGATGGAGCTATTTTATATGTGTTGTGGTGTAGGAATAATTTAATATGCTTTATTATAATATAATGATCAAGTTTCTTCATCATTTGTTCCATCTTCTCTGTTTAAGTGCAGCTCTGAGACAATGTTTTGGAGTATAATCTTTTGATTTATAGTTCTTCATACCTTCATATGTTGTATCTTCAATTTAAATTTGAATGTGAATATATTTTGGTGTTGCATCTCTCGATCAAGTAGTGTTCAATTGATTACATATTAATCAATATTTGATAATTGGTCTGAGCATGAAAGATGAATTTGTGAATGCTTGTGATACTACATGGTTGGAAAGCAGTGTGATGCCTTTGCTTCTGTAGATTGAAAGGATAATTGTTTCTGGCAACGAGAATATTGGGTGATTACACAACAATAACGTTGTTACAAAATAACATTGTTATAAAATAGTCTAATTGTGTATTGTCTGTTTTAAGAGGACTTACCTGGTTTGCCACTGGTGAGAGAAATCAAGTTTGCTATTGACTTGATTCCCAATACCGCACCCATCTTTATACCACCCTATAGAATGGCTCCAGCTGAGCTAAAGGATCTTAAGGAACAGTTGGAAGAACTGCTAGAGAAGGGGTACATAAGGCCGAGTGCGTCATCATGGGGAGCGCCAGTTCTGTTTGTTAAGAAGAAAGATGGAACATGGCGCATGTGCATTGATTATCGGAGACTCAACAAGGTGACTATTAAGAATAAGTATCCTCTGCCCCGGATTGATGATTTAGTTGACCAGCTGTAGGGAGCAAAAGTCTTTTCCAAGATTGATCTCAGGTCAGGCTATCATCAGCTCAGAATCAAGGAGTCTGATGTAAGTAAGACAGCCTTTAGGACTCGTTATGGGCATTACGAATTCCTAGTTATGCAATTCGGACTAACTAATGCTCCAGCTGCTTTTATGGATCTTATGAATAGGGTCTTCAGGGAGTATTTGGATCAATTTGTCATCGTGTTTATAGATGACATTTTGATATATTCCAAGAGTGAAGAGGAACATGAGGGACATCTCAGGATAGTGTTGCAAACACTAAGGGAGAAGGAGCTTTATGCTAAGTTCGACAAGTGTGAGCTTTGGCTTCACGAGGTGATATTCCTTGGACACGTGATTTCTAAAGATGGAGTATATGATGATCCAAGGAAGGTTAAAGCAGTGGTGAATTGGCATGCACCAAAGACAGTGACAGAAGTGAGGAGTTTTCTGGGTCTGGCAGGTTATTATAGGAGGTTTGTGGAAGGATTCTTCATGATAGCTGCTCCACTGACCAAGTTATTGAGGAAAAATCAGAAGTTTATCTGGAGTGGTGAATGTCAGAAGAGCTTTGAGTAGCTCAAGCACAGGTTGACAAGTGCTCCAATTCTGACTTTGCCTATGGGAGATGAGGGTTATACAGTCTACAATAATGCTTCAAGAAAGGGTTTGGGTTGTGTATTGATGTAGGAAGACAAAGTGATAGCTTATGCCTCACGACAATTGAAACCATATGAGTTGAATTATCCGACCCATGATCTGGAATTGGTAGCATTAATTTTTGTCTTGAAGATTTAGAGACATTATTTGTATGGGGTTTAAACGAGGATTTTTACAGATCACAAAAGTCTCAAGTATTTATTGAGTCAGAAAGAACTAAATTTGAGACAGAGAAGGTGGTTAGAGCTAATTAAGGATTATGATTTGTTGATTGAATACCATCTCAAAAGGGCAAATGTAGTGGCAGATGCTTTGAGTAGAAAATCCTCAATAGTCCACATTCAGACAGTTTATCTACCGTTATTGGAAGAGATGACTAAGCTTAGAATAAGCTTAAAACAGGAGGAACCCGATTGTGTTATTGCAAATTTCAGAGTGAGGCCGATACTTAGGGAGAAAGTTAAGGAGATACAAGCACATGATGTAGAATTGAGTAAGCTCCGAGGAGAAATTCAGAATGGCAAGAAATCTGAAATGGTAGTGAGGGATGATGGACTTATGGTTATAGGGAATAGACTTTGTATTTCAGATGTCAAGGAGGTGAAGGATAAGATATTAGATGAGGCACACAATGCGCCTTATGCCATGCACCCAGGTAGCACCAAGATATACAGAGATTTGAAAGAGCATTTCGGGTGGAAAGGCACAAAGAAGGATGTAGCAGAGTATGCAAGTAAGTGTCTAGTGTGTCAGTAAGTCAAGGCTAAACACCAGGCACCTTCAGGCAAGTTAAGGCCATTATCCATTTCTGAGTGGAAGTGGCAAAGGGTGACTATGGACTTTTTGATGGGTTTGCCCAAGACTAGTAGGAAGCATAATGCCATATGGGTTATTGTTGATCATCTGACGAAGTCAGCCCATTTTCTGGCAATTAAACAGACTGATTCTCTACATGTGCTAGCCAAGAAGTATATTGATGAGATAGTGAGATTACATGGGATTCCAGATTCTATAGTTTCCGATAGAGACCCTCGGTTCACTTAGAAATTATGGGAAAGTTTACAAGAAGCTTTAGGGACCAAGTTACACTTTAGCACTGCTTTTCATCCCCAGACAAAGGGTCAATCTGAAAGGACCATTCGAACCCTTGAGGGAATGCTCAGGGCATATGTGATGGATTTCAAAGGTGCTTGGGATGAGCATTTGCCATTGGTCAAATTTGCTTACAATAATTCGTACCATTCGAGCATTCAGATGGCTCCTTATGAAGCACTATATAGAAGGAGATGTAGAACTCCGATATGCTAGGATAAGGAAGGAGAAAGGAAACTGATAGGGCCAGAATTACTTTCGATGACAGTCGACAAGGTTAACCTAATCAAACAATGGCTTAGAGCAGCACAGGATAAAATGAAAAGTTATACTGATGCACACCGAAAGGAAATATAGTATGAAGTCGGTGAGAAAGTCTTCCTTAAGACATCTCTTTGGAAAGGAGTCTTGGGATTTGGCAAGAAGGGCAAGTTCAGCCCAAGATATGTGGGTCCTTATGAAATTCTTGAGAGGATTGGTCTGCTAGCCTATAGGTTGGCGCTGCCACCAGAATTATCACATATTCATGATGTCTTTCATGTTTCCATGTAAAGGAGATATAGATCAGATCCCTCTCACATCATTCAAACCACTAAGGTTCAGTTGAGAGGTGATCTAAGTTATGAGAAGATTCTAGTGGAGATTTTGGACACCAAAGAAAAGGTCCTCAGGAATAAGACAGTTCAACAGGTAAAAGTCCTGTAGAGAAACCATTCTGTAGAAGAGGCCACGTGGGAGCCCTTGGAAGCAATGAGGGAGGCGTATTCACAACTCTTTAATGACTTAGGTAATTTTTTTCTTTAATTAGGCATGATTTAAATGAATTATGAGGTTTTGATGGATTAATTTTTGGAGTTAATTTTTTTTATTGTGTCAAGGTTAGTAGGATTTTATTGCATGGGTTAATTGAATTAAGGTAGGAAGATTTTATAAGGGCAAAATGGACCTTTTTCACTCATTAAGGATATAAAAGGGAGAAGAAGAGTGTTGTCTTGTTCTAAGAAGAAGAAGAAACGAAAATAAGAAAGGAAGAGACAGAGAGTGTCGTTTGTGGAGAGAAAAGAAGGGGAAAATTAGGGTTTCATCTTTGCTAAGCTTTCTAAAGAGATTTTGAGAATGTGTAAGAAGGGAAAAAGGTAGAGGAAGATAAGTGCTTCCATTTCAGCCAATAATATCTTCATTTGGTGAAGATTTAAGGTAAGTTTCATTTTAATCCTTTGGATTTATGGAAGGGTTTTGGTTTATGAAACTTAAGAAAATGCATGGGTTTAAGTTTTCTAGAAACAATTTTATTGAATATGCTTTGTAGGTTTTCAATTTTTACAACCCTATTGAAGTTGGGATTTTTGCCTATGAAAAGGGAATCAAGAAAGACAAGAGGAGTAAGAGGAGAGGCACATTTGAGCAAGTTATAAGCAAAGAATTCAAGGTGAGTTACATTTTTATAATTAAGTAATAAGCTATTAATGTCTCTTTCAAGAAATGCAAATAAATGTTTTCAACTACTTCTAAAATGTGCATCTATTGCTTTTTGAATGCTTGAGAATGTGCTACATGTTTTGTATATGAATTGTGTATTGAATTATGAAATGAAAAATGAAAATGATTTTTGAAAGGATATCAAGTTTATGAAATCAAGTTTCAAAAAAGTGCCAATTTAAGCAACATGTTTACAAGTTATGAAATGCATGCTTTTGTGGGTTTGTGGTGGTCCCCTAAGTTAAGTCAAGTGCACTTTGACAAAAGGCTTCTCCTGCCTGCCCGCTAGTGACATGGAGCTCCTTCATGGACTCCCATAAGTTCACGAGTGCACAAGACTATTATGGGAAATGTGTAGTATGTTCTGTTTTTGGATCCACCCAAACCATTTTGATGTGTTTATGTGCTTATGATATATTGACAAGAGTGATGCAGACATGATTTGCATTAATATAAATTTTTTTCAATGGAAATGATTATTTCAATAGTTTTGCTTGTTATCGGTTATAAAACTGTTACCCATGAGCTTTAAGTTCACCCCTCCATTTTCATCCCATCTTCAGGTGAAGAGCATGAGATCGAGTAACCAAGAGTCGGGGCATCACTCCACTTTTGAAATGTTTTAGTATTTTAAGCTAGTTTTGTAAAACAAGGCTTTAATTGCATTTTGAGCAAATTAAAAATGCAAGTTCATGTATCTTTTGTATTTTGGGATTTTGAGATATTGATGTATTGTGGCTCGAAATGCCCATTAAAGCTTCGTAAAACTCTTATATTTTGGTATTAATGAAATATATTGACGTTTTGTCCATGACTGTCCAAGTCTTTTCATTGCATTTTCAAGCTTTTCATAGGTGTAGAAATTGTGTTCTGACTTCGGGGGTGATACTGTATAGGAAGTATATACATAACAACTATAGTAAGGATGAGTCATTTTGCTGGACCCCGTTCCCGAGGCCCGGCCGAACAGTGCTGGACCCCGTTTCCGGAGCCCAACTATCCAAAACAGAATCACAAATCGGAGATCGTTGGGCCCGAGTCTCGACTCCCGAGGCCAAACCCGGGGTGACCCGTCGGGACAGACAAAAAAAATAAATTGCGGAAGCATACTTATACATTCAATACAAAATGTCATTACAATATCCAAAAGATTTAACACTTTGTTAACATACTATCATACAGTCCATGCTGAAAACAAAATACATCAGGATGCCCATATAATGCGATGCTCAATGAACTATCCAAAATAGTACTAACTTAGTACAAAAGTCTCTAACTATTGAGGAGCGCTCGA
>JAOQMQ010000001.1:12987850-13000945 GCA_027563845.1 Erythroxylum subrotundum | reverse complement strand
AATCATGAATCTATCCACTTTTATCATTCTCTACTTTACTCTGATCTATCATTTCTTGGTTCAAAAACTTTTATTCATTTGTTCTTTACTCGTGACTAATCACCAAATCTTCTCATTCAATAGTTCTAATCTTCTACGAAAAGTTCGGGGTCCAACAATCACACCAGTTTCTATTATTTAAGAGCATACACACTATACCCGTCCTACTTTTTTCACTCAATCTTTCTCACTTCATTTTAGATGACTATGATTTTTGGTGGAGATGTAGAGAAATGTCTTACGAGTCCAATGGTTCAAGAATCAAGTCATTTGGGTGTCTAGAGAAGAAGTTATGGCTAAAAGAATCAAACATGATTTTGTCCTCAATCATACTGAACCTGTTTTAGGGAAACAGCTATAACGTTTCCTAGAAATATTTGATTAAGGTGTTCTTTGGACGGCTCAAAAAATGACTTCAAGATCTACAACTTTCGTGAAGACCACAAAGATAGATTCTATCGTTTGAAGGGTCGAAAATGGAACAGAAGATAGGCTAGGCGAAAAAGCAGAAGAAGCAAAACATAGAAGAAGATGACATCATCACAGACCATGTGACATTATCACAGAAGAAGCAAAACACAGAAAAAGATGACGTCATCACAGACCATGTGATGTCATCACAGAAGAAGCAAAAAGATAGAAGAAGCAAAACATAGAAGAAGATGAGAAGAAGCAAAACATAGAAGAATATGACATCATCATAAACTATGTGATGTCATCACAGAAGAAGCAAAAAGACAGAATAAGCAAAACACAGAAGAAGATGACGTCATCACATACCATGTGACGTCGTCACAGAAGAAGCAAAAAGGCAGAAGATACAACTTCACTCTTGAACATCTTCCCTTATAAGGACCATAACTTTCAGCTTAGATGTCTAAAATTCTCATGCTATATACCGTTGGAAAGATGACAGAAAGATCTACAACTCTTAAAAAGAAAACTTTGCCAAAATCTATCTAGATCAATCCCAAATTTTCCCCTAAAGTCAGAAGACGAATTTTACATTCATCCACCAATATACTGCACCCAGTTCTCAACTTCATGAAATTTTGAGATTCTTAGAGACAGAGTTAAGTGTCTTCTTAAGAAATGTAGCCATATGTTTCTAGTTTAATCCAAACAAAGAATCATCTCATTTGGATAACTAGAAGAAAAGTTATGGCTAACATACCAAAGCACACTCAGTGAACATTTTCCAGATCACTACCAATTTTGTTTCCAAATCTTTCCTTATCACAACTCATACCAAGATCACTCTTTCTACTCCCTCTTTCTTATTTTCAATAAAATAACATTTAACATCAATTATACCCGGAAGTTGTCAATGAATGCATGCACCACTTTTTTTTATGAGCAGAAATTCAATATTTATGTGCATATATGCTAACATTATGCTTGAGCTAGAAAATGCATTTCCTTAATCTCTCTTTGAGCTTATATGTACTGAAATTTCGGGTCCTAACCCTTAGTATGGGAACGGAATGTTATATTTCTCCCCTCCTTAAATAAATTTCGTCTTCGAAATTAATATTTAATGGATCGATAAGGCAGGGGTATTGTTTCCTTATATACTCCTACGTTTCCCATATACTTCCCCACTCAAATACTTTCTTCCAAATGACCACAGTTGACAGACTCAATAGGTCTTTCAATCACTTATTTAGCTATCACACTATCTTGATTATTTCATTGAATACTCACAAATCTTTTAACCTATTCACATATCACATAGTGTGAATCTAAGACATCTTTTCTCAGTAACACTACCTCAGAATAATTTTCGTATAGACCAATTCAAAATAGCTTAACTTATCCTTTCTCCAAATCTGAGCGCATCTTACCAAGGTGGTACTCACAAAAACACTTCATGTCTCCTTTGAAAATTTACTTCACTCATCACCAGTATCTCGAATCAATTCTAGTCATTGACCATTTTTAGGCACTTTTCATTTCAATGTAAGAGTGAACAACCCCTTACTATCATACCACGCCTCATAGAGTACTTTAATAATGTCACTATGATAACAATTGTTATACCTGTAGTCAATTGGAACTATACATCAATCTCATATTCCTATGAACTCCAAAATATAAGCTTTAAGCATATTCCCAACAGTTAAAACTGTTGGTAGTTCAAACATTCAACCACTTGTTTCTACATCCTTAGTAGCGAAAATACAATCTTAGCATATTCCTACTAGGATGCCTAGCTTTGGTTGTTACTTAGGCTTCTCTAACACTTTCTTTGCTCAATCATCTTTATCGAGTACACCTACTTCTTATTTCCATCATCAAATATCATTCTTCCGATTCCACTCAACATTCTGCACTCTTCATTGCATTAGATTTAGAAACCTCAATATCTGAATTTGTACTATTCCATTATAGAATTGTCTATTCAATGTGTCAGATTACACACTACCTTTACCAGTGTAGCACTCATTTGTACATTCCTTTCAAACTTACATAATTTGTACATTCCAAAAATGACTCTGCACATCTAATGTCTGCAAGACCTCAAAATAATTACTATCATAACACTTCTAAACCATGTATCAAAATCAACTTATAAGACTTTAATTGTCTCATGCATACCAAAAACCACTTTTTTACTATTACAACAGATTGCATCTTAATCTCTGATGTGAAACTTCATTATATACTGCATAATCTTCAAATCCAAATGACATAATTAACATTGAGGTTATAGTTCCTCAAAATTCCTCTTACATTCATCTTTCATACGATTTACACATTTTTCCTCAAATATTTCAAAGTATTCTTCTTAACTGTTCGACTACATTCAAGATCTCATCCATGATCATCATCACTAATTGATCTGATTTTACTTGGATCACTAAAATTTTCAACTTCATGATACTGTCGGAGCATTGATATCCCCAATAGAAATAACCCAATTTTCCTTATACCCAAAATTAATTCCTACAATTCCTTAAGTGACTAATTCCTCAATGAAGGTAATATTATCTCATGTCATTTTCAGTTTTCCACTTGACTTCTTTTCTCTAATGATTTTCTCTTTTTATTCACTTTCCTTTAATTCACATCGACTTATTCAAACGCCTATTCATTCGTACTAGTTCGTCCACGCATTTCAATTTATTTGCGTGCTTCACTTTGTGTGTTGGTATTACATTCCTCATATTCAATTTGGATCTCCCAAATATAGTTACATCGAATATAATGTGGACCTATATTCTCCTCACATTTGCAATAGTGTCACCTCGAATTTAAAATCCACTCATGAAGTTGGCTACGTTACATCAAACAAAATGCATACACTCTCAGTAACATATTCCACTTCTTATGCCTGAGTCTCCGCTTGAGATATGACTCCATTATTCATTTTTGACTTATTACATATTCATTTCCGATTTGTTTCTTCAATGACCACTCTTAAACTGAATCGTCTAATCAACTTAACCCAATTTAGGGAAATTCTTCTTTAAAAGAAGATTTCTTGCTACAATCATCGATACCGTTCATGAAATCCTTATCAATCAACTATTTTTCATAATTACTTATGAATCATTCTTAGTACCTCAAGAAGATCAATTTCAAATATTCATAATATCTCAATAGGATCAATTTACACCATAGCTTACATGATCGGAACATCCTTTGTAATGAGGCTTTGTGAGGCACTAAACAATTTCATTTACTCTAATACCTTGGCTTATATCACCAAAATCATTACATCTTATCTAGAGATGTATTTATGTCAGTTGTCCAATTAGTAGCTTATGCTCAGGATACTTTAATCCCATTTAATTCTAGACAACTCTTCTCCTTTTATGCCAGTCCTTGATCGTGGGGATTATGCCATAATCGTGTCCTTCTTCTTTTTCCTCAAATTCATCACATATGATAACATCATTAACAATCTCAATTCCTTCCCAATCGATCACTACAAGTACTCTCATGTCTTAGTCTAACTCATCTTAAACTTTGAACTATGGGAACTATGATTAGCACTTATTCAATAAGTCACCGATTGCTTCCTATATCATCTCCACGCATATTATACACATATGCTTAATATTTTCACTTGGCATGGTGATCCTACTATCAAATGTGCACTTACAATGGCGAATCAACCTAAACTCAACAACTTTGTCATATATCGCTATCATCATCTCTTCTTCCAATTGTCATTTATTTCATCTTACACATATATATACTCAATCAATTCATAATTATAGGGGCATAACCCATATGAAACTTATATCTCCATTCTACAGATATATTCTCATACTGAATCATAAACTCTTATATCGATAATCACACAACCATTCTAAGTCCAAGCTCAACCTTTCAAGGTCATATCATACACTTTAATCTCATCATTTCTACTTATATCCTTATTTTTCCTCAAACAATCCATGACAGTGTATTCACATTGATATCACCTTCGAGGACATATCACCAGAACGCAATATCGATTTCATATTCAATAGTACATCCACCGATACAAATACACTGAATCT
Organism: Erythroxylum subrotundum; assembly: GCA_027563845.1. Taxonomy (NCBI): domain Eukaryota; kingdom Viridiplantae; phylum Streptophyta; class Magnoliopsida; order Malpighiales; family Erythroxylaceae; genus Erythroxylum; species Erythroxylum subrotundum. Next base: position 12,996,395 of record JAOQMQ010000001.1, on the reverse strand, counting down.
TTATCTGTTATATCCAACCATATACTATTTCTTATTTTTTTAAAGTCCTTCAACTTTCCTCTTCTCTCCTTCTTGCCTAAAATCATATCTTATAAGCATTTCTAACTTTCCCCTAATATCTCCTTATACTGAATTACAAACTCTTATCACAATACTCACATAACCATTTCGATTTCCAAATTAATCTTTTTATGATCATAACAATTTTATGATTTCATTTCATTTTGTCTGTACACTTTAGCCTCCTCATTTCTACTCATTCTCATTTTCCTTAATCAAACCATGGCAATATACCTACTCACACCTATATCACCTTCAAGGGTACATACCCCATTGTGGTGAACCTTTATCTATCATCCAAAACCAGATACTATTTCTCATTTCCAAAATGTCCATAAACCTTTATTTTCTCACATTCTGTCAGATCATCATTTTTCTCAATGCTTCTAACAGCTCAGACTCTTAAGGAATGCTCATGCATGTGACTCATACTGGGGATCAGTTGCCGCTGTCTGCTATGACATGAATAATATGCATGCAACTTGACACATATTTCAGAATGCCCATATAAGATAGTACTTTTGGGCTCTGATACCACATAAATGTAACATCCCACTCTCGCAAGACCCGAACCTGATATCGATGGTGATATCCGAGTCCGTGCCCCGCGAGGGTGGCATATTAGAGCACTCAATCATTCAGAAGTCGATATAAATTTTTTTTTGAAATCAATAACATACTTTGTGAAAATCGATATTCAAATCGGGCCCACTTTCATTCATAAACATTTTAAATCATAACAATACAATCAACAGAAATTTCAATAGCCAATTGGGCCCTTTCACAAATACATAACACTTTAGTCATAAGGTCTTTACATTCCACTATAAAAGCCTTTGTATACACATTGACAAAATTTCGGAATACCTTATTTTAAAGAAATGGCGAAATACAAATGTAGCACCCCACTCCCGCAGGATCCGAACTCGACATCGTGGGTAATATCCGAGTCCGTAACCCGCAAGGGTGGCATGCTAGAGCACTCAATTAGACAAAACTCAGTACAATTTTTTTTGAAACCACAAGCACAAACATAATATGCGAAAATCAGTAATCAATGTGGGCCCACTTTCATTCATAAACATCTTCAATCAACACATTACAATCAATAGAACTTCAATAGCCAACTGGGGCCCACTATAACTACAAAACACTATTTTACAGAAATCGCGGAATACAAATTTATACAAGAATAGGATAACACTAATGCAGACGTGAACTGATCCCGACCTTTATCTCTGACTTGTATGCAGTAGGTATACTCCTGTTTGCCTAACAGGGTATTCTTCTGATCCTGAAAAATATTGGCAAATTTTGGGTGAGTTTTGCGAACTCAGTGAGTGACCATCCTCGATGGCTCACCCAGTCACATAACACATAATTCACATCATTACACATTTTACACTTCTCATTTAATACAATTTAATCACTCATATTATGCATATGCAGTGCACATGAGACCCACTTTTCATTTGTTATTTTGTTGTGACCGAGTACCTAAACTATCCCATATAGGGCTCATTAATAACTGTCCCTTATCCGCTTGGGGGATACAGGGCTCATTAAACGTTGAGCCTGAGGCTCTGATTCACTTTTGAGCTCGAAGCTTATTGTCACTCGATGAGCTTTAAGCTCTGCTCGTTGGCTACTCTGGTCATAACTATCATTATATTTCATGCATTCATGAGATGGAATGCATCACTCACATTTGCATAAACTCATTCAATCACTTTCCCATATCATCGGACCTTAGTCCGGCTTTCAACATTAGAGTTGAGAATTCACACTTTGCAAATTCACATTCAGAACACATTTAACAATCACATTAAGAACACTTAGTTCATCCAATTCACATTCAATGAGCACTTCAATATTTCATTCATACCACACATTCATCGGACCTTCTGTCCGGAAACCAAACACAGTCAATCACATTCATCTACTGATTCAGTGGTCAATAATACAAAATTCAAATATCAAACAATAAAGTGAGACCATCTCGGTCTACTCACAATACGCTCCAGATTAGTATTTGCTTCTAATTTCTGGGAACGCCTGAATGTGGACATTAACCTGCGCAACCCATTTATGAAGATACACATACATTACAATTTGTACAGTCATAAGTGTTTAATAACGCACATGACTGAAATGAAATATGTACAATGCATGTTCAAAGCAATCCTGGGTATTTTACCATTAATTTCTTTACAAAATCATTCCCATTTCAAAACTCATCTAAGTATAATTTATACTTAGGTTTATGTCTCACTAAACCAATTAAAATGTCTATTCCTTTATCATTGACTCACTTCAGAAATTTCCCAAATCACACTGTCGGGTCTACTATTCACATTCTATCAGAAAGTGAAACTGATGTAATTTTGTCATACTCTCTTTTAGAAAAGTGTTCCTCTATGTCTTATGTTTCCATTGACACAAAAAATCACTCAAATTAGTTTAGAAAATCGGAAGATATACCTCAAACATTTTCGGACTATTCTTATCCAAAAACAGTGTACTATACCCAACTTCCATCTAGAAATTGAACACCATAGAGACTGAATCAAGATTTAGCTTCTTCATATGATTTGTATCCCTATTTCTTTAGTTTACTCCAAATTAAAAATCATCTCAATTGGAATCCTACAGATCTAGATATAATCAAAACACTGAAGTATGCTCAATAAAAATAATCCCATTTACACTGTTCCAACAGATTCCCAAACTTTCATTTGATAAAACTATATAAATTCAATTTAGAATGGTACAAAATTTTATGGAGAGGTAGACAAATGTCTTATAAATCTTTTGGTTCAAGAATCATTTCATTTGGAGGTTAGATGATGAAGTTATGGCCAAAAGAATCAACTATGTTTATGTCCTCAAACATTTCAAACCTACTTTGGCGCGATTGCCATAACTTTCACAAATGATGTCTGATTGGTATCGTTTTTTGACGGTTTGAAAGAGGACTTCGATATCTATAACTCTTATAAAGAACTCAAAACAAGATTTTGCCTCAAAAAGGGCCAAAAACGTGATTTACTGAAGCTGTCCTGAGAATATATGTTTAAAGGACATTGTCGGGCTTGGGGGCACTTTTTCACCCGAGAAGGTCCATTTAACGGACATCCATGTCTGTTTAATGGACATACACTGGCCTGGGAGTATTTTTACACCCGAGAAGGTCCGTTTAACGGACCTAATGTCTGTCTAACGGACATTGGTGACCCAAAACTCCTTCCAAAGCCTCTCCAAAGGTTCCTACATCCATTCTAACATCATATACACCCCATAATCTTCTCAAATTCACCTCTTCTAGCACAAAACCACTTCATATCCATTAAAACACCAACTTTGTTTCATTAAAACTTCTAATCTCTACTCAAATGATTCATCACATTCAACTATATCTTCCCATTTAAAAATTTGTATCCTTTATCCATAACATATCTTATTCCTAAGTATCAAGCACTTCATTTTCCAAATTCAACATTTCAAGTTGATAACTTCTTCATGTATACCAAAAGCTTAACTCAACAACATCCATACCTCAATTAATATTCCATATTTGCTCATAAACACCTAAATTAAAACATAAACATATACATTCATCCAAGATTTTGCTGCATCCAGTTCTCATTTTCACATCAAAATTTGAGACTCTTAAAAGCAGAATTTATATTTTATGTCTTCATAAGAAAGACAGCCATATGTCTCTAATTTAATCCAAATTAAGAATCAACTCAATTGGATAACTACAGAACAAGTTATGGCTAACACAAAAGTATATCAGTGAAAATTTTTCTGCTAACATTTTCCAGATTTTCAAACTTTCAACATTTTACCTCTAACTCATCTTATTCCTAGATTATCTCTTCTATTTCATTTCCTCATCATTATTTACCCAATTCACTCAATATATCAATCACCAACAATTCATGATCTATAGTTGATCATTAACCCAAAAACAGAGCATTAAACACGTACCCCTTCATCAATTTTCTACACTTACCATAACACCATTATATGCAACATCTAACTTCCAAAACATCTCTATAACACATTATACATCATTAATCATCCATAAACAACTCCTAACCCATTATTTAGCCTTTATATGAAACAACATCAATATATACATATATATACATATATTCACTTCTTCTCCAACATTCTAACATATACCAAACTCCTTATCAAGGTCATTCAACCTCTATAACATTTCTATAAATCATTACTCATCAATAACACAAGAATTTTACACACCCTTCACTATACACGACACCCATATACCCAAAACACCATCTCCTGAAATTAACCTCTAAATATTATCACAATTGCTTCATTAAACCAAAACCCATGATATATGAGAAGATACTTACTTAATTTAGCTCCCAAATCTTCATAATCTCACTTAACCCTAGCTCCCAAGCATCACTTGTTCATCATCTTGAAGGAAGCAATGATAGGTTTTTCTTTTGGCAAATTGAAGAAATAATAAGATGGAAGTAGAAATTGAAAGATGGAGCAAGGTTCAATGTGGGTGAGACAAAAACTCATGAAGGAGAAGAAGAGAAGAAGAAGGAGCCACGAAAATGAAGAAAGCAAGAGATAAAAATGAAGACAAACCAAGTATGTTGTCTTTCAAGTAAAGAATAACGTGGATTGGATGAGTGGTGAGTGGTAGTGCCACTTGTCACTGCCACTTGTCACCTTCTTATGGTCCCATGTGGACTCATATAAAAACTAGTCTATTTGTCTCCTATTTTTACTCCAATTGTCTCCCAATTTTTAATGACACTTGTCAATAATTCCTAAAGCCATTTATCTAAATTTCCTTTGCCATTTGACAGTAAATTCTACTACCGGTTAACAATTGTCTTACCACTTGGCATTTTTTCTAGTCTAAAAATTAGCCCGAATTTTTCGAAAATTTTTTCCAAAATTCTCTAAAAATTATAAATCAATAATTACACTCTCCAAATCAATTTTCAATACAAACAAATCACAACTCTCAATAACAATCACAGCTATTAACAATTATACTCGGAATGTCAATGAATGCAAGTACAATTATTATTATGTGCAAAGACACATGTGCACCTGATGTAATGCATGAGCATGAGATGTGTTTTCCTAATTTCTCTGATTGATCTCACATGTACCAAAATTTTAGGGTTCTAACCCTTTGTATGGAAACGAGATGTTACAACAAATTTATACAAAAATAGGAAAACTCTAATGCAGACACGAACTGATCCCGACCTCTTCTTTCACTCACATGCAGTAGGTATACTCCCGTTTGCCTAATAGGGTATTCTTCTGAGTCCTGAAAAATATTTGCAAATTTTGGGTAAGTTTTGAGAGCACATAAATGTAACACCCCACTACCACAAGACCCGAACCTGACATCGATGGTGATATCTGAGTCCGTGCCTCACGAGGGTGATATATTAGAGCACTCAATCATTCAAAAATCGGTATAAATGTTTTTTAAAAATCAATAACATACTTTGCGGAAATCGATATTCAGATCGGGCCCACTTTCATTCATAAATATTTTCAATCAACACAATACAATCAATAGAAATTTCAATAGCCAATTAGCCCCTTTCACAAATACATAACACTTTAGTCATAAGGTCTTTACATTCCACCATAAAAGCCTTTGTATACACATTGAACAAAATTTCGGAATACATCATTTTAAAGAAATGGCGGAATACAAATTTATACAAAAATAGGAAAACTCTAATGCAGACGCGAACTGATCCCAACCTCTTCTTTCACTCAAATGCAATAGGTATACTCTTGTTTGCCTAACGAGATATTCTTCTGAGTTCTGAAAAATATTTGCAAATTTTAGGTGAGTTTTGCGAACTCAATGAGTAACCATCATCGATGGCTCACCCAGTCACATAACACATAATTCACACATCTCACATTATTTCACATTCAATACACTTTATCATTCATATTATGCATATGCAATGCACATGAGACTCACTTTCCATTTCTTACTTTGTTGTGACCGAGTGCCTAAACTGTCCCATATAGGGCTCATTGATAACTGTCCTTTATCCGCTTGGGGGATACAGGGCTCATTAAATGTTGAGCCTAAGGCTCTGATTCACTTTTGAGCTCGAAGCTCTTTTTCATTCGTTGAGCTTTAAACTCTAATCGGTGGCTACTCTGGTCACAACTCCATTATGTTTTATGCATTCATGAAATGAAATGTATCAATCACATTTGCATGATCCCATTCAATCATATTCACATATCATCAGACCGTAGTCCGGCATTCAACATTTAGTTGAGAATTCACTCTTTCATTTATATGCAAATGCACATTAGAACACATTTAACAATCACCTTAAGTTCACATGATTCATCCAATTCATATTCAAGTAGCACTTCAATATCCAAATCAAACATCACAAACATTAGACCTCCTGTCCAGAAATCAATATAATCAATCACATTTACACAATCATTCAGTAGTCAATTATTACAAAAATTTTAATAACAAACAATGAAGTAAGGCCACCTCGATCTACTCACAGTACGCTCCAAAATAGCACTTGCTTCCAAATTCTGGATACGCCTGTATGCAGATGTTTAACTTGCACATCACAATTTATGCAATACACAATTCACACCCGTTACAAAACTCATTTATGCCCAAATAGTTATATGGGCTATATACAATGCATGTTCAATGACAATCCCGGGTATATGTTCTAGAACACATATTATGCTCATTCCCATTTCATAATTCATATATATCTAATTGAACTTAGATTTACACTTTATTTGTACATGATCATTCTAAATTCTCTTGTCAATCTTTACCATTTGCATGTGTCTAGCTTATTCATAAGCTTATACCTCAAGAACACTTGGTTACTCTATATCATAACTCAATTTGTCGTCATCTCTTTTCTAACCTCAGATGATTTCATAAAATCCAATTCCCATTCACAATTTAGCAATTCAAACATATACACACATCTAGGCACATCTCCCATTTTCACAACAACCATAGATATATTACCCACCTAGTTTGTTTGCAAAACTCCAAGTCAAGGTTGTCTTTCCCCTTGCTCTTGGGTAGGATTCTCTTGGTTCCCTAAAATAAACCAAATCTCATTCAATATGAATCCACTTTAAAATCCCACAATGCAAAATCACTAAAATTGATTTTAGAATACTTAAACCTAAGCATTTTCTAAACTCCATGAACTAGAATCCTTCTAAAAATCCAAAAGATTCAAAATGATCTTACCTTGACTCTTCACCAAATGAAGAGATATTTAGTTTAAATGGAAGCTCTTTTCTTACTCTTCATTTTTCTCTTCTTGAACAGCTCCAAAGTCTTTCTTGAAGACTAAGAAGAATTAAACCCTAGCTCAACTCTCTTCTTTTGTCTCAAACCACCAAACTCTCTTTCTCTTTCTTTCCCATTTTTATTCTCTTCTGCTTATGCTTCCATTCACGTTTTTCTTCTTCATTTATAAGTAAGACAATACTTCTTCTTCCAATTATGCCCTTAATGATTGAGAATTGTCCTATTTGCCCTTCCATTTATGCCTTATGTCTTTTATACTTAAGTGTCTTGTCAACAGTACCCTTGAACATTATAACATAGCACTTTCTTCCAGAAAAATGTCTCACATTGTCTTAAGTGTCTAATGACACCAAAATCTTTCAATTTGATTCAGTGATTCGAAAGATATACTTCAAACATTTTCGGACTGCTCTTGTCCAAATCAGTATACTATGCACAAATTCCATCTAAAATTTAAACATCTTAGAGACTGAATTAGATTCCAATTTCTTCATACCATTTATAGCTCCATGTCTCCAGTTTACCACAAATTAGAAATCATCTCATTTGGAGCTCTACCGATCCAAAAATAATCAAATTACTGAGGTATGTTCAGTGGAATAATACCAGTTCCTATTATTTAAGAGCACACACACTATACCCGTCCCACGTTTTTTACTCAATCTTTCTCACTTCATTTTAGATGACTATGATTTTTGGTGGGGTTGTAGAGAAATGTCTTACGAGTCCAATGGTTCAAGAATCAAGTCATTTAGGTGTCTAGAGAAGAAGTTATGGCCAAAAGAATCAAACACAATTTTGTCCTCAATCATACTGAACCTGTTTCAGGGAAACAACCATAACTTTCTCTAGAAATATCTTATTAAGGTGTTCTTTAGATGAATCGAAAGAGGACTTCAAGATCTACAACTTTCATGAAGACCATAAAGATAGATTCTAGCGCCTGAAGGGTTAAAAATGGAACAGAAGATAGGCCAGATGAAAAAGCAGAAGAAGCAAAACATATAAGAAGATGATGTCATCACAGACCATGTGACGTCATCACAGAAGATGTAAAAAGGCAGAAGAAGCAAAACACAAAAGAAGATGACGTCATCACAGAAGAAGCAAAAAGGCAGAAGAAGCAAAACA
>JAOQMQ010000001.1:12920896-12937317 GCA_027563845.1 Erythroxylum subrotundum | reverse complement strand
GGATCTTCAAATCTCCAAAAATCCCCAAAACCCTAAGTTTTCCCCTTCTCTTTTCTCTCTTCCACGATGACTTCTCCCTCTTTCTCCTTTTTATTTTTCCTTTTTATTTCTAATTTCTATTTAAGCCTTGCAAATGACCTTAATGCCCTTGCATTCAAGCCTATAAATTCTAAGACCTAAGTAATCTTCCAATTATACCCTTTCTTTCACTTAATCCAATTAATACTTTAGGCCAAAATTTAATAACTTAATAAGACTTTAAAAATTTAAAACATGCCTAAAATAAATAAACCGATTTGAGGTCCAACACATTTGGGTTGAGATTTGGGAATTTAATACAATCAAATTGGTAACTGAATGTTTAAGGAGTGGTATCGCATTAGAAGAAGTGAATTTGGAAAAAATATGAGTGAAAGTGATGTTAGAATGGATGTAGGAACCATTGGAGAAGCTTTGGAGATTGTAGTTAGTGATTTAAAACTTTAGGTGATGTGAGGAAGACCCTGTAGAAATCCATCCGTCTGAGTCAAAGCTTAGCTTTGACTACGTCTGAATCAACGCTCAGCTTTGACTAAATCCATCGTCTAATTCAGCTTTGACTGAATCCATCCGTCTGAGTCAAAGCTCAGCTTGACTGTGTCTGAGTCAACGCTCAGCTTTGACTGAATCCATTCGTCTGAGTCAAAGCTCAGCTTGATTGCGTCTAAGTCAATGCTCAGCTTTGACTGAATCCATCATCTGATTCATCTTTGATTGAATCCATCCTTCTGAGTCAAAGCTCAGCTTGATTGAGTCTGAGTCAACGCTTAGCTTTGACTGAATCCATCGTCTGATTCAGCTTGACTGAATCCATCGTTTGATTTAGCTTTGACTGAATCCATCTGTCTGAGTCAAAGCTCAGCTTGACTGTGTTTGAGTCAACGCTCAACTTTGACTGAATCAATCGTCTGATTCAGCTTGACTGAATTCTTCAACTAATTCAGCTTTGACTGAATCCATCGTCTAATTCAGCTTGACTGAATCCATCCGTCTGAGTCAAAGCTCAGCTTTGATTGAATAAATCGTCTAATCTATCTATACTGTTGGAAATTTGAGATTTTGACCCTCTAGATGGCAAAATCTCTCTCTGAGGTCTTCACAAAAGTTGTAGATCTCGAAGACCTCTTTGAAACCATCCTAAGAAGATCTAGATCCTATATCTCTAGTGGAAGTTATGTCAATTGTCCCAAAATAGGTTCAATAAGATTGAGAATAAAAAGCATGTTTGAATCTTATCGTCTGATCCATAGGTGACTTAAGCACAAAGAATGAAGAAGATAGATAGAGAAGTTAGTATTGGACTGAACAACAGAGAGAAACTGCAAACTAAACAGTCTTATTTCTTTTGACCATAACTTCTTCTCTAGACATCCGAATGAGATGATTTTTAATTTGGAGTAAACTAGAGACATAGGGCTACAAATTAAATGAAGAAGTCAATTTGTAATTCTGGTTTACGATTCCAGATGTTGGGCTCTGGAAACGAGGTCCAATAGGTAAAGAATAGGAAGAGGAATAGAGAACCACCTATGTCCATCTGGGAAGAGATGAAAAGAGAAATGAAAAAAAGGTTTGTGCCACTGTATTACTATAGAGAGTTGCACCAGTAATTACATATACTATCGCAAGGAGCTAGATTAGTAGAAGATTATCATAAGGAGATGGAGACACTATTAATTAAAGCTAACATAGAAGAGGAGGAAGAGGTGACAATGGATCGGTTCATGGGTGGATTGAATAGGGAAATTATTGATGTGGTTGAGTTGCAAAGAGATAGAGGAACTAGTGAACATTGCCATAAAGGTGGAGAGGCAACAAAAACAAGGAAGGGCAGCCAAGTCTTTCTCAAATTCCAACAGCAAATGGAATCCAAAATGGAGTAAAAATGAAGATAAAAAGAGGGAGCACTATTTAGATTCTAAGGAGAAAAGCAACGAGTTAAACAAAGGCAAGGAGACATAGGGATGTTAAGTGCTTTAAATGTCAAGGGCATGGTCGTTATGCATTTGGTTATCTTAATAGGAAGACTATTTATTAAGGGTGGTGAAATTGTTTCCAAGTCTGAAGATGGTATATAGTCTGATGGTAGTGATTTGAATGCCACCTTTAGAAGATTATTTTGATGTTGATGAGAATGTTGAGTATGTTGTGAAGGGTGAATCTTTAGTTGCTAAACGTGCATTAAACTTGAATGTGAAGGAAGATAACCTAGAACAAAGGGAGACTATATTGCATACGAAATGCTTAGTAGGTGGGAGAGCTTGTAGCATGATTATAGATGGAGGTACTTGCAACAATGTGGCTAACACTACTTTAGTAGAGAAGTTGGTGGAGAAGTGTGATAAACACCCTAATCAATATAGACCACAATGGTTTAATGAAAGTGGTGAAGTTAAGTCACTAAGCAAGTAGTTGTCGCATTCTCCATTAGTAGAAATGCGAATGAAGTTGTGTGTGATGTCATGCTTATGCAAGCTAGTTATATATTATTGGGTAGGCCATGACAATTTGATAGGCATGTTATATATGATGGGCACATGAATAGGTATTCTTTTATATATAATGGGTGGAAAGTTACCCTTGCTCCTTTATCACCCCAATAAGCATACTTTGAACAACTGAAAATTGAACAATCATCAAGCGAGGATTCAGGTAGAGAGGTGAAAAAGAAAGAAGAGAGAAAAGAGGCCATGAGAGAAAAGAATAAAATTAAAGGCTTAATGGTAGTGACTGCACAAGTGAGAAAAAAACGTGAGATATGCAGGAGAGAAGAAGTTAGTAAGTGAAAAGAAAGAAAAGAACTTGAAAAGTGAGCAAAGAGAAATTGAGAGGAGTGAAAAAGTTAAGACATAACCATGTTTGTATACAAAAGAGAGAGAGTTAAAGAGTGCATATTTAGGCAAGAGAGCTTTAATCTTGATTCGGTTTAAGGAAGCTTTGTTTACTAAAACTAACCTTGAACTAAGCCTAGTGTGTTTGTGACTTTATTGTAGGGTGATTGGGGTTGGGTGCATATGCGAAAAGAATGGTTTCCACAGCAAAGGAACTCAAAACTTGATGCAAAAGGTGATGGATCATTCCAAATGTTGGAATGCATAAATGACAATGCATATAAGATAGACTTGCTAGTACGTATAATGTTAGTGCTACTTTTAATGTTTCTATCTTATCTCCTTTTGACTTTGATTCAAATTCGAGGAAGAATCCTTTTGAAGAAGTAAGGGATGATGCGGGCACAACCATGGTACTTTGTAAGAGATATGGAACTAAAGATAAGCTAGTAATGCCGGAGGGACCAATAACAAGATCAAGAGCTAAGAAGTTCAAAGAAACACTTCAATCCTACATGGTTAAATTGTAGATAGTATGGAATCTCAAGAGACAATAAGGGTCAATGGCATCATAACTAATCAAGTTGGGCGGAATGTACAAGAAGACTTTTATTCTTATTTAATTATTTTTTTACATTAAAAGCATAACTTTCGACAACCCACTACTTGTGTCTTGGGCTTGTTTAAATCTTTTAGGTTTAATGGGTAGTATTTTAGAAATATTAGTTTGGGCTTTAATTATTTTGGTGAAAGGCACATTTTTAAACGCCTTTTACGTAGTTAGGGTCTCTTTCTTTTCAAGGAGTATAAATATATCATAATAAACATTGTCTAAAGTTAGATTGGTTGAATAACAAATTCTATAAGGAAGGATTACTTGTCTTCTTCTATTACATTAAGAATATAATTCTTATCAAGGTAAATACTTGTGGAAAATTTCTATTTTTATTTTCAAATCAACCTTATTATATGTGTTTCCTTTCATATAATTGATTAGGGGTTCATTAAGGTTGGGAATTTCATCTTATTCATGTTCTATCCAAAGTGTGTGTTTAAGGGGTTTCGGGTTCTTTAGCCTTGGGGTTCCGCATCAACTACCCTAATCAATCCTTATAACAATATAAAAGATTCAGTCAATATAAAATTTGTATAATAATAAACTATTAATCAATGAAAAACAAAATTCCTTTTACATATATGATATTATTGTAAGTCTTTCACCACTATCTAATTTCAAGTCTGAAGCTAGCAAACTCATAAACCATGTCCAAGAATCAGTATTCTCTAGCTCCGCAATAGCCCAAGCCAACGGATATATCCCTCTATCACCATCCCTCCCAATTGCACTCAATAGCTAAATTTATAATTTAGTCTTTAAAAAAGCAACCATCAATACCAAATATTGGCCTCAAATACCTCCATCTTCTTTCCATGGCATTAAAGTAAATGTACTTTTTTTTTAATAACACAAAGAGATAAAGATGTGTGAATAAATGAATAAATAAATAAATATCGTTTTCGATGATTTACATACCTGTAACAAATTAGTTTCTTCATTCCTGCTTAGCTTTAACTCAATTGTTGATCTAGGTTTGCTAATCCTCATCCCGCGAACATATCCTTATAGCTTGACATATTCATTCACATAATCACTCTCCCTTTCTTTTCTTAATCTCATATTTGCAACTCTACACATGCTTGAGTTAACAAATATATTGAGCTTTTTTTTGCATTCTTTAACCATCTTCGTTGTTGAGATACTAGGCTTCTCAAATATTCTTTCCCTAAAATTTCTGGCTAGGAACTTAGTTAAAACCAATTTAGGTTTGTTGGTCGTAAAACAACTATGCCTAGGATTGTCTATCACCACTTTGAAGCATCGTTCATTTTTAATACAAATGACATACAACTCCTATGGGCATCCCTTGATGCATCTCACTCTAATCCTATGACTTTTACTTTTTTTAAACTTCACGTTATATCCTGTATGCACTGCATAACCCACAACAAAATCTCAAAATTCTTTTGCTGATCCAAACTCTATCCCTAATCTCCAGTCTACTCCTCCTACATCAGATGGATTATGCCTAATACTACTACTAGGTGTTTACAATGGTTCACCAAGCTCTTCTTTGCTTGGATATTCATCACTATCAATAAAAATACCAAATTCAATTGACTCAATTTCAATTGGTGGGTGGTCATCGAAAATCTCAACTTGTATAAAATTATAATGGTCATGATCATCCACCTCTTCATCAGCTCCTTCACTAACTCCTTTGTCAACTTCTAAACCAACTCCTTCATCAACTCCTTCACTAACTCTTTTGCTAGCTCCACAACTTCCCTCCTCGCCCTCGCTATCTCCATCCTTTCTTCCAAATATAGGCAACATCTCAGGTGCAAATGATGGGGTGTCTAATATATCAGTTACATAAACATTAATCATTTGGTGGATTTTCATCATATTAATGAGCCTTAGACAACTTTCATTTAATTCAATCAATCTCAAAGACTTACTAAATTCAAAACCAGGTACCCTGTAATAGGCCTTATACACTTGAATATATCCTAACTCCTTTCTCATCTCATATATTTGCCTATATCTAACATAAGCAAGGTCTACTTTATCAAAAATAATTGATTCCCCATCAACATATTTCAAATCTGGCTTTGTAACAAACTTTCGACCATAAAATAACCTTATACTTCCAAATTGGGCCATCATACACCTATTCACAATAAAGGGGAAATAAAAATTATCAACAGATTGTGCATGTAGTATCATTTTCAATTGCCTCCTAAAAGTGTCCACAATGACCAAAACGTAAATTAGACCACAAATGAAAATTATAATATTTCATGCATTAGAGATTGCAAACAAATATATAAAGGCAAGTTGATCACCAAAAAGTGTAGATTTAAATGATATTATCAAGACTATAATGGATACTACACGCACAATTATGAAAGCTTGGAGTGCCAACTTACAATTAGAGTATAACATAAGCATTTAAAGATTTCAAAATTGATAAAATAATCCCCATAAACTTAAACTAATAATCATGCATCATAAATAAACTTGAACTAATAATCATGCATCATAACATGATATTATTCCATCAGGCATTCTAACCATTTCTTAATGCAAAAATTGGAACACTAAAGGGACTATTTGTCTACATCCAACTCTCAAAACTAATTTCAGAGTAGGTCAACATGATTGTGTTAATCTTGTTATTTCATGTAATTGTTGCCCAAGTTTTGGAGGTGAGAACAGTCAAAGTGAAATCATAAATTATCTCTTTTTGAACAGTTGTTATGCTTTTTTACTTATGGTTGTTTACTTGCTACAATGGATATTGAGCTAGTAGTTATGAGTTGAGTTTTTTTATGTGTAATTATCTAGGTAGAGTTCCTTTTTTCATGGATTCAATTTCTATTTCTCTAATGCATATTATTATTATCAGCAAAAGCACCTTAATGTATTAATCAATAGAATAACTCTATTTAAAGGACTAATAGATTATCATGTAACTGAACTATTTTAGCTAAAGTAATTATTTTAACTTATTAGATCAATAGATGTTTATATTTCTGATCCATCTACTTTATAGCAACAATATCTTATGCATCTGTTATTCATTAATTGATTTAAATATTTAATAATTGGATTGAAGGAGATATAAATTGGCATAGGAATGTCTACATCCAATTCTCAAAACTTTAAAAATAGAGAAGTGTATTTTCTTCCCTGAAGAGATACTGTTTGCATTGAAATAATATGTATATAACATTGAAGTGTACATTTACATGTATTAGATGAGACAAAAGAAAATAAAAAAATTAACTAGAAATGTTCAAGAGAGACGAAAAAGTATCATCTTTTTAAATGTGGAGAAAAACAACACATTCACTGCTAACATCCAATCTTCACAAATAAATCTACGCATTAAGGACCACAGCATACATGCAACACTTAACAAGCATAGGAGACCACAACATACAATCATAAACAAACAAGCACAAACAAGCAGATTTAGGGGACCACATATGTAAAAACATAAAATTCAGACAATAACGAACCTACCACAATAAATTGATGACTTCTTGCTCAAAAACTCAAAGAGCGTGTGAGTTTCTTCTAACGTTAGAAATGATGTATGGGCGAAATAATTTGGGATTTAGGGAAGTTTGAAATCGTTTGAAGAATAAATAGGTGGGACTAAAACTAATCTAAGTGAAATTTTCTGAAGAAGATCAAAAAGAAAATTAGAGATTGAGGGAGAAGGAAGAACGTTGCATTTGCTGCTTCAAAACGGTACGTATTAGGTCAAGACGGTGGGCATTGGGGAAGGGAAGAGCTCCAGATGTAGCGTTTAAATAGAAGTACCTCCCATAAGACCCACTTTCATTTTGAATAAGAAATCCACGTCATCACTATAGGTTCCACTTTAACAGAATTTTAAAAAATGTCACGATAGCAAGAAGAAATGACACGTCAACATTTAATTGGTAGAGGCCATCAGTTATTCTGTCTAATCAGAAGTTGTTTTTAACATTTTATAAGCGTTATGGTTCATTTTGAATATTTTACAAATGTTATAGTTTACTTTGAATGCTCCAAAATGTTATGATTCGAAACTCAAATTTTAGTATAAACATTGAGGGTTAAATTACTTTTTGGTCAAGTCAGAGGATGTTTTGAATGTTTTGCAAATGTTAAAGTTTATTTTGAATGTCCCTGTATGTTATGATTCAACTCAAATTTTAGTATAATCATTGAAAGCTAAATTGCTCTTTAGCCTAATTTAGACCATAGGCTGTTTCAAGAGGCACCTAATTTGCCTTTAAAAAAACAGGAAACGACAAAGTCACCAGTTGTCTCCGGAAAATATTCTGTCCTTGTCATGATGTATAAATGTTTTTGTACTCTCTAGATTTCCTTTTTGTAAAGGCTAATCGACGGAACTTATTGACAATGAAAAGATTTTAGAAAACAGTTAAAATGTTGTCGTGTCTTAAAAGTTAAAACTGGGCTCGGGTAGCTGTTCCACTTTTCCAGTGCCACCTGTGCCATGAAGTCCCATTAATCCTTTAAATGTTAATGCATAGATGAAATTTTTTAGGCACAGGATGACCCTGATAAAGTGAAACAGGAGATTTGATTCCCTTGAAACTATCCCTTCTTTCCGTCTTTTTTGTGAAAAAGCATCTTCAACCCTATCTCCCCTGTCAGACAGTCCACTCCCTCCAAATATCTCCGAACCATTCCCACTCAAGAATCGATCCCATTCCTGAATTATTGTACACAAATCACAAATTAGAGATCGACCCAGATGCTAAGTTCGCCTATTTAAGGCCCCCACATTAACAAACAACTTTTTGAGCGAGTTTTGTTTCAGTCCCAATGGGCTCTCTCCAGCTCTTCCTTAACCGTCCCATCCCGTTCTCTTCGGCGGTAGACGTCAGGTGCTCATTTCACGCGCGAGCGTGTCTTAGGGTTGATGTGCAGTCTAAAGACTCCGTGAAGGTATGTTTGAAGAGTAAAGAGGTTATGGAAACTGAGGGTAAGGTTATGGTGGGGACGTATGCACGGACTCCTTTGGTGCTCTCTAGTGGCAAAGGCTGCAAATTGTACGATCCTGAGGGGCGAGAATATTTGGACTGCACGGCTGGAATCGCCGTCAATTCGCTCGGCCATGGTGATCCCGATTGGGTGCGGGCAGTCACAGAGCAAGTTCAATTGCTCACTCATACTAGCAATGTCTACTATTCAATCCCTCAAGTATGCGCTTTTGCTCTTATTAGTTTGTTTTTTAAAGTCAAAAGTTTGTTGCTTTTTGTTTGGCTTACGTTGATGTTATGACGGTTTGTTTTTTTTCATTGAAAGTTTGTTCCTTTTCTTATTAGAGTAAGTTCTTGAATTGATTTTCTTGGTTCCAGAGTTGGGCATTGCTAATTATTAAGAAAAAAAAGAAGTTGATGGTTTTATTCATTAGTGGGTAGTAGTTGATTTATTGTATTTGTGTAAGGGTTAGTTTACTTATTGACAATTGTGATTTTGATTCTTGGCCTGAGCTTGGGTAAATTGAATGGAGGAAAAGTAGTGTAATGTTGGTTGGTTGCTAATATAGGTAGAGCTTGCAAAACGACTTGTGGATTCTTCTTTTGCGGATCGTGTCTTTTTCTCAAACTCTGGAACTGAAGCTAATGAAGCTGCTATAAAATTTGCACGGAAGTTTCAAAAGGTTTCCCATTCCAACGAGAACGACCATCCAACAGATTTCATTTCGTTTAGTAATAGTTTTCACGGAAGGACCTTGGGAGCCCTTGCTTTGACAAGCAAAGAGAATTACCGCTCGCCGTTTGAGCCGGTTATGCCTGGAGTTACTTTTCTGGAATATGGCAATATTGAACAGGCAAGGGAACTGATATTGAAGGGCAAAATTGCTGCGGTATTTGTAGAACCTATTCAGGGTGAAGGTGGTATTTACAGTGCAACAAAGGAATTTTTGCAATCATTGAGGAGTGCTTGTGATGAAGCTGGGGCTCTTCTGGTGTTTGATGAGGTTAGGGAACTTTCACTTTTTAAACTATGATGAGATGAACTTTTCATCCAGCATTTGACCTGGTGATGCTGCTATTCTGCATAAACATTTTGTTTCTGACAAACTGAAATATAGAGGACGAAGTTTAACTTGCCTATATTGGTTTTATCAACCAAACATGCTTTTATGCAAGATATTTAAGCTCTTTTCATCCGTTGTTATGGATATTTCCTAAATATGTGGACAACAATTCTAGTTTGTTAAATAAGAACAATTTTGGCCAGAGAAACAATAATACATTTTAAATTTGCTCTAAAAATTGAACTCTGATTGCATTTGAAAATGTTTATATGGAGTAGGAAAGGATTAGGCTGTCTGTGCTTTATATTGGGCGTTGTGAGTACTTTTCCCATTTTACATCGTTGTAATTAGGAATAGGGAAAACTTGGCCATTGGGAGAGCCTGTGTTCTTCTTTGGCCAAAGGCTGTAATGATATGGTCCAGCGTATTAGTGGGTCTCTGATTTTGCTATACTATTTTTAGTAGCTAAGATAAGGATTCCAAAAGTTGCTTGGCATGATAGTTATAGATTTAGTGAGTAAAAGAATTCATCCTGTCAGTTGAGTATTTCTTTTGTACATTACTTTCTTATCATCCTAAGGTTAGCAAACAGAAAAATATAATCTTCTGCTTTCAGGTTCAATGCGGCTTGGGTCGAACTGGTTATCTTTGGGCACATGAAGCATATGGAGTTTTCCCTGACATTATGACGCTCGCTAAGCCTCTGGCAGGAGGCCTTCCCATAGGAGCTGTCTTAGTAACCGAAAGAGTAGCTGCTGCTGTAAAGCATGGAGACCATGGAAGTACTTTTGCTGGTGGCCCTCTTGTTTGCAATGCTGCCATTGCTGTTTTAGATAAAATATGTAAACCCAGTTTCTTGGAGAGTGTCTCTAAGAAAGGTGAGTACTTCAAGGAGCAGTTGACGCAGAAGCTCAAAGGAAATCAACATGTGAAGGAAGTAAGGGGTTTGGGGCTCATAATTGGGATTGAGTTGGATGTGTCTGCTTCACCTCTAGTGGATGCCTGTCGAAATTCTGGACTCTTAATCTTAACTGCAGGAAAGGGCAATGTGGTTAGGCTGGTGCCTCCATTAACCATCTCAGAAGAGGAATTGAAGCTAGCAACTGACATTCTGAGTAAATGTTTACCGGTACTTGATGAAAACAAATGATTATCATTTGGACACCTCTTGATTGCTAAATTTTGATGGCTTGGATAAATTATGAACCTTCATGACCTAACGTTTGGGAAGTAAACAGATTTAGACAAGCTTAATCCTAAGATATGGAGTCTTATTTGCTCATTCCTTTTAACTGTTGTTTTATTTTTATTAATAAAAATCCCAATCTTCATATAAGTTGGGACTTGGTAACTGGGCTGATGTCCCCAGGTCTTTTCAACTCCATTCATACACGTTTCCCAAAAACAGGGCCTAGTTCAGACTTGGAGCTGGATTCTAACCAACAACATTGAGGCCTAATTGTTTTAGATGTCTTCTCTCTTCAGGCAGACAAATATCCTTATCAATCCTTGGAAACGAGAACTTGTTGACTATACAATACCAATATTGGTGGTTACCTCTCAGATATCCAATCAATCTTTGGAAGACAAGAGCTCTTCACTCACTATGCATTATTCATCTTTACCTGCAAGTTACTATTCCTATGAAAAGAATGCCCAAAAAAGAGTTGAGAAGGAAGTTTGCTGCAGTGATATTAATCAATAGTACCATACTTCCCCACGCCACAAGCCATGGATTGAAACTACCAAAGGAGATACCTTCATTCTCGCCACTGAAGATATGATGATGACTTACTTTCTTTGTCTGGTTCCCTTTTGGGGCTTAAGATTTTCGCTTTTCTTCTGCTTCTTCTGACCGTGCACCGAAGTAAATAAAAAATCTGCAAGGCCAAATGCTTGCGTATTGCGTGTGCCTCTTACCCGACTGATTAGCTTTCTTCGGAAATAACAACTAGTTACATTATTAGTCAATTTATTAAACACAATAAAATACCATAATATTAGACAGAAAATCTTAAGTCAAATATTGGTCGATCACACGGAGATATGCTTTGTCTCTATCAAACTTTAAGTCACAATAAGTCAAACATGCTTGTCCTGTAACCTACTTCACGTTCTCCAACGACTATTTAAAACGCAGAACCAGAATCCGATCGTATCTTCTCTGTGATGATTTAGAATCTATAGCTAATTCAAACTTATTCAACAGTTAAGTTATCATCGAGAGAGATGAAATCTACGTAACCACGTGTCTGCTCTGCAGTGGATTATGGCCTCATCAATCTTGACGGGAATATCCTTAACTCTTAAATAAATCACTCGTTAAGTAAACAAATCAAATTTACATAACATTTTGTTAAATACCCTTTCCCTATATATAAACCTCCTAGTCCTAGCCGTTCCCTTCTTACCTATTTTCGTTTTCGTACCTGAACCCACATCTCTTTGTAGGCCTGCCTTTGGAGCTCACAACATGTTTTATTCTGTTTTATCCCAAAATCACAACCTTTCTCCTTCCTGTCTCCGCCAAGTTGACAACAAGGAACATGATAATCCCCATAACCAATATGAGGCAGTGCCTCCTCTTGACGGTATAGCTGCAGTTGTTGGCCGAGACGTGCTCTTTGGAGCAAGTACAATGGCCGCCAATTCTAAGACTAAGAATGAGAAAAACTGGGACCTGTCGTCTTTTTCAGGCTCCAAATTATCGAAACAGAAAATTGAAACCGATACATTTTTCCAACATACAAATGGTGGTGTTGCTACTTTGCAGAAGACTTATAGAGGGGTGAGAAACAGGTCGTGTGGAAGATGGGCAGCAGAGATACGAGACCCGGTGGGGCAATGCCGCCACTGGCTAGGGACGTTTAACACGGCGGAGGAGGCGGCGCGTGCGTATGATTCCGCGGCGAGGAGACTCAGAGGTGCAAAAGCAAGAACAAACTTCGAAGTCCCTTCTGTTCTGCCTGTATTGTCACCTACATTTTCAGGGTCATCCGCAAAGTCGAAGAGTAGAAAGAATAAAGTGAATAACGGTAGCAGAAAATGTGCCGTAGTTACTTGTACGGCTCAGTTGTTCAGTGATATTAGTAAAACTGGTCTTGATATTGGAAAGAAAGGGAGCTACAAAGCTGGGAATGGCAATAGAAGAATGGATACTCCATCTGTTGTTGTCTAGTGGTTTTAGGTTGGTATCCTACGTTAGTAAAGTTTGCTTAGTTCGTTGTTGCTTCCTAGTGATGGTCCTGTGCATTGTAGCTAGACTGGAGAAATGCTACTCAGAAGTTGTTTGTAGCCCATGTGTCTAAAAAGGCCTGTTAATTAGAATTTGAAAATTGGACTACATGTAGTGATTACACACTCCCAACTTTATCTGCTTCTGACTTTTGGTTGTATGTTCTAAGTATATATAATATGACAGCTTAACCTCAGACCGTATGGTTAACTTTCTAAAGAGTCGAGTAGCTGAAGTTCACGTAAACATCCAAATTCTCTGTTCATATATTCCTTGGCAGGACATAGGGGAATTTTATTTCGTTTTCACCTGAACTCCGACTCACGAAAGACTTGACGTCGAGGCGATGATTTAGAATTTAACAAACAAGAAAATAAAGTATATGCAAGATTTGATTTCTACGACACCTTTCGGAAACTTGTTCTAAGCAATTCCGATGATCAAAATAAAACCAATAAAGGATACGCAAGGTTTGATTTCTATGACACCTCTCATAAACTTATTCCAAGCAATCTCGATGATCAAAATAAAACCAATAAAGGATATGCAAGATTTGATTTCTACGACACCTCTCGGAAACTTGTTCCGAGCAATCCCGATGATCAAAATAAAACCAAGAAACGAACAATCAACACATCACAATTGAGAAAACAATTGATAAGTGAAAGATGGTTCGAAAAGTAACAAGAACAAGAGAACAATATTCTCTCTAAAGCCAACGGCACTCAAAACAACATGATCTGATCTAAAGTTCTAAAACCCTAAAACATTAATATAGATACTTAGGTCAAATAATAAAGAGTTGGGCTAAAATACATGGAAGTCCAAAATAAAACAAAGTCCAAAAATTAAATAAATAGGTCTGATAGAGTCTTGGACTTAAGTGATGAAACATTAAATAGCCCAAGTCTTCGTGTCTTCAAGCTCCAAGTGTATCCGGTTCAAGGATTTGAGTTAAATGGATTAGTTTTGCTCAATTCCATTAAACTCTCCTCCAATAAGCTCGGAGTTCGTCATCTTTTCAAGATCCTTATTCCTGCTCACATCACTATATCAAACTAGCAGTTTACGGAATTGGAAGGAGTAAGAAGTGTGCTGAGAGAGAAGGTCCATCGAGACAAAAACTGCAAATATGGGGCTTTGAAGTAGAGAGAGCGCTTGTTCAAGTCTAGAAGCCATTGAGTTGCGACTGACTAGTGACTAACGATAGGCGTTGCTGAGGCAAAAAGATGTATTCATCTTCGGTTAATATTGAATATCGAAGCCAAGTCGTTACCTTTTCTTACTTGGAGAAAACGCAAAAAGATAACTTCATTTTCAGTTAGTATTGAATGTCGAAGCCAAATCGTTTCCTTTTCTTACTTGGAGTTACAGGATAATCAGTGTCTTGAAACATTGAAATTACCTTTCCTGCTTTTGGATTTCTTAGCATTTCGATCAGAAATGTCTGTCTCTTTGTGCTCCTTTTCCCCTTTTCCTTTAATTTCCATCCTTCCTGCAATCCTACTTGCTGTTTTTGGTTTGTTTGCAATTCTCCTTTTACACCCCCTTTTTCCTTGTCCGTCAAATTAAGCCTCGGATTATAAGTTCTTATTTATTTTTAAATATGTAATTAAGCATAACATCTTGTGGTGGTTAGTACTTTTGTTAAAATGCACGAATAATAACTTGAGATTAGGCTATGAAAAAAATGAAGCTAAATGTGTAAAAAACGTCACCAGTCTTTAGCTACGTTTCTATTTTGTCGCTCAAAATGCACCAAAAACTATAGTTCACATTTTCAGAAATCATTGCTAATAATTTTGGCCTATGCTTATTTTTCGTAGCTAAATACTATTAACTACGTTTCTAACCACATGTTTTTAGCTACATTTTTTAAAATGTAGCCAAAACTTTTAAACTATGTTTTAAAAACTGTAGCCATATGTTTTTAGCTATATTTCTAGAAATATAATCAACTGTTTTAGCTACGTTTACGAAAACATAGACAAATATTTTTAGCTAAGTTTTATGAAACGTTGCTAAATGTTTTTAGCTAAGTTTTAACCAAATATTATACAATGTGTAATAAATTACTTGTTACATTTTTAATCCATATCATTGAACAACATATGTTGTATATAATGTATCGATACATTTTTATTGCAAATTTATTATGCAAATAAATCGTATAAAAATATTATTAATTCAAAATATCGAGCATTGTACATAAAAAAATAAAATTATATAAATATCAATAAATAATCAGGGACGGAGCCATGTTATAGGGGAGGGGGGCCATGGCCTCCCCTTTCAAATATATTTTTTTTAAAATTACTTACATAATTAAAATTTTTAAAATTACAAATATAAGTGGCCCCCCTTTAAAAAAAATCCCTATCTTCTCTTCTCTTCAACTCTGCACGCACAGTCCTCCTTCGCCATTGAAAACGCCTCCACCTTCCAGGCTCCATCTGGGCCATCTTATCGTCCACCCCGGCCCCCCTTAGAGTTGAGTCTGGCTCCGTCCCTGTAAATAATACCAACAAAAAAATATTTTTCATATATAAGATATTAGTGATAACTTTAACAATTCTTATAGACAAAACAATAAATAAAGAGAAAAAGATAATGAATTCCATGCTTATTCCATCAAATAGAAAAAGGTATAATTATTTTTTGAGATAATTCATAAAAGATTCTAAAAGATTCTAAAATAATGTGACATGAGACTTGGTAGATAAGGTTAAGAAATTTTCTATGTCTGAATTCTTAAGAAGGCTCCTTATACATTTAAAGGCATCACTTAAAACAAACAAAGTTATTCCTGCAACACTTGGTTCATTGATATCTTCTTCGAATAACTTCTTGGCTCTAACTATACTAGTAGAAATACATTAACCAATTTCCTATATGCAAATAGAACAATGAATTATATAAACAGCATATACCATGCATTTCGCCTAAGGAGCAAATAATATAGAGCAATCACCTTAATTTCTTCACAATTCTTAGAAAAATTAAATCCTAAAAACTAAAAAAGGCTCAATCAAACAGTCTAAGGAACCCAATTTCATACTCGATTGAATGACTCCATCATCGTCATAATGAACAGACGTCGTTTTTGCAATCGACGACTATTTTAAAACTACCGATTTGCCTAATCCTATACAGACCATCAAGAGATCTCCACCGCCTCCATTTTCATCTACTTTAGATTCGAGCAAGCTTTACACAACACATAATATATACAATCACACATTCATCTAATAGCTTCTTAATAGAAAGTAAGATATAAATAATAAAGAAAGAGATTTAAGTCAAATGAGACTAAAAACTTTGAAGAAAGAGATTGGCCATTAAAGGCAAGTGATGATTAGACTTTAGTAAATAGACTTATTATGCACTGATTTGTTCTTCAATAAGGAGGATTTTGTCAGATACCTCCATCAGAGCTCATTTTCAGCGTCGAAAAATATCTTCCGCATCAACATTTCGCGGCGACAAGATATATTTGAACACTGTGTAAATGGTGGAAGGTCATTAATGGAAAAAACCATTTAAAAGATATCATTAAGTATACATACTAAGGACAAGTTCGGATGACGACCACGCGATCCATCACAACCGTCCATTTAATCCAACCGTTACATTCCCCCCCTCTGAAAGTTGTTGAGATATCCCAACCATCCATTTAATCGAACG
>JAOQMQ010000001.1:12910743-12920796 GCA_027563845.1 Erythroxylum subrotundum | reverse complement strand
CTTGGTCTCCAGGATAATCCAAGTTACAAGACCAAAATTAAATACTAGAGTGAGAGACTGGGCGAAATGTTAAAAGACACGAAGACTCTGTCCAAGTTTCCATTGACTGGGAGGAGTATTTTAGCTATTACCACCAAATTTGAAAGCGAAAAGGCTATAGGTTTTCGGTTTTCTTTTATTTTTTTATATAATTTTTTTTATATGTGCCACTTGAATGACATTTCCGGCTTAAAGGTAATGTATGCGTTCTTTCCTTTGCCACCGTTTATTATTATATGCCAAGTGTTGTCTCTCCACTTGTTTTATGCACCAAGTTAATGTCCGGAAATTGGCTCTGAAGTTCAAAGAGGTATTCTCGCGAAGAGTTCTGACTTTTGACTGTCCGACCATTGAACTAATAATTGCGTTGCTGAGCAATTGTTCCTCTTAACCATCCTTCTTCCTAACAGTACCACTGGGATGAGCTCTGTTGTAGTGAGTACTTTTGGTAAAGTCTTGTCCCATATAAGCTCTTTTGAGTTGTTATACGTGAAAAATTGGATGAAGAGACATTCCAAGGGGTAACTCTAGCCTATAGGCTATATTTTCTACACGCTTCAGAATTTTTTAAGGGCCACAGTACAATGAGTTCAGATCTTTTGTTTAATATTATGGTGTCTTATTGTATCTAATAAATTTTAGTTATTTATTTATGTAAGTTTCGCATGAATCCTGCGTGAGTTTCATAAAATAAATGGCTGAAATTTTATGAGACAGAATAAGACATAGTAATATTATTTGGATTCTAATACAATAGTGACAATTTGTGGTTAACTCCCTTCTTAATAGAATGTTGCTTATAGAGTTGTAGCTTTAGTAGGACCAATTCGCCCACCTCAAAAACCCAATTTGACCTTTTTGAATCTGCTTGATGTTTCATTATATTTTGTGCTTTCTGAAAGTGGAACTTTGTTACTTTTGATGCCGCTTCACGTTCTTTAAGAGCTTGACCTATTTCTAATATTTTTGAATCACCAGCAAAGTACAAGAGAGTAGATAGGTGGGGAGTATCCATGTAAGATTTTAAAGGGGGTTGTATTTATAGCTGAGTGACATGTTATATTATACTAGAATTTGGCCAAAGGAATCTATTTGCTCCACCTTCGAGGTGTTTCTCCACAAAAATATCTCAAGGACATCTCTAGTATTTTGTTGACCGCGTCTATCTGTCTGTGTATTTGTGGGTGGTAATCTCTCGAATATTTGACGCTAACTCCTTAAAGTCAGAATAATTCTTGCCAAAATGGATTCCTGTCACTGATAATTGCCTCCGGCATTCCAAGAAGTTTGAAAATATGATCGAGGAATAATGATGCGATATCCTTTATTGAATAATGGTGTTTAACCAAAATGAAATGGGTATACTTTATAAACCTATCAGCCACTACTAGTATCGTAAAATTTCCATTGGATTCTGGCAACCCTTTAATGAAATCTATGTCGAGTTCTCTCCAACTTCCTTCAAGGATTTAGTTTATGTTGATGTTATTGCAAGAGAAGAGAAGAGAAGAGCTTTTCCAGATTTGCTTCAGACAACCTACGACTTAAGCGAGTAGGTCAGTCCAACACCGCTAATTTAATAGAGAAGAACTAATTAGATGAGATTGAAACAATCTTTGAAAAGCTTGCAATATAATATGGTAAATCAAAATTACAATCTATAATTGAATTACGAAAACATTTAGATAAAAGAATTGACACCAATTTCCTCTCTTTCGGTAAGTAAAAAGAAGCCTATACAGTTGAAACAACTAAACCTCTTTTTTTTATCTCCTCTGGAAATTGAAGGTCCTAATAGCAAATGCGAAAATAAATGCAAAGAGGACAGTGAACCCAAGCACCACAGCTGCAACAACACCCAGAAAATCGTGTTTGTAACCAAAGGACTCGTTCAGAAAATCCTTTACAGTTTGACCACTCTGAACGGGTTCCATTATATCTCCATACTGTGATGCAATCAAACCATACAAGGTCCATGACACTGGACTTGCCCAGTAGTACCATCTCCACCATATTGGTATGCGCTGTTACAAACAAACACCAGAATTATAATTACTACTGCTCAATACTCATCCTCCAGGCTAATGAAGACAAGAAAAAAAAAAGAAAAACAACTTACAGGTCTGGGAATAATGAACCCTGCGAAGAGATTCCAGAATCCATAAAATGCTGAGGAAACTATTTGTGCTATGTGGTGGTTTGGTGTCATAGCAACAGTCATCATCCCGTAGTAGGTGAAGTAAAGTAATGTGAAGTACATGTAGAACAGGTACCATAAGAACTTAGCAGCAGTCCATTCAAATCCAATCATGGCATACACGATAATACCGTAGACTGCAGCTTGAGCAAAGATGTAGGGAAGCTCGATGAGGACCTGGACCACAAAAATGAAATGTTGTTTGAGAACCACATGCAAGTTAGTCACGGAGAGTAGAATCTGAATGCCTTGGAATTACCTGCGCAAACGCGTAAGGTAAAGCTGAGTACATTCCGGCAGCTTTCTCTCGGTAGAAGACGGTTCTCTCAACAGCTACCACTGGCTGAACAGAGCCTGCATTTTGCACCCCGAGGAAGAGAACAGCTGCATACATGGAACCCATTGCGTTGGTGAAATCCTGTTGCCTTGTCCTGCAAATTTGGTTGTTGATGAGAACACTAAACTACAAAAGAATGATGACCATTTTCATATTGCTAATCGTTATCTTCCTTACATTTTGGAGCCAAGGTCCCAGAACAATGTTCCAAACATCAAGGCAATGAATGTTGTGAAGAGGAATCTAACGGCAGTATATGGTGGATTGCGCCAGTAGGACCAATGTTGCTTCCATAGACAGGCAACACATTGGGTCAAAAAGGACTGCGAGTACTCAGTAGGGAAATAGAGATCCTTGGAACCAGGAGCTGGTTTGCTTAGTTCCTGAATCATCGCCTTGTTTCTCCTGAAGCACAAGTAGAATAGTAACATGTCAGCAACAAACAAACAAACAAACAAGAACAAATTCAATTGCGACTAGAAACGGTTACATGCCTGTAGAGTTGTGAATTTTTGTAGACGGCAGCAAAATCAACTCCTAAAGCTGCCTCTTGTGCTGAAGTACTGACTTCTAACATCCATGTTGCTGGATTATAGCCATCAGTAATTTTGCTTACTCCTTCTACACCCTTCAATTAAGAACAATGAGAGAAATAAGCTTGTGTTTGTGTTCCCTATTATATAGTACAAGGAACCAGAAAAATAGATACCTCAAAATAGTTAATTAGGTCGGTAGAACGGTGACCCAGTGGCCCCACGTATATCTCTTGTCCTCCTCGCTTCATCAGGAATAGCTGCAAATCGTGCATTAAACACATTACTTCCGCAATTCAGTGAAACCCTTGATCAAGGAATAACAATAATCTGTTAGAATCTTACCTCATCAAAAGCTTCAAATATATCGATACTTGGTTGATGGATTGTGCATACGACAGTTCTTCCGGTGTCCACGGTGTTTCTAACCGTTCTCATAACAATTGCAGCAGCTCTTGCATCCAGCCCCGAGGTTGGCTCATCCATGAAAATTATGGAGGGGTTTGCCACTAGCTCAACTGCTATGGTTAACCTCTTGCGCTGTTCAGTGGACAGACCATTCACACCAGGCAATCCAACTAAAGCATTCCTCAATGGATTTAGTTCCACTAGTTCCATAACTTCCTCAATGAACATCTGCCACCAATTTTGACAATGTTGAGGATTTAATTAATTGATCCAGACCAGCACTAGCTTGCATTCATATGAGGATGCAGAAGTAGAATTTGGATTTTAGATCTAAATGCCTACCTTTCGCGTTTCAGCATTCACGTCAGCTGGTAGACGAAGCCAAGCTGAGTAGAGTAGAGATTCGTAGACAGTAACATGAGGCGAGTGGATGTCATTTTGCTCGCAGTATCCTGAAATTCTAGCGAAAGTTTCTTGCTTCTTGGGATATCCAGAAATGGTGATGTTGCCTTCGATATACCCACCAGTTTTTCTACCAGCCAAAACATCCATCAAAGTTGTTTTACCGGCACCACTAACACCCATTAATGCTGTGAGAACACCTGGCCTAAAAGCTCCACTGACGCCCTTCAAAAGCACCAATCTGTCGTCATCAATCCCCTGGTTTTTCATTTCCTACATTTATCAATTCAACATCAGTGTTTTCTTTTCATCCTCGTAAGTTGGCATTTTGAACTATGTCTTGTTCTTTGTTTGTGACTTTGATACCTGAGGCATATCAACGGAGTATATAACTTCATCAAATGTTATGGAATGTGGTTCAAAAGGAAGAACCATTCCTCTCTTCTTCACATGGCTCGGCTCCCCAGATTCTGTACGCAAACGCAAAAATGAGATAGTTAAACAACAGGCAGATGAGCTGATCTGAGAGGAAACAGGTGTAATCAGTCACCTGTGTGTGCGTTGTGACCACTTCCCTGCTCTGCCAATTGAATGGCTCCGGCAGGCCTGTCACTAGTTTCATTACTTTCAGGCTCGTCAGAAATAACAGCCTGAGGCTTCTCAAGTGCTGGTTGGGCAATATAAAATGCAAAATGTCAGCACAAGCTATGTATGTCTTCAAAGGTGAAGGACGTTAAAGTGGTTAACAAAACTCACGGTTGAGAAAAGTGAGAGCCACAGTGAAAAGGAAATTGAACACTACAATGAATCCGATCAATGCCCCAACTCCTATCCAGTACCAGTATGCATATGGGAAGAATCCTCGAGAGGTCAGAACTTGAACACCAAGTGGAACTGTTGAGTTGGGAGCATTCTGAACGTTGTAAAACAGATGAAAAGATGAGTTCAAATTCAAAAGGTAGATGCTCTAAATCTAATACAAGTGGGTGTTCAGGGAACTTACGTGTCTCCAACTTTTTCCAAGGAATTCGTTAACCAAAATTGCATTCTGCCCATACATCAGTGGAGAAATCCAGTAGCCCCATATCCACCATTTCTTTACGTCGTCTGCAGCAATCAGAAATCATTTCAAGTTTTGAGTTGACAGGATTCAGTCATTCATCGACTATTTAGCACAAGCTTTACCTCGTGAGAGAATAACACCACCCAATGCGAAAAGTGCAAGAAGTGCAAAGGATCCGAAGGTATTAGCAATAATCATGTTCCTTCCAACAGCGGCAATAAATCGGAATAGCCCAGAAGCCATCTGATTAATGAGTAATAGTATCATGTATTGCTTAAAGAACCTGCATAATGCCCATATCCTTTCTTTATCAGCTGGATGACATATGATTGTCTTAAACACTTGTATTTTGCAATGAATTTTCTTTTTACCTTCCAACATTAGGATCAAATCCAATGACATAGTATGTGAGGAACACCCAAAGAGCAACTTCTGCAAATGTGATGGGAATTTTAAGGAGCCAAGGGGGCAAAGAATATGCCCATGCAGGATAGAATAGAAGGTCCCTTTGCTTGTAGAACACAGGAAGCTTTGCGATGGTCATAGACAGCTCTGACATACCGTTGAACATGATCTGAATAGCGGTAAAGAACAGAGCACCAAAATAAATTCCTCCATCGTCCACTGTAACCCGATGCATCTCAGTTCGAAAGAAGAGTGACATCGCAATGAATGCCATTAAGGTAAGCTGGAAGTTCAAAGAACAATTGAAAATTTTCAGTATAACAGCAATTTTCTGAATAAAATTCTTACATAACAAAATGGTTTTGATGATCACCTGGCTGAACTTGAAGATATAGACAAAAGAGTTCCGCTTCATAAGTAAGTACTCTCGTGAGAAGTTAGCTTTTAACAATTCCATCTTTCCAACACCGTACTTTTCAGATGCCAAAGCAGCTGGGTGACTCTTGGTCTTGTCAAATGGAGTAGAAAGCTCATTGCTCAACCTTTGCCCCACTCTGAATGACTTGAATGCACTAACAAATTCGTCGACTGCGACGAAGTGATAAGGCTGATCTTTTCGCGCCCAATACTGCTTCTGATCTTTCTTTGACGTCACCTGGAACGAAACCATCATTTCCAAAGGTTAGTCGAGTTCAAAAGGAAGATTCTTTCTTTTTCTTTTCCTATTTTTTCTCTTATGATAAAAGTTAAGCCATACTTCCTGTAAGAAGTCAGCAACGCCTTTTCTTTCGGGGCACCTGAAGCCCATTTGTTCGAAAAATTCGAGCACATTTTCACGAGGGCCTTGATATACAATTTGACCATCTGAGAGGAGGATAATGTCATCAAAGAGGTTGTAGGTCTCTGGTGCGGGTTGAAGAAGGGAAATAACTGCGGTTCCATTGAGAATGTGAATAGATTGCTTTAGGCAGTTAATAATCTGGAAAGTTGTTGAGCTATCCAAGCCAGTAGAAATCTCGTCCATAAATAGTGCCCTTGCAGGTCCGACAAGCATTTCACCTGCAATTTTATTACAAGACAGGTTCATACACAAACAGATGGCGACGAAATACAACCTGTTTCTTCATTGAGCTCATTTACCTGTAGTAACACGCTTTCTTTGCCCTCCGGAGATACCCCTCAACATTTCATCTCCGACCATTGTGTCTGCGCATACTTCCAGTCCTAATATCTGTATAGGACAAAGAAAGACATTAGAGATAATTTGTAGTCACTGAAGAACTGTGTGATATTTATAGTATTTTCTGATCATATTACCTTTAGTATATAGTCTGTAACCACGTTGGTCTCCTCACCTTCTGTTGCAATAGCCTACAGCAAGAAAAAAGGAAAAGAAATGAACTTTAGCGCCATCAATGTAACTCTTTTTAACATTGAAAGTTCTCTAATGCAGTCTCATTCAGTGTGAATATAATGCCAAGGCGAGTAGTTGATTAATCTCCATAAGAATGTTTGCAAATGTCAGACGATAATTCGATCTAAAGACCATCGCATTAGTAAGTTTATGATATCCTTGTCTACAAACAATATCTTCTCTCACCTTCATGAAGACATCAACATCAGGATCAGGCTTGATGTTAGCTGCTTTTTCTCTTCTTGCCAACTCGGCTAACATTTCTGGAAATTGCCAAAAACGTTGTAGATGTTTAAGCAACGATTTTGTGAAAATTCTACTAGAAAGATTATAATTGAAGACCAAGTATATAGAGACAGTTGATCTAACCATGTCGGAATCCAACTCCTTGGCACCTCGCAGAAAACGCCAAAGTTTCCCTTACAGTCATTTCTCCTATATGGAGATCATGTTGACTGATATAGGCAGCAGTTCTCTGTGGAATGAATTCATTCATCCCATGACCATTGTATGTGACATTACCAGATACCTGCAAGAGAAATGCAGCTTTTTCAAATTAGATAGGAAAATCTCAAGTTAAACATACATCTCTGTCCGAACGAGCAAATTTCCAGTGTACAATCCTCATAATGAAAATGAAGGTACAAGAATATGTGATCACCTTTAGATTAGGATCAAGCTTCCCAGCCAATGCCAACAAGAGTGTGGTCTTCCCAGAACTTGGAGGACCTAAAAGCAGGGTCATTCTGCAAAATTTGCATGGTCAGAATTATTACAAGTGGATACGCGGATTCAATATGCTAAATTGCTAATGCATGGGGCTTAGCTATGAGACCTGAACTAGAAACTCAACTCACCTTGATGGTTTGACGATTCCATTAACATCCTTGAGGATGGTCAGGTGTCTCTTCCGACTTGGAAGAATATGAAGACTATTTAAGAGACCCTTTGGAATGAAAAGCAAAATTAATTTATCAGCACATTATAGTCGGAGAAACAAAATCACAATATGCCAAGGATTGCATCCAATTGTAAGAGGATAACGAGCAGT
This sequence comes from Erythroxylum subrotundum, assembly GCA_027563845.1. NCBI lineage: Eukaryota > Viridiplantae > Streptophyta > Magnoliopsida > Malpighiales > Erythroxylaceae > Erythroxylum > Erythroxylum subrotundum. The sequence goes on along the minus strand of JAOQMQ010000001.1, from coordinate 12,912,947 downwards.
TACCTCTACTATGTTGACACAGAAATTAATGAATGTAGGCAGAGCTCTGCCTCCTACATAAGCCTCTGCATCAATATTTAGATTCTGATATCGTACTTCAATAGTTGGCAGATCAATTCCCACCCTAAAACAACATAAAAGATAGCAAAATTATCCACAGAAAGTAGAAATTATGATGTATATTAGATGGCCGACTTCAGATAATCAAAACAGAGATCCTATGTCTACCACTTGATCAATGCAATTCCCTTCTTTTAGCATCTTTCATTGCTAACATTTGCTGAGCAAGCGACAGAAAGCAAGCTTCGGTGAAGAGTCTTTACCTATCAATACGATCCTTGAGTTTCAACAAGAATTTCTCATTGTCCTCTTCTGCTACTTTGACCAACCTCTCAAGCAAATGCTTTCTTTCTTGGAATCCAAGGTCTTGTATCTCGATCTCATTAGCTGTACCTTTCGATGCACTTGTTAATATGCCCTTCCTCAAACGATCATATGTAGGCAACTTCTCAAGAACAGCCCACTTTAGAGCCTCCTCATCGTCTTCACCACGTGAAGAACCCGAGAAAACATCCATACCAGTATTTCTCCATATTGAAGAGCTACCTCTTCTTAGACTAGCACTTGCTCTATAAACATCCCCGTTTTCCATTGATGAACAACCACTAGGACTCAGAATTTGCGTATGTCACCTATTTCTCTTGATATTTTTGTAAACTTGTTTCTGACTTTTGGAGTTGATGTGCCAAGAGAAGCACAAAATGAGAGATGGGTTTCGGTGAGATGTATAGTATATATAAAGGTGCATGAGAAGTGGCGGCCTGGCGGGTTTTGAACTTTCAAACACATACACCTTCTAGGAAAGTATTCTTTTATTAACAAAATGTTCTTTGACCAAAAACGTGGGAAGCGTCTGTTGATTTGTCCAATGTCCAAGTTATCTGGAAGATTTGCAATTAGATAGCAACCTTAGTTGACCACTTTCCCCGACAATAAGCTTACTATTTACAATCTTTCTTCTTTTTATTATTTTAATCTGTGTATATGAATAAAGTCAGATGGATGTTGGGTAATTAAGTCCATTGGCTGATCTAACTTTTGTTGAAATTTTAATTTCGTCCATAAACTAATTTTCACACGACGCCTATGACTAAACCTTTTTTTTTGTTTCTGTTGCTTTTTCATAAAATTTGACCCACGTGAATATATAGATGATGAGAGAAATCCATTTGATTTGATTGGTCAAGAAAGGTGACGAGTAAGGGTCAAATGGGCAGCTCTTGATTCCTTAATAATTGAGGTTGATACAGTGACATGAGACTTACTCATTATCAGGATGTTTGTTTTTTAAATAATATTATTAATATTAACCAAAAGTATAACCTCAAAATTCATTCATTTAGGGAGGATAATGAGTCATTTTATTTAGGAGAAATAAATTTTAGGTAGTCCTAAATATGAAAAACTCAAATTTTAACTTAATTAAAAAAATATTATTTTACACTTTTAATTTTTTAAAAAATAGAAGGCTGGCCACGTTCCTTCGTATTGTCATTCCAGCATCTACTTCTTAGCTCCTCCTTTCACCTTATCAAGAAACAAAATTGGAACCCGCACGGGTAGCCCAGTTGATTTCTTGAGAAAGAAACTGAGTTTAAGGTCTCAGGCTCGAGTCTCGGTAGCAGCAATGTGGGAGTTCATCCAATGTGGTGACTCCTTGTACATACCAAGCACTGGGCCGCCTTCCTGAGGGGCTGGGAGGGATCAAATCGTGATTCAATCCTCTAACAATGGTCAGATCTGCGACTGAGAGCCCTTAAAGTTGGGGCTTAACCTTTTCGAGTCCAAGAAACAAAACTGGAAAGGTAGATAGCTACACTAAAGAAACAAGAGTTATTCATTTTGTTAAAACATCATAGTTTGATTTACTTTAAGCCATCAAGGAAAAGTGCGTTGTGCTGTGCTAGAAAGAAGCAAAATATAATTTAAATCTATAATATCTCCTTTTTCTGTTTGTTCAAACAAGTGGGCTCGGAAGTTTCTCACTTTAAAGGCGGCCAGCGATACCAAAGCTGTCCAAACGAATCAATGTCTTCGACTTCTAGAGGTCCGCGGTTCTGTGGTGAAAAAAGTTGATCCCATCCATGCCTAACATGGTAGACTCAGTCCCAATTATAGTTATACCCTTTAAAGTAACTTACCTA
>JAOQMQ010000001.1:12877840-12889220 GCA_027563845.1 Erythroxylum subrotundum | reverse complement strand
ACTCAATCTCAAATTCAATTGCTCAAACTCAAATTCAATCTCATTCATCAATAATTCAACAATTCAATATTAATACCGTAAATCTACTAAATCACCATTCCAAATTTAATTTCCAATCCACTTCCAAAATGCAAAATGCCAAAATCCAATTCCAATTTTAGTTCAACTTCAACATTCACAAATGACAAAAATCAATTAACTTCACTTCAATATCCGGACCATTCCCATTTCTCATTCTCAGCCGAAATCAACATCTAAATTTTTTCCCAAATCCAACACAACAACACCAATTTTTAACCCCAAATTCACCATCATCTAACAACCAACACAATCATAGAAGCAATAATTTTCAAAATTCCATAAAAAATGAAACAAAAATCCAAAACATACAACCCAAAACAATCGGGTCTTCGCCAATCAGGGTCGATGTATGGTCGTATGGTCCGTCTGAGGCTCTGAGCTGAGGTGGTCGTGTGGTGCGTCGAAGGAAAAGAGACGGCGAGGAGGACGAAGGAGAAGGCGACGAGGAGCAGGCTGAGGTCGAACTGTCAAAGCCTCGAAGGGAGAAAGCAAACCAGCGGTCGAAGACTCGAAGGACGAGGACTAGAGAACTGGAGGAGACATCGACAACGAGGAGGAGACGACGAGACACCAAAAGAGAGATCGGAGAAGAGAGAAGGCAGCGGCGTGCATGGAAGAAGAGAGAAGCCGAGGAAGAATCCAGAAGGGGGGTAGTTTTAGGTTTAAAACTTTTGGAAATTGCAAGTTAGTCCTTGCAATTTTCGGAAGTTACGGTATCAACCGAAATTGATGGTTCCAGCTGGTACTGTCCGGTAAACGCCGGTACCGACCGGTATCGGAGCTTGATACTGGTGTTCAAAATTTCGTACCGTTTTCTTGCCGGTACGGTACCTTCCGGCTAGTACCGACCGGAACGGTACGAATTTCATTTCTTTGGGTTTAATTTCTAAGAGTAAAAAGAAACAAGTAGAAACTAGTTGGTCGATTTTCTACAATTAAATTTTAAATGTCTCGAATGATCTAGGATATATTGAAATTGTATGACCGAGCTAAAATTTAAAACTTGCTTATTCATTTGTAAATATTAGGCTAGATTTGTGTTTTTTATTTCTAGATTTAATTTGATTTGCTTTAAACACCAAAACCACAACCCCCTCTTTTAATTTACATATTAGCTTAGCATAATTCATATATTTCCATAATTATAATTGTTTTAGTTTGAGATTTCTTTTATATTTCTATGTAAAGTTAGTTGTATCTTATTTATGTGGTTAAAAAAGACGTTATGTGTTAATGATGTTTGTATTATGAGATTTCTTTCGTATAAGCGAAATTATTAGAACGTGATTGTTTCTTTTAAAAATATTGTAATTAATAAACTAGATTAGTAAATTAACTTTCTTCGTTAGTTCGACTATATTTTTTAATACATTTGTTTAATAAATTAAAAGAATATAAGGATTTAATTTGTATATATCTAACGAAACGTATCAGTAACCAACTGGTTTGTTTTTAGTTTAAAAATTAGTTAGGTTACGAAAATCAATTGGTTAATTAATAATGCGGCTAGTTTATTGCCCGCCAATTTTTAATAACAATAGTTATTAAAACAATTCAAACAAAAAATTAATTAATTCAAAATTTTTGCAATTAAATTGATTAGACCAATTCAATTTTTTAATTATTGATACTAATAGAACTTCCGGTCAACAAACCTTTGCCTTCTCTCCTCATTTCTTAAGTCTATTTCATTTTCGAGGAAATCCTTTTTTGAAGATTAATTACAATTTAGCAAGGTTCAACATTATAAACTATTAAGCTTTGTTTATTCCTCGATGGATGCACTTTTTCCTCTAGGTTTGTTTATTCCTCTAATTCATTCTATTTTTTGTTATTATTTAACACATTCTTGGTATTAGAGTTTTAAAATAACTTCCTATTAAATATTTATAAAATTATTTTAATAAATTATTGTCAATTAATTGTTGCATGTGCCTTTCAAATCACTTTGTCATCTTGTTGACTGCGGAGAACAGAAAAAAACAAACAAACAAACAAAAGAAACAGGCAAACAAGCAAAAGGGAAAGTAAACAAAAAAGTGTAGTAGCCAGTAAGGAGAATCCCATGATATCTGTAGACTATCCATCAATCATTGTCCAACAAAACAAACCCAAACAGTGCCCATCCCATGTTTGTCTTCTTCAAACTACTTCCCAGCTCTTATTCAATGACTCCCACATTATTACATCACATTTACATGTCCACTTGCTTCCGCTTCATGCACATCCCCTTTTTCTTTTTTTTTTTTTAATCTTTACATAATTTGATAAGCCCCCAAATGCTTACCGGTTTCCTCCTTCAGATACAGCCATTGGTCACTTCCTGTTCCTGCAAATTCATAAATACTCGTGAAAGCAAAAGCAAATTAGTATTAGATTCAAAGCTTTCAAAGACCACAGAACCTTCACTTCAAGTACAAGGATCTTTCCAGTTTTCTTCTCTTTCTTTTTTGTTTCACTCTCTTTCCCTGCGTCTGCGGAGCAAAGTATGAACCTTTCTGGTCTGTTCATGTTCATGCCCATGTGGGCATATGCAAGTGCATCTTTGTCTTTCGTAGTTGATGCCAGACCAGACTCAACTCTTTTCATTTCTGGGTCTTCTCTTCTCGCTGAAAAGGAACCCGTTTCTCTTTTGACTACGAAAATGGAAGCTCAAGCTCCAGGTTTTTAATGATGCACCTTGGCTACGTCTTGTTCGAGAATATGGGCTTTGGTTTCGTGATGGTTTATTACCGCTTGCGTTGCCTTTCAATGCATGTTTTACTCGATTCATTTACTTTCATAGGAAAATGTGCTGCCGTTCTTGCCCATTGGCGCTCAAATTTGAACTGTTTTACTATAAAAGAGGAATTTTAAGCTAGATTCTTGAGTGCCACACACTGATTTTAGCACAGATGAAAGCAATGGTACTAGAAATTTTAACATTTCATATCAATATCGGCTTATTTCGTAAGAACTTAGCTTCTGCAAACAAAAATTTGAAAATGGGATTACGATTCTGAGAATGGAAGCTCCACTCAGTTTTCTTTTGAGACAATCCAACGTGAGAGGGCAGACGTGGGGCAAAGTTTTTCTTTTCGCCTTTGACGGTCACTTGAAAACAAAAAGATTTTATAAATCACATTTGTCCGTGTCTCTCTTACTCGAATGAATTACTTCTGAGTTAGACCTGATTATTTATTTACCAATTATTTCAAAGATCTCGTTGAACATTCCACAGCTTGTTTCTTCTTTATCTTGATGGTTTTGAACTCTTTTCTGTCTCTTCCTGGCTTTCAAAAGAGGTATCTTTACTGGTTATGCAGGGACGGAATCAGTTCCTGATGTTAAAAGCGTTGAGGACCACGAATTGAACAAGGGAATTCTCATAGCACTAATTGTCGCTTCCAGTGTTCTTGGTTGTATCTTGATCTTCTTCTCATGCTTCTGGATCTGTAGTTTGTATAGGTCAAAGAATTGCAGCACTGAAAACAAACAGAACTGTGGTATGCTTTCTTGCGCTTGCAGATTATTTTCTGGACTGATGACCCTCGATCTATTCTTTTCTGTAAGAACATTTTCAGTATTGCTTGTTCAGTTTTGATGTTTTCTTTTAATAAAATTTACCACGAAGATGCTGCAAAAGGACATTTGGGTGGACGGACTTCCTTGAAGATAGCTGGTAAACGGGGTGCAGTTACAGTTATGGACTACCAGCTGTTAGAGGCTGCAACGAACAATTTCAGAGAAGATAACATTTTGGGTGAAGGCGGTCATGGATGTGTCTATCAAGCTCAACTCGATGAAAAGCTCCTTGTAGCAGTGAAGAGATTGGAGGGTGGTGAGCAATATGTTCAAACTGTATATGAGGTATGTCTAAGAATTTAGGTGGATAAGTTGCTTTGGGGCTAAGTCTAATTGTTCAGCTGTTCCTTACACCTTTCTTCCTTCCTTCTCTTCAAATCTTAATGGGAAGTGCAGAATGAGTTGAATTGGTTGACCAAAATTCATCATCAGAACATAATTTGTCTCTTGGGTTGCTGCACTCATGGTGACAGTAGGTTTCTTGCATATGAGATGATGCAACATGGGTCTTTGGAGAGTCAACTGCATGGTATTCTTCATCCTGCTATCATTTTAAGTAATAAAAAACAATAAGAGACTAGAAATGGGATCATCTATTGTTTCTCCAACTTGCTTATTATGTTGCTGCTGAACATCACAGGATCAACTCAGGGATCAATGCTATCTTGGCAGTTGAGGATGAAAATTGCTGTTGACGTTGCAAGGTGAGTTCTCCATTCAAAGTTGGAGCTTTTATACTTATTTTATTTTACATTTTCTTAATCATAGGGCTTTTTGTTGTTGTTTTTCTGTTTCATTATAATGGACAATGGTGTAATAGGGGATTGGAATATCTTCATGAGCACTGTCATCCTCCCATTGTGCATAGAGATCTGAACTCCTCTAATATCCTTCTGGATTCCAACTTCAATGCAAAGGTAACCTGGTTAGATTGTGAATTTTAGCCTCTTGATTAACCTCAGCGAGCAATGCACAATGACTATCATGTTTTTAACTTCTACTCATTTTCGTTCGTTATACTGTAACTACATATATACTTCAGCGGGTTGTTTCTTGATTCAGCTTTCTGATTTTGGCCTGGCTGTACCTTCTGGGATTCAGAGTAACAACATAAAGCTCTCAGGGACTTTAGGTTATGTAGCACCAGAGTACCTTTTGGATGGTGAGTTGGAGTTCTACTTATAATAAGGGCCTATAAGGTTTCCTTCTGTAAAAATAATTTTTTGGTAACCTATTCCTATCGTCTAAATGAGATTTTTTTTTTTCCAATTGACATCTTCAGTCCAGCTTATCATGAGAATGAAGGTGAGGGAGTTTAACAAAGTAACTGATACGTGCAAGTTTCATAGGACTTGAGAAAATTTTCACTAAGTTTGTCATAAACTTTTAAAATCTTATGATTTTCTACTTCAACATATCTTTATTTACCTTCATTATATTCTCAGGTTGCTTTGCCTAAGTGAACAATTAAGCCCATCCCTCCGGAGTATGAGTACTAATGTTTAGACCACAATATGGCGTGGCCTTATTTTCACTGCCCTGCAAAGAAGAGAAGCATCTTTTCTCTTTTGACTGATGTTTAAAATAGTTAAACATGCAACTTTTTATCTTTTAAAATAGTTTTAACATGCAAACTTTTTATCTTAGATTGACAGAGAGTAGAATCAGATCCAGCATTTTATATTAGAATATCTTTTATGCGAGATCTTTTTACAGAATGTCTACGCTGTTATATAATGTGGTTTGTGACAGAATTATAACCTGCAATTCAGTTGCGTATAAAAATCATAAATCATGGTGACCTTGTGAAACAAAATTTGTAAGCAGTTATTTTCTGCTTTTATAGGGACGCTAACTGATAAAAGTGACGTCTATGCTTTTGGAGTTGTGCTTCTGGAGCTCCTTACTGGTAAAAAACCAGTTGAGAAGGCCTCACCAGGAAGTGTGTCCTTAGTGACCTGGGTATTTATCCTTCAAAACCCAAATTTTATCACGTCAAGTTATTTCACTAAGGATACTTGGATTTGGAGTTTGATTATATAACTACTTTGACAGGCTATGCCTCTGCTCACCAATAGATCAAAACTTCCAACCATTGTGGATCCTGCTATTAAAGAAACTATGGAATTGAAGCATTTGTATCAGGTAATATGACTGGAAACCTTTTTAATCATGGTCGTAATTTTCTTATTCATTGTTCTTTTCCAATAATCTGATTGGGTGCAAGTAGGTTGCTGCTGTGGCCGTACTCTGTGTACAACAAGAACCAAGTTATAGGCCATTGATAACGGATGTGCTTCACTCTCTCATCCCTCTTGTACCTCAAGAGCTTGGAGGGTCCCTAAGAGTTACAGAATCTGTACCTTCTGCCGTACCCTCTAGCTGATGCAGTAGTACCTTGCACAGCCTGTATATCTTCCTAGTTCTGTCGTGATCTTCTGTCCATTTTCCTTGTCCTTATTCTATCCCATTAAATTAGCCATCCATTTATGTGGATCTTGCATAAATGGATGACTAAGATTCAATGGGACAGGATAGGGACAAGAAAAATGGACAGAGCATCCGTCCCTCTTCCTAGTTCCCCAAAGAATCTTTATTTCTAACGAACTGTTTCATTAAAAAAATTGGATGCCTGAAATCTTTCCAACCATCTTTTCAGTTCCTTCTGTACTTTTTTACAGTTGCATGGTGAATACAAACTCATGTCCACATGCAAATATGTTGATTCTTGAAATTTCAAATGGCAAATCTCACACACCTGGTTTAGAAGATACCCTCATTCTAGACATAGGTTGGGGCTTAGGTTATCAACGTGGAGATCATTATAGCATTCTATGCACTGAAGGAACTGATCATGGTCATCAGGAGCTTCAGGTTCGTGCTGTTGATGACATTGATCGATGACATGGGTTTAGATGGATTTAAGTTATATGATAAAGACAGTCATCCATGATTATTTCAAATTTAGGAACTTTACTACAACTACTGCATCTTTACATGTAACCATTTGTTCACTAACTTACGTTTGATTTAAAATGTAATAACAATGATAAGAACGTTTTCGCCTACTTTACATCAACCTTGATCAGTCAATTATATACTGGTATGTCCAGGTTCAACTTGATTAGTCCACAATTTCAGGACCAAATGATCATCCCTACCGGCTCCAACACTAATACAATTGCATAGAGCACCGTGTTAGGACAACCGGTTTGCTCGACTAAGCAAAAAGGAAAAAAAAAAAAAGTCTCAGTTTAGGAAATCGTAGGTAAAAAAATATCTTATCAAAAACATCTCCATTCACACCAATCACACATAAAATACCGACTTCATAATTTAAAACCATGTAATCTAAGATGTATCACTGATATTTGTAATGCACTCTAACTTCAAATTATTCACAAAATTATAATTACATATCAATTCTCATACATAATTACACTCACATTTGTAATTTAACTACAACCCTTGCTTAGGATTTTAAATATTTTTCCTAATTTTAATAAAATTAAATATATAATACAACAATCAACAATAAATAATTAAAACTCTAATTGAAGTATGCTCCATATTACCGCACTAACATGCTTCAATATTTACAACGTAACACCTCCACTCACAAAGAAGAATCATTCAAATATAATTTCCAACCCAACTTACCCAACAAAGCAATATTTATCAATCTAGAACTTTTGAAACCAAGTCCACCATATCGCTTTGGCCGAATAAGCCAATTCCAACCAACCAAATGCATCTTACGTTGATCCAGCGAGGAACCCCAATAAAAATTACGAGCCAAACGATCTAAACTACCACAAATAGAAGAAGGTAACCAAGCCGTTTGCATCGTGTAAATTGGTAATGAAGAAATAGAAAACTTAATAAGCACTTCCTTCCCGGCGGGACTTAGAAAATTAGAGTACCAACTGGCCAGCCGAGTCTCAACCGAACTCACCAGATTCCGATAATGAGCAATGGAAGCACGACCATGCAATAGTGGGACACCCAAATACTTGCCCAAGTCAGAAGTAATTGTAACTCCCAGCGACTGTTGTAGCCGGGATTTCAAAACCTGGGAAACAGAATTGGAAAAATAAATTCGTGACTTAGAAAGATTAACCCTCTGGCCACTCGCCATACAGAATTCATCTAACACCTCCCGAACCACGTTAACCTGTTTAGCGGAAGCCTTACCAAAAATCAACAAGTCATCAGCAAAAAGTAAATGACTAATGCCTAGTCCCCCTTTAGATGCTCTAACTGGACTCCATTTTTTACTCGTCAGTGCTCTTTGAATAAGCATGATCAAACCTTCCATACAAAGAACAAATAAATAAGGTGATAGTGGATCTCCCTGGCGAAGCCCTTGAGTGGCAGAGAATGACGCAGAGGGACTGCCGTTCCATAGAATAGCCAAAGAAGAATGAGACAGAGCACTTAAAATTAGATTAACCCACCGAGAAGGGAAACCAAAAACCTGCAATACAAACCGCAGGTAATCCCAATTGACCTTGTCATAGGCCTTCTCCAGATCCACCTTCAAAGCAAAATGACCCACTTTACTTTTAGACCTCCTAAAAGAATGCAGTAGTTCCTGAATAATAATAATATTATCAGCTGTGGTATGACCAGGAATAAAACTACTCTGGAACGGGCTAACCAAGCCGGCAATAAAATGTTTTAAACGATTCGACAAAACCTTCATAACCACTTTATACAACACATTACAAAGTGTAATAGGCCGAAACTGAGAAAGCGATTCTGGGGCATAAACTTTAGGAATAAGCACAATAAAACTCATAGCAACCTGAGCATCCATCTCCCCAGAAGTAAAGGTGTGCGACACAAACTGGAAAACCTCTTCACCAACCACGTCCCAATATTTCTTTAAAAAAATAGGTTGAAAACCATCCGGCCCTGGGGCCTTATAAGAACCCATACTCGAAACAGCCCGCCAGACTTCTTCCCGAGTAACAGGTTTCAACATATCGTCCACTGCCTGCTCAAATAACCGGGGAAAATGCAAACCCTCAAAACCCACAGTATTAAAACCCCCATCATTTGAAAACAACTTCTTAAAGAACCCCACTGCCATATCTTTCAATAAAGCTGGATCAGACACCTACTCCCTAGCCTCATTCTTTAAACATTCAATTTTATTCTGTCTCCGACGAACCCTAGTAATCGCATGATAAAACTTAGTACAACGATCACCATCCTTGATCCAGGCAGCCCGAGACTTCTGAAACTAAAGTGTCTCTTCCTGTTTCAAACATAAATCATATTGACATAGCAAGTCTTTTTCAAGCAACAATTTCAGGACCAAATGATCATCCCTACCGGCTCCAACACTAATACAATTGCATAGAGTACCGTGTTAGGACAACCGGTTTGCTCGACTAAGCGAAAAGGAAAAAAAAAAGGTCTCAGTTTAGGAAATCGTAGGTAAAAAAATATCTTATCAAAAACATCTCCATTCACATCAATCACACATAAAATACCGACTTCATAATTTAAAGCCACGTAATCTAAGATGTATCACTGATATTTGTAATGCACCCTAACTTCAAATTATTCACAAAATTATAATTACATATCAATTCTCATACATAATTACACTCACATTTGAAATTTAACTACAACCCTTGCTTAGGATTTTAAACATTTTTCCTAATTTTAATAAAATTAAATATATAATACAACAATCAACAATAAATAATTAAAACTCTAATTGAAGTATGCTCCCTATTACCGCACTAACATGCTTCAATTTCTTTTTTGACTTGACAACATGACTACATACTACTTAATCCTACGATTATTATTTAAATTAAGTAAAATCACTTTTCTTCCCTTTTAATTTGTCTCTTATGCCTTTCTTGCCACTTTTATCTGATAAAAATTATTATATTATAATTAAAATTTATTTTAAAAATAATATTCAAACATATATATTAATCAATCAATATATTTATTGAGCGTGTTAGTAATTTTTCTTATAAATTCTCTAAACCAAAGCTTAAAACTTTTATACTCATCTTTGTTTGTTACGTAACCAATTATCATGCAAGAACAGATACAAAGGAACGTGAAGTGAATTATGACAACACATACATTTAGTATAGTTTAATATTATTGTTGTCATTGCGCTACAATCTGTGACGACAAACCAGATGCTGTTCCTTTCTCGTTTTGGCGGCAAATTTTGTTGTCAAGTTATATAATACTTTTCTATGGAAACCATTTTAAAATTGCAAAATCCTGTACGCTGATATTGTAATATAATTCTATTTTTGTGTTTCTTTAAAATATGTATGAAGGAGAGATCACTATACCATTCTCAAGCTAAAAACATACCGGATGACATGAAGACAGAATTATATCGCATTTTGTAAGAAATCCTTCTCGTCTTCTCATCTCTCCATCTAGATTCTCGAGGGAGGATATACTAATCATGTCCCAAGTTCTCTAACTATAGGGGATCAAAAGTGAGAGACTCTAATCTCTAGACTCTAGGTGTCTAAAACATAAGAAAGAGTTTTGTTTTTTTGGTTAATCAAAACAGTGATTTAACCTAACCATTGCATATTTTTAACGCATGGATGTCTGCTAGCTCCCATGATATTATCAATGAATCCGATAAGACAAGAATCCAAAGACACAAGAATATGCTTTGCATTCTGAAACAGCCAAGTTCATAGGTCTCCCATAATAAAAGGTTGAGAGCCACATAAGTTTTGGAAGTTTGGTTTTCTCTTTTCAAACACAGCTAAAAAAAACTTCTTATTCTCTCATAATGGGATTATCAAGTTGGCTCTGCTCTAGGAGTTCCAGTGACATGATGGTCACGATTGTTTATCCAGGAGGCCACATAGAGCTCCTCGATAGTCCAATTCTTGCAGCAGAAATCATGCTTCGGAACCCAAAATTCACTGTTGCCTATCCACACGTGTTCAAAGATCCATGGGCTGTTGTTTCACCAGACACCACGCTAATGCTTGGCCAGAAGTTCTATGTTGTGCCAATAAGCACCATTAGAAAAATCCAGCGACAGTCTTTGAGATATTCTGCTTCTCCAAGTATTGACTACTCCTCCTTGTGTACGACAAATAAGGATGTGGAAAGCGAAGATGAAGCGTCTTCAAATAGCTGTTCTATATCAACAAAGAACATCAAGAACTCTATTGGATGTCTATATTGCTTCACGTTTTTGAAGAATAAAGACAGTGGTGATGATGCTAGCGAGGTGATAAGATCCCCAGACAGTCCTGGAACTTCTTCAGAGACCATAGAACTGATGAGGAAGAGGAACAAAGACGCCACTAGGGGATCACCAAAGGGATTTTCTTCTTATTATTATTGGCAACCAAGACTAGAGCGCATAAACGAAGAGTGAATCAGAAACTCTCTTCATCTGTAACAACTTTTTTAAGGCTTGAGGCCGATCTATGTCCATTTTCCTGCTTGTATGTCAAACTGCCAAAAACCTTGTCAATAGTGGCAGGTTGTGAAGAAATACTAAGAGAAGAAAGAGTGACAGGGAGGTGAGGTTTTATGGGTAATTGTTCATTTTTAGCCTTTTTTATTAGATTAAGATTTTCATTCCCAGAAGTAACTGTTTGATATTACTTTTTTATTGTTATATTGCCACATTTGCTGATTAAAAATTGTTAATTTTTAAATTCAATTTACTTAATTTTATAAATTTCAATACAAATTAATTATTTTAAATCTT
>JAOQMQ010000001.1:12832448-12845373 GCA_027563845.1 Erythroxylum subrotundum | reverse complement strand
TTATTAAATTAATTTTATAAATTAAAAAATTAAAATTAAATAAAGTTATTTATAATTTTTAGTGACAATTAATTTTAATTAAATAAATATATAATATTAAATTAAATTATTTAAATTATTATTAATAATTAAATAATATATTAAATTGATAGTAAGTTAAATAATAAATGTTTTTGTTTCAGGTTTCACTTTTAGTTGGTTATTTCCGTATTACGAATTCTTGTTGTAAATTATAATAGTTAGAGAGTTAAGGATCTTTATTGATGTAATTATTATTTATTATATGATGAAATTGTAATATTTTAAATACTATGTATTGTTCTTAATTTTATATTTGTATGATCATTAAATGATTTTTCATATTAATTGTGGTTATTATTTATATATGGAAATTATTGTTAATAAAAATAAATAAATTTTCTTATTTAAAATTTTATTATTATGATTTTGGGAGACATGATTGATGTAAAATTACAAAGAATACAATACAATATACTAATAGACTATATTGTAATTTTTTAAAAAATCATGAACTATTTTATAAATTTAAAAAATTACTACCGGTATCGGTATAATATCATACCAAAACTCAATCTGATATCAGGCTCAGTATGGTATTCATAACTTTGATACCAATGCTCATCTTGCTTTGGATATCGTAGAATAAAATTAATTACCTAACCTAATTCAAAGTTCTTTGAGAGAATTCTTGGAGAGAAGCTGGGTGTTTTGGAGTACTCTCCTATTAATCTCTTTTCAAAAGCATACATGCCATAATTAATCACAAGATTAAAAATATTTTAATCACCCTGGTGTGTGAATCTTACATTCACTGCCCAGTTAATGAACTGAAGCAATTCTTACTAATGTAGTTGAGTTAGTATAGTAATAGGGATTGTTCCTAGAACACGATACTGAAGCTAAAATTTGATAAGAGATGATCTAAACACTAAGGTACTAGTTACAAACTTTAGAGGTTAGGAGATGAGATAACTTTTAGGTTGTCTAATGTCCCTAAGCTATGCCTAATGACTAACCATAGAATGCATGATGTTCTAGTACATTTTTTGGGGAATCAAATGCCTACACATTTGTTTGTGAATTTCTTTAAACGGTGATGCCTTCAAGTGACCTTATCTTCTTCCTCAACGTTCAGGTTTATACTAAGGACATAATTTATAATTGTAGTGAAGCCTTTGAACTTTTAACACCAAACTCCATTTGCTATGATTGAGCTAACCTTGATATAGAGAGGGATAAGGAGCATCAAATTCTCTAGGGTTTGAGTTAAGTGCAATGAGTTGAGCATGAAATTCTTTATCTACATAGTACATAAAGAATAGTAGTTTTCTTTTAATTCAAAAGTTATTTAATTATATTACTAAAATTTACATGAAATTATAGCTAAATAAAGTCGCTAAAGCAAGTTCTATACTAAAAGCAACTTTCCTTGTTACTTTTGAGATCATTTATGTATTAATATAGTAGTATAGTCTTTAATGTCAATTTGATGTATGAAACTATTAGTATAATGCACAAGTTTATGTAGTTTATAACTAACCATAAATAGCACAATAAATAATAGGAAAAACGTGCAAGGTGAGGTGTGAGAAATTGAAGAAACATTGCACTTCGATGAACGGATGTATGTACAAATCTCCTTACTTAGCGAATTCTTTACTAGGATAATTCTTATTAAATTCTTATGAATTACTATAACACATTTAATAAAATGATGCTAAGTATTGTTGGAAAATTAGGGCAGAATCAGCAGAATAATTACAAAACTAGTTCACATGATTTCTCAAAAGTCAATATCATTTAAATCTATAACGTGATTTATATATAAAACATAATAAACCATAAATCTTAATTGGTACCTTATTATGAAGTTTGATCATTTTTCTTATCATTTTCCTCAAACTGTTTCTAAAACTTGCTTATCTCAACTATCGTAGCTGCACAAGCGTCAGACATCTAACTATATTCACAAAATAGGTTAAGAGAACTCTACAATTTTTGTAAGGAGGGTTAGATAAGTAGTGCTAGCTTTCTTAGAGCTTAAGCCTATTTATAATATATTTTTGGATATTTTAGTAATTTAATTGAAATTAAATTCTAATTCAATTAAATTTTAATAAAAATCATAACTAATTCTGATTGAAAATCAGTTATGCCTAAATAAGATCTAATATCTTGTATTGATCCTTATTTATTAAATATCTCATATTTAATAATAAAATTTCTTAAACTTTATAATCAAGTTCAACTTGATTAAAACACCTTTTCTCTGTGCAATCAATTCTTTGTGTATTATCTACTAAGTTCCTAAATATATTGACAATATATATGAATCATAACCTTAAATTATTTTTAGGATTAGATATAGTAAACTCTTTTAATTTATCTTTAATTCTCTAATTAATTTAATTTATCTTTAATTCTCTAATTAAATTTATCTTTAATTCTTTAATTTAATTTATTTTTAATTCTCTAATTAAATAATTTATATTCATAGATTAAGATTATTGTATAGCAATGCATTATAACCACCTAATATTTAGGAAAGTTAAAGTACTTTTGACTAACATTTTCGTGCATAATTTTTTAATAATTAAATGCTTTCATCATATAATTTTCTTTTTAGACATAGAACATATAATTAATATTTACTCTATTTGAGTCAACTTGTATTAGTTCTTCACCATTAGTAATTGATTCAATTAATGACATTTAAAAGATATTTTCAAAGTGTCATTCCACCTTCACTTAGGATTTACCGAATCAATAATAATTGAGAACAACAAAATATTATCCCTAACTACTTTAAGGTGATGAATCATATATTAATCACTTAACTATCTTTATATAGTTAATGTTATATCCAATGACTATTGACTAAGCTACTCTTGATTAGAATAGGTCGTAAGTAGTATTAAAATATAACAATTTCTATACGAGACACTTTTGGAGATTTCAAGTCAAAGAATTACTTATACAATTATTATAATGATGATTTTCATAGACATAAAAGTAATGTTAGAAACATAATTTCCATAGACATAAAAGTAAAGTTCTAAATGTGTTTCTTATATGAGGTCAAAATTTCCACAGATATAAAAGTAATGTTCTAAATGTGTTTTTTATATGAGGTCAATTTAGTGAACTTATTCTTTAACAAGTTCACACACGTTTATTTAAGTATCTCCATACTTTAGTTTATGAGATCAACTACTTCCTTCATAAGGAAAAACATAACATATACTATTTTTTATGCTCTATTAATGTCCATCCTTAGTAGAACAATGAATAGGAATAATTTATGGATAATACATAAATACAATATGAATCTTATAATTATTACCTAATTATAATTTCATTTGAAATGTACATTTATCTCATAAAATTTATCTATACATATGAATATGTATAGGATAAATAATACCTTTAAATAATTATGTCACTAAACTTTAACCAACCTATTAGTTATAGAAAATAAACTAACAATCACCCACTTTTACTAAATCAATCGTTTAAGTATCTTATACCGTATCTTTATATGACAATCATGCTATTACTAGGACAATGGTTTAATGAGAGAATTTCAAAAGGTTCTCTATAGTGGACACTTGCTTAAATATTACAACTGTTATCTTAATTATCATCCTAATTAAAAGAAACTGTCTAAATATATACTTGAATCTTTGATGAAACCTTAGCTCCTTTTACATACCCAATAACTCTAATATACTACAGTACATTAATGTCTGAATATTCTTAGGAACTATACCAAGTTATCCTGATCCAAATAATCATTTCCATTGAAAAATATTATGGCCTGATTAACAATTAATGCTTCACTGGAACATTTCTAATCTCAAAATAATATTGTTCTAAGTAAAATATACCTTAATTATGATTCAATTCTAAAGTTAATATCTATATAACCTTGAACTCAAATATCAACTCATACATAGAATAACAGACATCTTTAGTACTTCACAAGTATCAGATATGTCAAATACTAAATAGTTTTAGTATATTATCAACTTTCATATTTGTCTTTATAGACCTAATTCTCATAATTAAGCTATTACCTTCTCATATCCAACAAGAGTTGTTCTTGGACAATTATATTTTTTAAAAATTAAAAATATAAATTATTATTCTCTATAAGCAATATATTACTATGTACTCTTACTAACTTTCTTGTAGGCATGATAAATTTATAAGTATCTCTAAAATAAACTCTTTAAATTCATCATGAAAGTAAATTTTTCAACATCTCATAGCCTTTCAACTATATATCAAATGTATCAACAAGAGCACTAGTTCGAATTGGAAATCATTCTCCTATAAGTATATATTGAAACAAATATTTTGATCAATAAGGTTTGTAAGATTTTATCTAACTTTTTGAATATCTTATAACCTTTTATTATCTGATTTATTTCTAAACTTATTAGACAATACATGATTCAACTAAACATTACATCCCAAAATCATTAACTTTGACTCTTTTGAATGTCTTATCATTTCATATATAATATGAAATCTTACTAATTAGTTTAATTTTAACTACTAAAGGTAAGTTATATTACTAGGCTTGGTTATAAAAAAAGAATATTGCATCATAGAACATCTCTCGTTGTGTTTTCGTCCTTACATAGAACCATACTTTTATGGAATTTTCTTATAGAAATATTCACTAGAGAATCTAAATCCCTATAGATGACCAAAAATTTATATCTCATCATAATGATCTCATCAAAGTGATTCAACATTCTCAATGTTTATTTTCTAGTTAGATTTAAACAATTATTTTGGTTATTTTTTTGAAGTTTCACAACATATGATTCATAATTAAAGGAATACATATATCCTTTTAGATAACTTTATGATTATCACTATATTGATTTAACCAATATGTCATAAAAAGATAGTTTTGGTTACCTAACTTTGTATTCATGTCACTTATGTTAAACATAAATCTCCTTTTATCCAATATATATAAAATGTTTGAATAAATTTGAATGAATTACTTTACCTAATAATCTATTTCTTATCATGATTTGAACATTATAATAAAATTAAATCTAAAATCAGTATCAAGCACTTATAAGCATGAACTAGAAATATATGTTATCTTTATGATATCATGTATAGGGAAGAAACATATATGCAAATATTTTTCTTCTAATGACAACTATTATCATACAATAACACAATCTTTAATTGTGGCTCATATTTATACTTTTAGTAGGCTAATTTGAATAAACAATTTCATTTAGATATTATACCTTCAACTCTACCTTATGCAACTTTTTGCATCTTACTATCATGATATTGAAATTCATCTTACATGTTGTCATTCAAGTTTATGAGATATTAGTCAACTCAAAATGTCATTTCAATTGTTTAATCCAAATGGTATTGAAATATATGTGTAAAATTTTATCATCAAATCCTTAACAAGGATTAATAATAAAATTGCATAATAGATATACAATTTTTCTATGTAACTTTGAAAACTCTTCTCAAGCTTAACATATTTACAAGAAGCTTGTTTCACTAGCAACTTACCATCAACTATACTAAACAAAAGTAATTTATACTCAAAACAAAATATAAATCTAAGAAAAATAAGTAATTGGTTAATGAAAATAAAATAAGATCATGATTTTAATAATCTATTTGGCTATTCCACTATTTTATTTAAAATAATAGCCCTTATTATTATTCGAAAAGTTTACTATAATCTTTCTAGTGGACTAGGATCTTATTCAAATTTAGTTGATCTTGAGTTTGCTTCATAAAACAACTAAACTTAAATTAAATGGATAACATCTTTATCAATCACATCTCATGACTCTTAGATCTGTTAGGTGACAATTCTTGCCAAAATATATCTTTTTTGTTACTCCTAATCCTGCCTCTAAATTCCTGTGATCATGAGTTTAGTTATCCAAATTACATAAATTTAGTTAAGTAAGACCCATTGTTATATGGCTAAACATAATTGGATTATAGCAGCTTGGAATTTGATCAAGAAGCCTAACAATAAAAGAACTCCGGTTTATTCTTATGACTATAGAAGAAAAAAATCATTTTTAAAATTTGTACATAATATTTTACAAGGTATTTAATTTTTATTCATCTCATCAAATGCAGATTTTCATGTGAAATATCATACATATAAAGCATACAATTTTAACATGTATCCACACATATATATATATACATATATATATATATACATACATATATATATATATATATACATATATACATATATATATATGTATCAAACATATAAATAAAGCATGCAACTTATCCACTTATAATCAAATTATAAGCACAAAATATGAAGCTTTGTTTTATTCTAGTTATTAATATTCATAATCTAAAATAATATTTCCAACTCTTTGGATAATCAAATTAGATTAAATCAATTGATTCCTAAATAAATTAAATTATCATTCTAAATAGAAATTTAACATGGTTTGGAAACAATTTTCAAATTCAATTGGAAACTATTTCCAATCTTTTTTGACTCATTTAATTTAAATTTATTTTAAAACAATTTTCAATAAATTATGCTTCTTATTATAATTTAGAAAAACTTTTTAAAATTTTATAAGTAATGCATTCTAATCCAATTAGACAACTATTTATAATCTAATTAGAAATTATTTTCTTAATTTGAAAACTATTTTTAACATTATAGAAACTACTTTCAAAATTAAATAAAATGCTTTTAAATTTAATTAAGAAAGTAATTTATATTATTTATTTAGATATTGATTTCTTGATTTATTAAAAATAAAATTTAATTAAGAAACATCTTCAATAATTACTTAATTTTTTTAATTTTAGGAAGTCTGATTAATTAATTGTAATCTAATTAAAGTATCATTAATTTAAATTCTAGAAACAACTTTTCTAAAATTTAATAAGGAATCAATTTAATTATTAATCTTTATATTATTAAGAAAAATGATTAACATAATTATGCAATTAAATTTTAAATTTGAAACTTGGTTATATTATATATAACAATACAAATTTCCATAAATATGCAAATAATGTTCTAAATGAATTTCTTATATAAGGTCAATTTAGTGAATTTATCAGCTAACAAGTATCCACATGTTTATTTAAGTATTTTGAGACTTTGGTCTATTAGATTAACTTATTAATTCATGAGAAAAAAATGATAGTCTTTTTAGGTTGTATTAATATTATATCTCAATAAATATAGTTCATATTCTTACGTTAAAAAAATCCAGTTTTAATAAAATAATGATTAAAAATAATATATAAATAAGATACGAATATTATATTGTATTTTTATTTATAATGGATATAATAAAATATATATTGAAATAATTATATCATTAAAATATAACAGTATAACTAGTCGATCGTCTTTAGAACATACGCTAATCGATATTACGGCAACACGTGATGAATTTAAAGAATAGCGACATTAGATACTTATAACTTTTTTTTTTGGTGGTCATTGTTAACTATTTTTGTCACTTGACTTGCTTTTGCCCTGGCGTCTGCGTCTACTCTGTTGGAAGCTACTTGATCACCTTCCAGTCGCATTCCACGCAAGCGGGAGAAAGAGACTTTCGTTAGCATCTACTGCGTATCAATCTCTGGTCTCAACTCTATCATTCTCTGTTTTTCATTTCTCTTTGTAGCTACATCTCTGTTTCTATTGTGCTCAATGCTTGCCGAGTTGGACTGATCACAAAAAATTGTTTATCATATATTGTCTCCTTCAAAAGGTAAAATTTTCATATTTAAAGTTGAAAATGTTGCCTGTTTTTGCAGAAATGTTTAGAAACTTAGTAGCTAATCATAGCAAAGTTGCAGGGTTTTGATGGATGATGTAGAGAGAGGCCAAGAAGACAAGAGAGGCCTGTCACAGAAAAGAACCAACGATGGGGGAGAACTGGCTATCACTATCCCAAGTAATGGAGCAAAAGCAGATACCATTGTTGACACTGAAACCTTAGAAATGTCTACCGCAATTGATCAGTCGAGGCCAAAAGATTCAGGTTCTGATATATCTGAAGATGCTGCAAAGATTCCCACGAGGAGAAGCGTTCAGAGATCAGTGTATTCAAAGCCATGTAGCTATCTCGACGAGTCACAGCATACAAAGGCACAGGTAATTGAAGAGTACGATGATTACGAAGAGGAGATCTACAAGAAAGTTAAATCAAAAAAAGAGAAGACGAGTAAATTAAAAGCTGGAATTTTTATCGAGTGGATGGCAAGTTTGTGTATCATGGGCTGTTTTGTGGCTAGCTTGACTGTTGAAGAACTTAGAAAAACTGTTATTTGGAAGTTGAATTTTTGGAAGTGGTGTATGTTGGGGATGGTGACTTTCTGTGGCATGTTGGCCACTAGCTGGTTGTTGCGCTTTATTGTTTTTATCAATGAGAGAAATTATATGATGAGGATAAAGGATCTGCCTTTTGTTCACTGTTTGAAGAGGAGTGTTCAGGTATTTATTTGGATTGGTCTAGTACTTCTTGTTTGGGTTTGTTTTTTTAATCAAGGAGTTGAAAGATCTGAGACTGCCAAAAAGATTCTAAAGATGATAACGTGGACTCTTATTGCGCTTCTTGTTGGAACATTTTTCTGGCTTTTAAAGACTGTGTTGCTTGAAATTGTATCGTCTAAATTTCGGGTGCATGCATTCTTTGATAGAATTCAACTATTAAGCTTTCAAGGCTATATTTTGACAACCCTTTTAGGGCCTTCACTCTATCAGCGATTGCTCAGCTCCAGATATGGCAAAAGGGATAAAAGGGTTAAGAACAGAAAATCGATTGACTTGGGAAAGGTTTATAAGATGAAGAAAGAAGAAATCTCAAGTTGGACTATGAAGGCTTTGGTAGACAGTGTGATAAATTTTGGTTTTCCTACTGCCTCCTATGATCAGGATGATGAGAATAATGAAGAAATGATTGGCAGTGAAATGGAAGCAAAGGCTGCTGCATATCGCATTTTCAGGAATGTTGCTGAGCCTGGTTGCAAGTGAGAACAAAAAATATGATTGTTATGGATATCATGTTGTTAAATGTATTTCCCAGCGTCTGATATTCTTTTTCTTCCTATGCAGATACATTTCTGAGGATGACCTGCGACGGTTCTTGCCAAGGGAGGAACTCGACGTTGTATTTCCTATGTTTGATGGATGGCAGACCGGACGTATTCGTAAAAAATCTTTCGCCGATTGGGTGGTAAGACAAATTCATTAAGTAGGAAGAACTCCATTGGAATAGCAGTTTCATTTTAAATTCAGAAAAATTCTATTAGCTAGCATGTCTTGGATGTTCTGCTTCTTCATGTTTTGGCTCCTAGCTTCTCTTTTTCATACTGATAAGATGGTGGGAGTTTTGGCAGTAGCATCGCAATGCTGATTGTCCATTTACTGACAGGTTGAAACTATAAGAAAAATTGACTACATGCATTCAATGTTCTGCAATTAAGTTTGTCGAACTCTCTTATAAAATTGCTTTGAGTTCCGAAAGTGATTCTGCGATATCTTCACAGTTGGGGTTTTACAAGGAAAGGAAGAGGCTTGCGCTTACTTTAAATGACAACAGAATGGCAACTAAACAATTGAATAAAGTCTTGTCAGTGATAGTGGTGGTTGTAACCATTATTATCTGGCTTCTTCTGATGAATATTACCAAGTCGGAAACTATTGCCATATTCCTAACAGCTGCAGCTTTTGCATTTGGTAACACCTTTAAGACCATATTTGAGGCTACTATATTTATATTTGGGGTGCACCCATTTGATGTTGGTGATCGTTGTGTTGTTGATGGCGTTCCTGTAAGTTTTTTTAACCTTCCACTTGTTTCGTTTGTCACGATTGGAAAAATCTAACCAGCTTGTTTCACATGAAACTTGACAGCTCGTGGTTGAAGAAATGGATATCCTAACAACAGTTTTCTTGAAACTCGATAATGAAAAGATTTACTACCCAAACTCAGTTTTGGCTACAAAGCCCATCAGCAATTATTACAGAAGCCCTGATATGGGTGAATCTGTGGAGTTTTCAATTGATTTTAATACACCAATGGAAAAAATTGGGCTGCTAAAAGAAAAGGTTAAGAGGTAAGTTGAGGGAACTCTTTGCTTGATAATTAAAATACGCCTTTACCCTTTTTAAAATCCACCTGCGATTGGTATTATTTTGTCGTGGCAGGTATTTGGAGACGAATTACTCACACTGGCAACCAAGCCACAGTATTGTCCTGAGGGAAATGGAAGATGATAGTAAGTTAAAACTGATTATTTATTGCACTCATACCATGAACTTCCATGATTTTGCTGAGAAGATCAGGAGGAGGACTGAACTCGTAGTTGAAATGAAGAAAATTTTTGAGGAGCTGAATGTACGAAGTTGATGCCCACAAAATGTCGGCAATGTCCAAGTGAGCGCCTCTTCTTGCTTTTATAACTGGAGTAGGTTAAAGGGTGATCACATCTTAGCCTTCCAACAGTGCCAGAACACACTTAGATATAGATAATAGCATTAAGGAATTTGTATTCTTTAATATATTAAACTTCCCAAACTACTGCTTATCCCTTTACTCATATCTTTCTCTATTTTCTTTCGTTTTCTTCAGAATCCGAGCGGAGGTTCGTAGTTACGTATCACCAAGTTTCTCAAACATTGGAGCAAATTATTGTTGCATTTCGTATTCTGGAGAAGTCATGTAATAATTATTGTTACCAAGTCAAATCTGCTGGAACTCATGTAAACGGCTATGTTGGTCTTGCACATTAGCCCCTGGAAAAGGGGAAAAACATTGCCATTGGATTGAAAAACTTTATGGTAATTGGAGTTGAATTATCCTTTGTTAGACTTACTTGAAGGGAAAGAATTCGATATAATCTACTAGAAGTTGACGAGCCTAAATTCTTACAGGTAGAAGACATCGACGTCTTTTAAAATTTTTTCTTTTCTATATCAGTTTTTTATAATTTAAAATTTTCTTTGAAGTTGTTTCGTTTATTTGAAATTATTTTATATTTTATATTTTCTTTTCATTTTTTTAAATACTGACAAATTATATATATTGAACACGAAAATTCAATCTGACTTCTCTCCACATCAAATGCTCTCGATTCATTTGAGTTTTTCAAAAGTAGACCAACCTCTTGTTTTCAATTGGAATCCTTATTCATCTTTTTTTCTCTTCATTATTCAAATTCTCTCTTGTGAGTGTTTTGAGTATTAACTTAACAATTATAATAACATACATTTCTCGAAGCTTTAAATTGTATCGAATAAAGATCAAGTTATTCAATCTTTTGTATTCTAATTTATTCATTTTCTTGAAATGGATGAACTTAGATGTGATTAAATTTCTTTCACACCTAGTTACACTTACACATTGACTTAGAATTCAAATTGTAGACCTTTGCAATTTTGGAGTATCACTTTTGAATTGGTCCCACTAAGCAACAATAAGACAAATTAACCTTATAAACAAAATAAAGTGAAGCTTAATTTTTAACAAGTAATATAAGTGTAAAAATATATATGGATTAGGTTTGTCTCTTTGACGAATAACAATAGGTATTCCAAAATCACCAAAAGCATCCTTACAAACCTCTATTTGTGAGCTTAAGAGATCTTACATCATCTCACGGGCAACAATTGTTGTAATAGTTAACAACATTCTCTTACTAACTTTAACTATATATATATAACTTAGTTTAAAATAGACATTAAAATTAAAAAACGCCCTAGCTGCAAACAGTAGAGAGTAAAGTTGTCTTTTTTATCTCTCGTTGATGATTGTAAGATAAGGTGTGTAAAAGAAATTTTATTTTTCAGATTGTCCTTGATTGCTTCCTTCGCCCTCTCCACAACATCATAAAAATAACTTATTGCCGCTTTCTTATCACTATTAGGTAGACAAAGTACTGTCACCAAAGGCTCATAAACTCATATAACAAATTAATATTGAGACTAAAATTCATCTTTAAGTATAATTATATAAACTTCTAATCCAACATTAGATCTAGAACGTTGAGATACAATTTACTTGTTACTTGTAAACATTTGTCTTAACTCCTTTTTTATCATAATAAAATACTGAAGTGATAAGAAATTAGTTACAAATCTTGTAATAACAGAACAACACAAATTTCTACCATTGGTGAAATCCTTTCTCATCAAGTTTAGGACCCATGAATAATTATAGATAAACTTGGTCTTTTTTTTTTTGTTGCTTTATGCACAGTTTCATCAATGATATAAAAGTATCTAATATCTCCTATATTTTTTAATATCAAGTCTATGCAATGTGCAATACAAGCAGTCCAATAAAAAGAATTATACATGCTTTACAATCTCTTTTTAGCTACTTTGTAAGTAGAATTATTGTCAATAATAAACTGAACAATGCTTTCTATCCAATTTTATTCATAACTTCATCAAATATCTGAAACAGAGTATAACCATTTCAATAGATTTCAAAGACATTGTCTCCTTAGCAAAGTAAACCAAAAAAAATTGATAATAGGCTCCTATTTTTTAGTCGTCCAACTATGACATATGATTGAACACTCATAAGTTACCCAAGTTATTATTCTTCATCCAAATAATTGTTTATCACAAATTAAGTTAATCAAAAGTTTACCTCTAAAGTTATTAATTGAAGGAGTTTTATATATTGGATCGTACAAGGCAATAATATCCATTAAAAGTTGGTAACAATAAGATTGAGCAGCATTGAATGATATACCTTAATCATACCACCATTTAGCCATTACCATGTATATATTATAACTAGCTTCTTTAGATTGTAAGGCATTATAGATTAAAGGCTGAGCTTTAAGAGTTGTTCGTAGTGTAAAAAAGTTAAATACATGTCTTATT